>VZTX01014038.1:0-24766 GCA_013400915.1 Pardalotus punctatus | reverse complement strand
AACCAGAAAAGAAAACCCAACCCAAAAACAAACACCCTCCCCCAGAAACCAGACCAAACCAAACCAACCAAACCAAACCAAAAACCCTCCAAAAAAACCCCCAAACCCACAAAAAAGAAAAACAGAACAAAAATCCAACCATCAACCAACCAACCAAAAAATACCCCACCAAAAAACTCACAACCAGAAAAGAAAACCCAAAAACAACCACCGCCCCCAGAAACCAGACCAAACCAAACCAAAAACCCCACAACCCATATTAATACAAAAGTGTACTTTTATGGCAAATTCAGAGCATCAGAGATTGTTCCTGAGGTACGAGATAACAGTTGGAGGGGCCGGAACAGAAGGTTTGATTTGTCTGGTTCCTTGGGAAGGTGGGCACTTACAGGATGGTGTTAAGACATTGAAAGAGAACAGAAATATTAGATTTATTCTGTGCAGAACAATAAGTTGTCACAAAAAAACCCGCAGCAAAAGCAAATCGTGTACTTACATTATAAATACAGATTTTTCATAACCCCTGAATGTACACAAAGAGAATATTTTATAAATATTGGGAATTTACAGTTACCTTACAATGCTTAAATTACCTTATAGTCTCCCCAACACCTTATTTTTAAATTTTTTCTCTGCAACATAAAATATTTTCAGCTACAACATTGCTTGTAAAACACACCATGACAAGACCTTGTTATTCAGTGTTATATTGGTACCTCCTGCTTTCTGTCCCTGGAATATATTCAGATTTTTAAGACCACGTTCCTTATTCTAAAACAGATATTTTAGGCTCAACAAATGGAAATGAAATAGTGACCCATTGCACACTATAAGCTGCACATTCTACCTTCAGATGCTATAAACTCTTAAATTTTCTAGGTGACTCAAATAATTGCTAACAGCCGTGGCTTCGATCACTACAAATTTCATAAAAATACTGAAATCCCACTTGTAATTTGTTCTGACCACGATTGGAGCTGTCGAAACCACTCAAAGACAACAAAACAAAATCTGATAGAAGGAGGATTTTTTTGTATGAAGCTCTTTTGCCTGGGGATATTATTATTTTTTAAAGCAATTTCGTATGGAATATCACTCTTTGCAATACCTAATTATTTATTAACTTGTCCTGCAGAAGTGTCTCTTCAAAGGGCTTCAGAATTAACCTCTCTGATCGATTTATCCCCCATCTGAGAGAGGACAAGGAGAAACTCACAATCCAGTTTCCGCTAAAAGGGAAAAATGGTCACATTCAACTAAAACTGCCTGACGCAAACTATTTCATACATTCAATTTTCTCATATAATTTGGTCATATTCCTCTAGGGACCACCTAGAGAGAAAACAAACTGTGGGGAAGGGGTTCGATTTGAAAAGCAAAGTGAACCCTAGTAAGACTCTTGTTGGAATGAAACAGGCAGGATAAGGAGAGGATTCTTTCTTCTGTGTCTTAATATGTCACCCTTTCAAATTTTGGGGGAAAATGTGGATACTTGATCATGGAAAGAAAATGAATATGGAATGTGGTCCAGGGAAGATAGAAGCTCAAAGCACACGTGCAAATCTACAGTGTGGGTTATTCTAATTTATATTAAAATTTGGTAACATAGTTTTCTTAAAGGCCAATAATGCATTTATTCAAAAATTTTAATATTCTAAAGTTGCATTACAATTGCAAGGAAAGGTGGATCCAGAACGCTGATGATGTTATCTACAGCTCTTCTTTTAATTAATCCTGGTTTCTAGAAGCTGTCTGAATACAGATCCCAGCCCAGAAAAAAAAGAAAATTATGAGGGTTCAAGAATGAGAGGTACAATACTTCAGGGGTCGTATCTGTTTGGCAGCATACCTAACTCATGAATGGATTTCAGCAGAATTAACCAAGATTTAAATGGGATTTTTAGAACAGAAATTATTTTCTTGTAGCAGTAATCACAAGCTAATGTTTGAGTAAATAAGGAGAGTTTGAAAGTGCTTTGATCAATACCATTTTTAATTTCATTTTAACCAGCATTGTCTTTTACAAATATAGATGTTTATATTAATAAATTTAAAGGTTTTGATACCTATCACCATCATCATCATCATCATCATCATCATCATCATCATCATCATCATCATCTCCAGAGCTTTGAATTTAAAATTCCCTGTCTCTGTTATTTTAAAGGTCAAATTTACTCCATGGAATAAAAACAGGGCTCTAGGAAGCACACCTTTCTTTTTTGCATGTACATAATTTACCTTATTGATATTTCAGTTCACATAATTACCTTTCTCAATTTTTCTGGGACATTTACCTGAAAACATTGCACAAATTTCTTTAGGAAGTTGGATTATTACCAAAGTGATAAGAAAGGCCCACCATACAGGCAATGAAATAAAATTCAGTCTGCATTGTCTCCTGTCCCCATAACAACAAGATAAGTCTTATCACATAATTTAGTTTCTGCTCAGGTTGAATATTATCCATTTTATTCAAGGCAAAAATAGAGCTAAAATTATTTATTCTGAAAAAAAAACATATAGTACAAATTATAAATTAAATTATCTCTTTGAGTAATAGCAAAAACATTACTTGAGAATTGAAAAAAACTTCAGTTAAAAAGATCATCTCTATCTCAGAATCTTTGGCTTTTCCAAAAGTCTTTCTTTTTCAACTAAGGTATCAATAAAATCTAAGTAGAATAACTTAAATATACCAATTCAGCAACTTCCTATTTTCCTTTCATCAAATATAAACTCTAATGTCAAAGTCAACCTAAAAGGGAATTTCAAAGAGGTTTAAGAAAGTTATACTAATTAATTCAGATATTCTTCATTTTAATTTTCTTATGCTTGGGAATTGTGTTGCGCCAAAAATGCATTTTTTAAAACCAAAATATAGAAGCATATTTTAAATGGAAGGGAAGAAAAAGAGAAAACAGAGAAATAATTAGAAACAAGCAACCTACAACATATTTTATTTTCAAAACAAATAGAAACCACAGGCAGAAGGCTGTATTTGATTAAATTTCTATAGAGAACAAGACATTTTATTATGCTGTGCATTATACGAGTCGTTTCAATAATAAAATGCAATTTAGTTTTACTACCAATGGGCTGTACAGTCTCCTAAAGAATGGTCATGATGAAAATAATACATATTGTTTATCATGGTGAGTTTTCAGGCCGTGAAAGAAATTTCAAGCAGTGGTCATCATTGCTCAGCCACGAAAAACACAGCTGGAAATTAAAAGAGCCACAGTAAAGATGAGGAGAGCAAAGAGTTTCTGGTTTTTGTTATGCACATTTAAGTAAAATACTGAAATAGCTGCTTCGTTTGTGTGTTGAAAAGTATTTGAAGACAGTTTTGGATTTAAGCTGCCTCACTTTTACTATGAAATAATCCAGGTTCTCAAAACAAGTATAGTTGTCGCCTTACAGTTCTGAACCATTTACATCAGAATGAAGAAAATGAATAATGGAAAAGAAAACCTAAAAAAAAAAAAAGAAAAAAGAAACAACAACAAAAAAAAGCACAAAACAACCCAAACAAACAAACCTTCTGAATTTGAGAGGAAGACAGATGTTGCTTCCATTTAAATAACATTTTGACCGAAACAATCATCACCTTGGGAAGGGAGGGGGGTCTTTAATATGTAACGGTGTGGGCATTTTCAGCATCTGGATAAGTTTATCCACATCTGCTGAACAGATGCAGCAAAGGGACAACTCTGAAATTCAGCAGTGCTTAATCTTTAGGTGCCTTATCCAATTCATTCCGTGTTCCCTTGAGAGCATGAATCCTATTTATTGGCAGGGTGAGTGGTTAAGGAGTGGTACAAAGTTTTATTTTCCTGTCATTCTTCATTCTCTGTCCGTGCACTTAGAAAATAAACCTCCCTGAGTTCCGACTTTGCCAAAGACACGCTTGGAAGATGGGAAGAAAATGGAATGACGTGGGGTCAAGCACAAAGTGAGTGTTGAACAGCGGATCCCAGCGGCGCCGGTCACCCCTGCTGCTGGTTGAGAAGCTGGGACGTTTTCCTCTGGGTGGAACTGGGTACAAACTTCTGGTTTCTGCATCCGAGCAGCCAAAATTACCTTGGAATAAGTTTTTATTCATTTCTGCCCAAATCGTTTTAGAGGAACTGATTTTGGACACCAGGAAAAAAAAAACACAAAAACATCAAAAAACCAAAAAACAGCCAACCAAAAAACACTAAACAACAACAAAAAAACCTAAAGATGCAACCTCCCCCCCAAAAAAACCAACCAAAAAAACCAACAAAAAAACCACAACGACACAAACAAAAAAAAAGAAACAAAAACAAAAACGAACAAAAACAACTACTAAAAAACAAAAACCCACCAAAAAAACCGAAACTAACAAACAAAAAACTAACAAAACCCTAAAGATGCAACCCCCCAAAAACAAAACCAACCAAAAAAACAACAAAAAAACCAACCAAAAAACCACAACCGCACAAACAAAAAAAAATCCAAAAAGAAAAAAACCCCAACGACTAAAAAACAAAAACCCACCAAGAAAACCCAAACCAACAAACAAAAAACTAACCAAAAAACCCCCCAACAAACAGAAAAGTTATCAAAATAAAAAATTAGAAGGCTTATGCTGTGCCAGGGGAGGCTCAGGGTGGACAGCAGCAGGAATTTCTCCATGGAAAGGGTGCTCAGACCCTGGAACTGCCCAGGGAGGTTTGGAGTGCCCATCCCTGCAGGTGTCCAAGGAATTCCTGGAGGTGGCACTCAGGGCTCTGGGATGGGGACAAGGCGGGGATGGGTCACAGGTTGGTCTTGGAGGCTTTTTCCAACCTAAAGGATTCAATATTCCTCTGATTCTAACATTAGGAATATCCTGATGGTCGGGAAAAGAGGGAAAGGTGATGAAGAAGGTGGAAATTAGTATTTCCTAACAGCTTTCCCGTTCCTTCCAGTTGAACCTGGTCCTTCCCAGTTGCATTAAGACTTATCCCATTGTGGTATAATTTATTTTTGCTAATACTGGTTAAGTACATCATATATTGCCTGGTGTAAGCAAGAATTTAATACATCTAAACATGAGGGATGTGTGTAAAATTAATTTTTTTAAAAATTCTTTCCTTTTGTTTGCGTCTCTGTGTGTTTGTGTGGCAGAACAAACCAGAAAGATTTATAGACTTTATTTTCTGATAAGTCTCACAAAGGAAAAGATCTGAATTTTCAGCCACCTGGAATATAAAAAGCAATAAAATGTACAGATAACTCTCTCTTAAAGGTAATAAAATTTAATATTGTTTTCCTGAGTATCTCTTATTATTATCTTATTTCTTAAACTCCTTTTCCTCCCACCACCACTGCTTTCAATAGTTTTAGCCCCACTATGTTCAATAGTTTTAATTTAAACAAACTCTTGGACCAGGAAGGTAAACAGAATTATTTATCTACCTGTTACACTGTTTTTATCCTTTTTTTTTTCCATTAAGTAAAGTCAGCTTGGAAACATCAGACCTTAAGTTTGCGTTAAGGAACCTCTTTGGCAAAAAATAGTGAGAGATGAAAATTTTCAAAACATGAAGATGGCAAAGGGCAGACAGAACAAAAACTCCGAAGAAACAGGAAAAAACCCAACACAAACAAACTAAAAAAAAAGAGAAAAACCCCAACCAAAAAAACACCCAAAAAATAAACCCAAAAGAAAAAATAAGAAAAATCTAGATTATTTCTATACATTGAGCATTAGAAATACAATTAATACATAAGTTCTATCAAAACTTCATACAAATTGTAGCAGAATTCTGTAAGATTTTATCCAATTGAACTCTTTCTATCATCCGTACAGGAAGATGAGAGAGTAAGATAAAGTTTCAATTTTCCAGGAAAGCTATCTCCAAAAAACTACAGCACTGCTATTAAAGCAGGAAATAAACACCAGACAAATTAGCATGCAAGTCTGCATGCAGCCATACAACTCAACTTCTCAGTGGAAAATTTAAGTCAGATTTAGACCGGCAATCCATGTTTTTTTTTTTTTTTGTTAAAATAAACCCAGAATTATTCAGAAAGCAATTCAGAAAAGGAAATCACAATGCAACAAAGAACGACCGAAAGGATCACGCTCAAGAAAGGGGAAAAAAAAACCAATAAACAGCGAAAATCACAACTAAAGAAAGCAAAACTGAGAAAATATGATTTGGAAATTAATAAAAAAAAAGCAAAAATATTTTTTTACATTTACATTTGTTGTGAGGGAAGCTTGTGGATGTTGCTACAACATTGATCAGATACATTCTACCTCGCATTTGTTCCAGCAGTGTTTAAAAATAAACTTGAATCATGGAAAATCCAGAGCTGGAAGCAGATCACAAGGATGATTGAGTCCAACTGCTGGCCCTGCACAGGATGAAGAATAAAAAAAAGACTATTTTTTTAAATCTCAGAATTCACACTCACTTCTTGCCTGCGTTTTTTAAAATGCAAAAATATGTTATTATGAAAGTTATTTTGGTTCCCATTTAGCTAAGTTTGTCTGCTAACCAGTATTGTATATATCTATATATATTATTGTATATATAATCTAGGTACTTTATGCATCCCATAAAATTGATCCATTGTTTTTTTTCAGTGAATTGCAGACCTGGCCAGGAATTAATGCATAAATAGTATGAAATAGTATTCTGCTTCTCAGCCTGGATTAAATGCCAGCTGCTTTGATCAAACATGTAAAAAAAATCTATTACTTCCTAATGAACATAATGTTCTACAATCAACTTGATTGGTATTATGCAGGGAATTACAGTTTTATTCATTGTTGTTGGGAATGATATATTCCACTACAGCATCAACCAGGCCACAGAGATAAGAGGCTTTAAGAGTTTAATTAGAAAGGTTTTTAGTCTTAAAGATATGCAAAGAAGATTAATACTAGTGGGCTTGAAAGCTACATGGGATCTCTGATGACAACTCCTGCTTTGAGGCAAATACTTGTTTTCTAATTAAAAATGCTTTGAAGAAGTCTGTGCAGACGTTCTTATTCTCCTGTTGCAGCGACAATCAAAATATTGACACTAATCTGGGTCTCTGCTCTCGGAGGTACTGAGGAACAACTGAGATTTGTGGATTTTGCCCATGGGAATTTTGCATAGAGCTGGAGCTGTCTGTCAGTCACAGCCATCGTCGTTCCGTGGTCATTACAGGAGCTACCACTGAAAGCAGAACACATACATCAGAGGATTCTGATAAAAATTATTGATAAAAGCTCAGCTGTTTCCTATACATGTATTGAAGATGGCAGATTGGAATGATCTGACTCTGTCTTGGGAGCTATTGTAAAACTGTGACAAACATATTAATAATTAATGAAAAAAAATTGTCAGTTAGGATCTTCTTTTAAAAAAAGAAACCAAACGCTGAAAGGATATCCAGATTTTGTGAGCTGCAATGTTGAAGTCGTAGTATAAATTCAGTGTGGTTTAGAGTAAGGTTAGAATCATGGAATGGTTTGGGTTGGGAGGGACCTTAAATCCCATCCCATGGATCCCATCCCATCCCATCCCATCCCATCCCACCCCATCCATGGCAGGGACACCTCCCACTGNTCTCCATGTTTCCTGCAGCTCCTTCAGGCCCTGCAAGGCCACCCTGAGCTCAGCCCAAAGCTTCTCCTCTCCAGATGAACAAGCCCAGCTCTCCCAGCCTTTCCTGCTCCATCCCTCTGCTCATCTTTATTGTTCTCCTTTGGATCTTAATCCTCATTTGGACCCCAATCATGTTTGACAACTCAAACAACAATTACACCAAAAAGTTATAAGTACTGAAAGACAAATATAAGCTTTCTGAGACAGAAACAGTGAGATAAATCTGAGAAGCATAAGGGGGAGAGAATAAGAATGACCCAGTCTAACACCTCTGAGGATCAGTTTTCTAAATGTGTTTTGTACTTCTGTGTGAGAGAACAGAGCCATACAGCTTCACATTCTAATTTTGGAGCTTTCTCATATGGAGAGTGGTTGTGGCAGATACACCTTGTTCGTACCAGACATTGACTAGGAGCCTTTAGCAGATGTCTGCCTGGCACTGCGAGTGCGGCAAGTGTGGGAATAGGCTTGGCAGATAAACAGTCATAATTAGATGCCAAACAAGGAGTCCCATTTGAATAAACAAAACTTTTTTTTATGCCACCGAGTGTTCCAAATATTGTACCGTGGAATGTACATAGTCTGTACCGTAAATGTCTGCTCTGAAAGGAACAAGATGATAAAGATTTTCATTTTGGAAAATGGTACGTTTTGCCTATGAAAACTGTTAACTTTGTTTCTGGAAAGTCTAGACAGCCATGGAAGAAGCAACAGCTCACAAGGAACATATGTCATTTTTACCTAGGGTAGCTGATATCACCATGGTTTAAAAAATAACACTTCCCAACAAGATCTACTTCTTAAAAAAAAAAAAAAAAAGCATCAAAACCAAAGAATTTTGTCTTAGTTAAAGACGGAAGAATTAAATTTTCTTTTAAAATGAACATGTCGATATTCATTCATGTAAAGCCTAATGTCTTTGAAGGCTCAAAATTCAGTTAAAAGGCAGAGGAGAAACCAGCTTATCCCATAAAAATTACTTAAAAATGAGTTTAAAGCAATAGCAAAGCAGGATGAGGAAAGCCTTTCAGCTAGAACTGGTGCCACAGGGATAGCCCACCATGGGATTACACTGAGTCCAAATGGGAAGATAATCTTCCAGGCAGAAATTGACCACTTATGCCTATTATCTCTGATGAGAGAACCAGATACATGCAAACATTCATCTTTTCATTCTGCTGCCTTTTAATCCAAATTTCTGATTTTACCCTGCAGTGAAGGAGAAGCTTCACACAGCTAGGGCACAGGGCTTATTTAAAACCTGCCAGATACTGGAAGAATCTGAAATACTGTTTTCCTGGAGCACAGCATTTTATCAGAAAGTGGAGGGGAAATTTCAATTTGCTCAAGCCTGGCCGTGGGTCTTGCAATGGTTTCGATGCAGGAGGTAGCCCAGAGGAGCTGGGGCTCAGGGCTGGTCCACAAAGTATTTGAGTGACTTTAATTGATGCTGAATTCCTGCTAATCCTCCCCCTCCAAGTGTGTCTCTCCCTAGTTCCCTTACAAACCAGAGGCACTTAATTATTTTTCCTAGTTAAAACACTGGACTGTGAGAATAAATTAATAAAGGAATGGGGGACTCTCCCAGCAAATAATGTTCACTTTGTGTACAATATAATGGGAAAACTGTGGTGAAAATGAAAGCAATGGCATCACCAAACTTCTGAACAGCAGGCAGGGTCCCCTGGAGCAGGGATACAGAACATGTCCCGCTGGGGCTGGGATGTCCCCAGACAGGGACACTCCACGCCCTCCCTGGGCAGCTGTGCCAGGGCTCTGCCCCTCCATGGAAAGAAGTTCTTCCTCCTGCTGGGGTGGAACTTGCTGGGCTTGATTTGATGGCCCCTGCTCCTCGTGCTGTCCCTGGCACCTCTGAGCAGACTCTGGCCCCATCCTCTGGCACCCTCTGAGGTGTTAACACGGATTGATGAGATCCCCTCTCAGTCTTCTCTTCTTCAGACTAAACAGGCTCCACTCCAGATGTTTCAGCCTCTAAATCATGTTTATGGCCTCTGCTGGACCCTCTACAACAACTCCTTTTCTCTCCTGGATTGAGGAGCCCAGGGCTGGAGCCAGCAGTGCAGATGTGCCTCCCCTGGATCCCCTCCCTGCCCTGCTGGCCCCACTCTTCCCCACTCAGCCCAGGGTCCCAGGAGATTATCTATCTATCTATCTATCTATCTATCTATTGATCTAATCTATCTGTATCTATGTAATCTATCTATTTCTGTCTTTACATATATGTATGTAAAGAAAGAGAGAGAAAAATATTTGGTATAATAGAGATATTTGGTAAAGAAATAGATATAGATATAGATATAGATATAGATAGATAAAGATATAGATATAGATATAGATATAGATATATGACACAGATATAGATGAGAGAGTGATAGATGCAGATGGATATGGGGATACCTTATTGGCTTTTTGGGATACATTGTAGGCTTCTAAGTCTCAGGCCCTTCCTAACTTTGGCACCATTTCAAAGCACAATTTTCTTTAATATTCATGCAATTTTACCACGTGTGAAACAGATTCCAAGTCTCTTCCTAATTAATAATGAACATGGTGTTTTCAGTTGTGTGGGACAAAGGTTATGAAATCAATGAGGAGGATGCAAATGCCAGAGAGCATCCCCAGGCCTGCAGGTTCCCCAGCACAGGTAAAGCTCCTCGTCCTCCTGGCCAAGTAATTCAGCTTTGAACACGTGGTGTTGTTCACAGCACCACCATGTTAATTCAAAAGGCACAGGAGTTGCCACAGAACCATATTTCCTTTCACTTTAAGGTCATCTCCGTGCAGTAAACTGCATCAGTTTACTCTCTCATGAATGATAATTATCTTGTTAAGTCCAAACCACTGTGGAATGTAAGATTCTGTGTGTGTAAAAACCTGTCATACACACAAATCTTCAGACCATACACAATATTCCTTGGTTCTGCCCCTCCTTCCCATCTTTCATCACCATGTCCAGATGCCTTTTGAATATTTTGATATTTCCAGCATTTCTCTTACACCTCTTGGTCACTCCCACAGTGCAAAAGTGTTTATTTAATTGTTCCTTGATTGAATTACTCTTTGGGTTTTAACTCAACCATTTTTGTTTCTGCACGAGTTCGTACAAAATATTTGACCACTGAGCAGTGAATATGTGGTGTTATTACTACCATTTAGAAATTTTTTATAAAACTATAAAAGAGAAAACAGGTGAAGGAGAGGAAAGGAGGAGGAGGGGAAAAGACTGTTGGAAGCATTCAGTGAAGTTATTAAAGACCCAGAAGAAAAAGAGGATTTTCTACCAGCTGAACTTGTTTCAAATACCTGAAAAGTGAGGAAAACCATGAAAGGCGAGTTTGAGCAACTCTAAACAAACATATCCCCACAGATTTGTTTCTCCCTGTGACAACATGTAGCTGCAAAAGATTTATTCCCAGCCTTTATTCCCCCAGGATGCTGGGCTCTGATCCTCCCTGCATCCCCCTGATTTACCAAACGTGTCACATTTGGCTGATTCCCCGCTGAGCTGCAATTTAACCCAGTGTCCTAAGGCAGTCCTGCACTGAATAAAGAGAAATTCTCAATAGTGTTCTGTTTCTGGTTAGTTTAGTTCAGAAATAAAGGAAAAGTGGAAATGTGGAAGTGAAAAGAGGAAAGTTGGAGAGACATTAAAAAAAAAATATTCAAGACAGTTTGCCTCAGGTGTGTGACAAAGATGAGAGAAATCCATCACAGATTAAGTTAGACTCTGGAATTATCATGGTATCTGGTAAAAGACAAACATTAGTTACCAGTGGAATAAGTGATGCCTAAAGTTATAGAAAATTAATAAATTTTGTTAAAAATCTACATAAGTGTATTTGAAACAAGGAGATACAGTGAATTGCAGAAGCCAAGTTTTGTGTGTCTGGTAGCGTTCTGTACATTTTGCCTTTTTTTTTTTTTTTTTAATTTCGTTTTTCTTAAACCTACAAATTTTAGTGTCCACCTTAAAAGTTATAACTAGGAAAATTAAAAGCGTAAATACTTAGAGCAATACTCAAAAATTACTTGGTCTTATTTGGTGATCATGATTAAGTGAAACAGTGTTTGTTTGAATATAAATGTCTGTATTTTAATTTCTATACTTTAGAAACATTTATCAGGCTTTTGGTGACAGAAACATTATAAACATTGTATACACAACTTTCAACCAAACAAAATCTGCAGGCATTTTTTTTTTTTGTGTTGGATGTTTCAATGAAATTTTGAAACCCATTTAAAGAGGCAGAAATATCTGATATCCCAGTCTGCATAATATAAAATAGAGATGTAAGTTATGCTTATCCACTATATCTTAACAAATAGATTATTAGCTGGAGTGATTTAGAATGGTTATTCGGGTTTTAAATTTTGGAAACTGGTGTATCTACATACTTATTCTAAAATGCCGCGGGAGACATAGAAGTGCCTTTTATTTCCTTTTCTCCCCAGTTGGTTTAAAAGTAGGGAAGATAAAAGAAATGGAAACCATGGTGCCTCTAATCAACAAGTTATTCATTAAATAGATATTTAAAATACAATGTAATCAATTGTAGTTAAGGTCTAAGTGCATGACGTGACAAGAGTTAATATGAATCAAAATGAAAGAAGGCTGTTTGATATTTTCATATGGTTTGAAAAAAATAATTTGGGCAAATTAATGTCTTGGGTTGCTGCAGGAAGATTTCTCTGAAGTTTTTTATAAGCTCAGAGAAGAGGGCAGTTCTGTTAAGGGAGAGGGGAGAAATTAGGAAAATCACAAATTATTTCAGACATGTCTGAAGGGAGAGAGAGATCAGGCAGGGCCATGGCAAATGCAATTAAACTCTCGGGTACAATATGTGCCTTGTGGAAAAGGCAGAAATTTCAATGAGGATATAAAAGGATAGTTCAGTCAAATTCAGTCAAATTCACACAAATTTCAGAAGAAGATGAAGGGAAAAAAAAAAATAAAAGAGGAAGAAAAAAAATTCGGAGGGATGGAGATTCATCTCCTAAAGCTGCCAGGGTTCTTGTATCAGTGGTTCTCCTGAATGTTAAGAGGATAATTTGTGTCATCCACGGCCATGATTCCAATGGGATTGTAAGGAATTAACATGTGAAAAAGAAAGTGCCGGATTGTACCAAATTAGTGACTTCTCAAATCCAGGAGAAAAAGTATTTTAGGAAAAGGAATCTAGAGTCCCACTATACAATTAGCATTAATTAAAACTCTGCAGTTCTTACACGGCTGATACAATTTTGGGTAAGAGACCAATCTAAATATTTCCATTGCATTACTTTCCAGGGAAAGCTTTTCCCAAAATAAAATGTTTCCAAACTTCTGTCGTGCCTGAAGTTTAAAATTTTCCAGTTTCTGGAGCCTGATTATTCTCGAACAGAGGGCCTATGTGTTTTACATGTCCTCCTTCAGAAAACATTAAACAAATCCAGACATTTGCCATGTAGTGTAATTATGAGGAAAGACATTGAAGCAGAGCTGTCCTTTTCCATGACTTTTTCATATTTTCATCGTAAAAGAAATGTTAGTCTGGATGCAAAATGAAGCATCATTTATGTATGGAGAATCCCAACAAATACCCTAATTTTCTAGATTTTCCAGAGTACCTTTTGATTAATCAGAAGACTTTTTGCCCACCAGGATCACAGGCAAATGAATATTAATTAAAATGTTCACATTTACTAGGAACCAGGCAATGTTAAGTGCAAATATTCAATTTAAAAACTCAAAACCAAGCAAATAAATAAGAAATACAACATCCTCCACATTTGAAAAGATAAACTAATTCAACGTGTCACAATGCCAAAAAAATTCTGGGAAAATTCTAGATTTTATGAGGAGTGTTGTTAATGGAACCTGACTGAAACAGAAAAAGTGAAGTTCAAAAATCACCCCGTGTGTACAATAGATGCTCACAAGCATAAATTATGCATTTGTTTATATATAATTCAAATTTCAGTTAGACTGTATAATCCATCTCTGTAAATTATATACATATTTCATATAGCTCAGCACCACAGCATTATCTTCTGGAAATATAGCCCCACAAACAGCAGCAAGTGAGCAGTCAAAAGACCAAGAAAAATCTATTACTATTAGATTCGGTGTAATTAAGCTTGGCACAGCTGCTCAACAATATGCAGGCCATAAAATATAGGGGTGGGAAACCGGCAGTGCGATACTTCGGTGAAAAACCACCAAATATGTGCTGTAAAAGCACATTTTAGGGGTGCTTTGGTGGTGTTTTCAGCTCTTAAGGCTTCGTTGAAAAATGTTTTGGGTTCCTTCCCAGTGTAAGAAAGATGTAGATAAATTGGTGGGCATTCAGGAAAATGCTTGGGCAATTGAGAGCTTCCCTTGTGAGGAGAAAAAGTAGATTTTATTTTGAAATGGAGGGAGAAAAGAACTGAGGGAACCTAACACCATCTTCATAAAGCCTATGAGAACATTCCTGAGAAAACAGAGGCTTTTTACTGACCTGATTTCTGGTTGGAAATACCAAAAAGAGGGAAAAAAACAACAATATGAGGACAATCAATGTTGTTATTTCAAGACTCTGTTAGTCAAAGCCCGGGGGAAATAGGTGTGAATTGTTTTGCTGACCCTGCTTTGATGGGGTTTTGGGCTAAACAACCTCCTGAGGTTCCATCCCGGGTAATTCCATGGCTCATAATACTGAGAAAAGTGGTGAGGAAGATGAGGAGAAGATAAAGATATTAAGAACTGAATCAGTGCCAGAGTTTAAGCACTGGCACCGTTTTGTCAAAAATCCTGAGTGTGAAACAGTGAGAAATGTGTGTAAGTTGAGCTGAGTAAGGAAAGGCACTCTGTTTTTATCCAGTGAGTGATGATTATATTAATTAGAGCTCATTTTGCATGTTTAAAGCCATGGTCACAAATGAAAAGTTAAGATAAAGACCAGGAGAACTTTACAGAAATATAAAAAAAATTCAATCTTAAATCTGCTGTGCCTAAATAGCCAGAATAAAAACAGCTGGGAAGAATTGAAGATAACTCATATCCCCCCTAAAATAAGGCTTGAAATCCATGCACCTTTAAAGTTTGTCTTTCTAGATAAATTCTCTAGATAAAGAACAGATTTTGTTTAGTTGGAATGCAAAATGCAATAATGCCCTGGGGGAGCTTTTTAAACTTTTTTTCCACTGGGTCTAAGCTAAGACACAAGGACTCTCCTTTGAGGCCCCAAAATCCTATTTCCTTGGAGACATAAAGCTCAGAAATGCTGTCTAATCTAGAATGAGCAAGAGTTTTTTAAAAGTTTTTGTAATACAAAAACATGTCTAAGTTAAATCACAATTCATTTGCTGAACTAGACTAGAAACATCAATATTTTATTTTAATTTTTTATTTGAGGTATAGATAGACTGGATTAACTCTCAGACTGCAGCACTGAGATCCTCCTTCACTCATTAGGAAACCTGAAATAAATAACTCTTTCTCTTAATTAAGTGTTTAAATGTCTGTGTAGGTGAACTCTAGGGCAGTTATCTCAAAATGAGACCCTGCACTTCTTTTTGTTAGAAGAATTTTACATATTCACATATGAATTGTGTTGTACAATTTTTTTCTGGTAGTTCTGAGTCCTGCTTTACAAATCCAAGATCCTTGTATGAAGCATTATACACAACATGTTCTGCAATTAGGCAGCATATGGCATAAAAGAAAAATTATATATTTTCCTTCAACTAACAGCAAGTTAAAAAAAAAACAAAACAAACCAAACTCATAGACCATGATTCTTTTAAGCATTTTAAGAATTTAGAGAAAATGACAAAGAGATATCAATAAACCCAGGGTACTGTAACATCTTGTCACTTCCAAATTTGAGATTGTCTATTTTCGCCTAGAACTGATTGTTTCAATTAAGCAGTGTTCCCATTCTTGCATAATTATCTCCATATAAGTTGTCATTTTACTTTCAAACAGCAGACTGGAGACTACTTATTTGCTAACTAGAAAGAACAGTTGTGTTTCTAAGTAAACAAAGATATCGAGGACTGAAAACATTCTTATGCTGCCTGCCAAAAACATTATAAATGTACTGGGATTTTTAACAGTCATTCTATTGCAATCACTGATTAAGTGTGCTATCAAATATCAGAGGCTTACATATTTTAGGCAAATTCTGAGGATTTTTGATGCTGACAACTGTAAAAGAGATAAATGAAGAAAGATTATACATTGTAATTACACCATTTCACTGTGTTAATGACATACTAAAGGACTCAGTTGCATTTTCTGAATATGTAATTCCCACTAAAACTAAATTATCCGCTCTTATACTGGTCTTCACAGATATTTGGGATTTATATGTCAATCAATGAAATTAACAGAGTACATCACTCAGAAATTGCAGGCCAGACAAGATGCTTTCTACATAATTCATTTTTCTAGTGCTCATATGGCCAAGGACTCCCCAAAGTTATTTTGGGAACTATTATCCTCTTCTTGAAGATGGAAAAAAAAAAAAACCAAAAGGGGAGAAAGTGGGTATACAGTGAAGCACAAAATCAGAAATTAATAATGTACTTTTTGTGCTCAACGCTTCCAGTGCAGAGACAAATTCAAACACAGCTCCAAGAAAGGCACAATTCTAAGGTTAAACAGAGAAAATGTCAATATTGTACCCAAATATTGATACATGGAGAGTGACTCACAGCTTTCCAGAACCTGCAAGACTTTGGGATCAGGCTTCAGAGACATTTATTGTGTCGGGGTGAGGAAAACAGGGATATGGGCACTGGAACCCATCTCTCTTGACAGTATTTTATTAGTCTAAAAGCAAAACCAACAAAAAATACCTAATTTTGTCATGGAAGTACGACACACTCTATTTAGGATTATTTCTTGCTCAATAGCCAAATTTTAAAATTATGGAAGATAAAGCAAGAAAACCAAGCGAAACGTGACTCATCCACCACAGTTACAAGAAATTATCAGTTTCTAGACAACCAACATAAGTTGTTTAAAAGTGTTTAACACTTACGTAAGTGTTTAAGACATAACAAGAAAATAAAATACTAACACCTAGAAGCGTAATGCAACGTTCCTTTCAGCTAATTAAAAACGCATTGCTAAGTCAGTCTGGCCTCAAAATGCTCAGGTGTGCAAAAGCATATTTATCACCAGTTGATAAATAAGGGTAAATGATAAATAATAAGGGTAAAGGATAAATAAGTTGACAAATGAACTTTGAAGCTGCCAAAGGAGAAGTTCTGGTAAAATTAGGATTGAAACCTAACCCTCTCAGGAGGGAAGGATAACATTGCTGGCAGGTTGCTCCTGAAAAAACCATTCTGAGTGGGAAGATCAAGCGGCTTTAAAGCCAAAATGCAATTTTCTGGCTGATCTCTGTGTTGGAATAGTGTTTTGGCTGCACCCTGAGTCCTTTTCTGAGGCAGTAAGCATCTCCTTAGGGAGAAGGCAGGCATGAAACAGACCCAATAATCATGTTTTTCCTGTCTTGGGGACCATTTCAGGGGTGAGGAGAGCTTAGCTTAATAAGACCCTCATCCCAGCAAAGCTCTTAAGTTTGTGCTTAACCCCAACCACATGAACATTCAAGTATAAAATCCCAGAACACATAATATTAACCTATGCTTAACATACTCAGTCAGTCATATCTCAAGAAAAAAAAAAAATAAATTGGTGTTATCGTTATATTAGACTAAATGAAAAAAATTACCGAGTTTGAAGTGTTGTGTAGTGAATGCCATGACAAACTGATGTGCTGGTTGCGGTCAAAAACTTCATCCCCACAAATTTTCCACTGTCTTTGCTGAAATTCTTGCTCAGGGAATGAAAGCTGCAATTCTACAAGCACTCACATGGGCTGAATGCAGGCATGAATGCATGTTTGCATGTAGGAAATAGCAGACTTCTGTGCAAGTCAGCAATTTGCTCTAATTTCGATTTTCATGAACAAACGCTGTGGTTTGTATTCTGAGTAAGGAGCTCGGGTTCATACAAAGCACTATGGATTAAATTTTATTAATTTGGGTATGAAAAACAGAATTTAAATGCCTTGTGAGCCGACAGACTGACAGTCCTGTAGCATTGCAACTTGGGGTAAGATGTTAACAGTCATATTATAGAGATTTTAAAAGTATTGTGCCAATTGTGAATCCTCTTTCATGCCAAGCTTTAGAGTATTGATAGCAATAATCAGTGTGATTTTTGTACATATATGTTTCCACTGCATTTGCCTCTTTTTATATTCAACAGGATCCCTGTGCCCATGATTAAACAAAGTTAGAAACTCAGAGCTGTTATTTTATAGTCCTACACTGACGCTGAAACAATGTGTTCTAATCTAGGAAGCATATCCATTTTCATAAGAGATAATATATATCTCCAAGGGTTTTTTCTAATTACATTAAGCCCATTTAAACCTCTGATTACTGCAGTGAAAGTGTGTATTCTTTAATAGATCAGACAGAGCAGCTTCCAGAAGCAGATGAAGGTACTTAATTCAGTTTGCAGTTTCATTAATGCAGACTTCAAAATAATTTAGAGACGTAACCAACAGTGGCAATTCCCCTATGGTTTTATTAAATATGTCTGTACATTTTTTTTTCCCCTGCTTGTTTGTTTGTTTGTTTGTTTTAATTATCCTTATTTAGTGCTTGTTCAGAGGTAAAATTAGGGCATTGTTTTGAAGCTTCATATTGTATTCTTCTGATACACAATACTGATAATGTAACCTATATTTGTAATCTGGAAGCTGTTCCATTTGCAAAACTGGTGGCAAATTACATCTAAAAATATGGATTCTGCCACACATCTCTGCCTTACATTGCTTTAGGAAAACAATTGCTTGCGAGCCTCCTTCTTCTCATGTAGGTGTTCTGCCTAATTTCTTGAGACCTGTTAATATTTATCCTGGGCTCCACCTAGATCTTTTACAGCCCTGAAAATACCCAGCAGGTATAAAGACCCTGGGACACCTCCTGTCGGAGCTGAATCCTATGGTGAAGAGAACTTCATGCCTAAAATCTGAGGTAGGTTGGATTTATTCCTCTAGAAAAGGCAATAACCCTGCAGTTAGTGAAGATTCCACATTCATAAATTCTTCACGACGTCATTCCTGCCCATAAAACCTCATGAAAGGAGAGGGAAAACACTCAGAATTATGTTCTGGATCAGCACAAAACTTTGAGAATTGAATTCGTTGCCGGGACTGCAGAAGTTGTGAGATGAACGGAACAACCACGAGTCTTGAAAAGCATTTTGGTACACTCTGAGCCCCCCACTCGTCACAGATCACATATAAAAACATGTTTAGCCTCAGAAATACGCAGGGAAATGCAGTGTAAAGAACAGAGAAGTCAGGAGAAGAAAGCAATTGTTTGTCCAAAGAAGATTGGGATGATCTCCTCCCTTAGAGTCTGGAGAGGCAATGGGATTTAATGCAATCTAAGACCCATTCCTACACAGACAACTAGGACACAGAGAAAATCAGTTTCTATCTAACACATCAAAAAATTACATTATAACTGGGGTAACCTGCTGTATCTTCCTAGCAACGTATTAGAGAATAAATCTGTGACTGTGTTCTACTCTGAATAATCATATTTATGTTTATTCAGGCACAGACTCGACATCGCTCAGCGATGTTGACTTCAGCAGAGCAGCTGTCACCTCAGCAGTTGGTGGTGATGAAGACTCGTGATTTTTGCCCTGCTGTGTTGACTTGTTTTGAAAACACAAGAGTTGAGCGCCAGCACAGAAATGTTTACGCTGCGAAAAGGCTGTGGGAGCTCAGCTGGTTTAACCTCCAGAAGAAAAGGTTAAGGGAGATTTAAATTCAGTTTTCAATGCCACGAAGGCAGGATCCTGATGCAGGAGACAAAGCCGGGCTCGGAGCAGCACAGCTGGAAGGTGAGAAGTGCACAGGTTTCCGGGAACGAGATTTCCACTGGATCTGTGTGTGGAGGAAAAGCCTTCTCAAGGTCAGGATGATTAAATACTGGAACTGCTCCCAGAGAGCTGGCAAAATCTCCGTGCTGGAATTATTTCCTTTTTTCACTTCTTGACCAGTCAGGGCCCTGTGGATACTAATCCAAGCCTGAAGTAATCCCTGCTTTGAATAACACAGCCCCATATGCTCTTTCTAGGTTACACAATTTTGTGATCAATCCTGACAAATCCCCTGAACTCTGCACTCGCAGAGCTCAGACCCTCCCAAACCCACGACTTTTTATTCCCAGACCTCCTTGTGTAAGTTTGTTAAACATAAAAGTGAAAGTAGGCCTGTTAGAAAATAATATTTGATCTGCAAGAGATCAGGACCCATTCCTCCCTGCAGGTTAAGCTGTAAATCAGAAACCTGTTTTAATATCTCCAATGTTTGGTGTCTCCCCCACAACATCCAAAAAGAAAGGGGGGCATTAAAATATTTCACTTATGTCCAGCAAGGCTTTAGTGAAAATGTGATCCTATCAATTAATAATGGTATATTTCATAATTAAAATTAAAATACATTACATCTATAATATAGAATATGTTACATAATATATGTAACACAATATAAAATATGTTATAGCTAATGATGTATTACCTGACATATAACACCAGAAAACACCTTATGACCCTTTGTAAAACACTTTTTAAACTGAAATGGATGTTTCTTTTGGTCAAAGGTGGAGGGACAGTGAGAATTATACCAAATACTGTGCTGTCAGTTGGAATTATTTTTCTTTTCACTTCCGTTTAAAATAAACTTAAAGGAAAAGAGATAATATTAATGTCCCTTTAGTCCACATATTATTAGGTATATGTGTTTGCATAAATACACTGGGAGTGGAAAGGGGTGAAAGTGGGAACAAATATCATCAACTTTATGCAGAATCAGAAAAAGTTACTCTAATCCCAAGGACAGAGAATGTCAGTCCTTGAGGCTTCCCTTGAAGGTCAAACATAATTTGTAGACTGAAGTAAAAAAATATCCTATTTCATATACTCTGTTGTCAATCTTATTTGAAATACATCCATCTGTGTGGGTGACACATATTGCCTCCGGCAAAGCAGAAAAAAATCCAGAATGAACCAAGATAGTTTTTTTAGAGATTACTCTATGAGAGAAAGAAAAAATAATATTGATTTTGAAACATTATTTATTCAATTCCAGTAGTCATGATAAAAAAAACTATTAAGCAATTTCTCTTTAGTATTCTGTATACAATGTCTGTATATAATTAGAATATCTTCAAATTGTCATATTTGGTCTGGATCCTACAAGAAATTTTGATGTCTCAAAGTCAGTCTGGAGTTCTCGTGGTTGTTTTTCTCAAGGCATTCACTAATATATGCTAAGCTGGTAGAAAAATCTGAGTGTAAGATTAATCTAATTAGTTAAATTGTATGTAAAAAACCAAGCTTACAAGAGGGAAATGTTTTCTCAAAGACAGGTCCCTTGGGCGGGTCAAGACAAATAATAAATAAAAATATTAAACTGTCCATTTCTGAAAATTTGGACCACAGCAGTTTTTGATACCTTGAATGATTAAATAATTGGGAATACAAGATAAGGAGTTTCATAAAAGACAGATTTGCTCTGTGTAGTCCATCTTGCTGCAATTTCAAACTTAGAATTTTGTCATTTCTAATTATAACGTTCTTTTCAACTCCTTGAATCCCTCCAGTTTCCTTCAGGCTATTTGGATATTTTTAGGACAGAGCTGTGTGTTAAGTAGCATAAGCCTATTACATGAAGTTCCCATTTCCTATTTTAATTTCTAATATTTTTTTCTTTTTAAAATAGATACATGAACAATAGAAATGGTACATTAACCTGAAGAAAAACTTCCCCTACTATAATAAATAGTCCTATTTATGTAGGTCTCTCTCAGTGGCATCAGAATTTTTACTGATTACATTATCACTGTAATCAGATTCTAATCAGGACTATGTTTCTGAAAATTATTTTAATATTTCTAACAGCAAGTACATCTCTTCTGGGATTAAGGAATCCAGACATGGACAGAGAAAAAATACATAAATCTGAAAACAATCTTGGCAATTTATAATCACATAAATCTTGATATAATACATTAATATTGCTTGACAAAACATGGGAAGGAGGGAAGGAGGGAAGGAGAGAAGGAGGTTTTTTTTTTTGTTTATTTGACTTTTGTTTTGGGTTTTTCTGTTCATTTGTTTGTTTTTTGTGAACACTGAATTCTGCGCCATATATTTTTAACCCTAAATGGACAATGAAATCAAAACATTGCTTTTAGACTTTTATTTCTTCCTACGGAAAGAAACTTTGCTTGTTCAAGTGCCATGATTTTGGAAAGGGACTCATGATTCAACAGCCCGAGTGACACTTTGTAAAAATAGACCAGATACCAAAACTGTTTTCAACTTTTTACTCATAAATTCAGTCATTTAGACAGGGCTGAGACAATCAAGGGTTTTGATGTATCTTTCAGTATTAAAAACCTTTTCCTTACTTACAGACATCCCAAAAAAATTAAGTTTCAGCAGGGTGTCAGAAAAATACTTATTTCCTTTTTACAAAAGTTTTAGGTAGAGTTTAACTTGCGACATTGATCTCGTGCTCTGTGCAAATGTTTTTTTTTTCTTTTCTTCGGTTCACTTAGCTTTGATTAAATTAAACAAACATTTTTCTACAAATGGATATGCTCTTCAGCTGTGATCGTTACGAGCTCACCCATCTTGAAAATAACTTGTATTGTTTAATTGCATTAATAATGGAATTGAACTTTTAAATCAGTGTGTACGCAGCAAGTGTATTTGAAAAAAAAAATAAAAAAAAATAGAAGTATTACAGTTTAGGGCAGGATTAGTTTCCCAGAGGCCAGGCAGCCAGGGCTGTTCTCAAGATAACAAAAAACAGCCTCTGCTTCCTCAGAGTATCCCTAAGCAGCTTAGATCAATTCTCTTTTTTTACAGAGCATGCTCTGGCTGCTGTTCTATTCACATGAAACATTTTATTTATTTATTTTGTCCATTGAGTTGGGCTGCTGCAGACAGAGATATCTATTTAAGGCTACACGACTTGGGAGCAGCCTTTCGATGAAAGCGTTGCCTGTGTTTCCCAAGCTAATGATCAATTTGGTTTAATAGCTACTTAATTATCAGATTTGCTTTTTTAAATAGAAGTCTAATAACTCACTGAATTAGGCCATAATTAAGTCAGAAATTATTTTACAATGCTAATGTGTTTTCTTTTCTTCTTATTTCCCTTGTTTCTGTTTTTCCCCACCTCTTTTGTGGCTTGATCAGATATATATTTCTCTTATTATTCATGTGACTTTAAACGTGGTTAACTACTAGTCTTCTGTAAAAATAAATAAATAAAGTCAGAGGCTGGTAATTTAAACTTCCTTCTGCTTAATTGGGTAGCTAATGGGAGGAATTTGAATTTACAGTACTGCAAGCACAGCTTTTGCACAGCTCTGCCAATTCAAATACATTTTGCTGGGCACTGGAATGTTGATATGGCCAAATTAATTGGAAAATGGGAGAAGTAAATTAAAAAATAATTTATTTCTCTGTGCAAGGGCAGACAAATAAAAATGTGCCTGTCTAGCTCCCCATGGCCCAGTAAGCCTTGGGCTATTAGCAGTTGGCATAGATTAAAGCAGCCTTCATGCTCCCAGCTATCCAAAACCACAGGATTGCTTCCTACTAAGAATTGATAAAATCAGAAGCTGGATGGGGAAAATTCCCTGTTCTTTATGGTGTTGATTTCTTTTTCCTAGTGTGCTTTTCACACTGGTACACAGTTTCTAAATATTAAAGACATAGTTAAAATATTAAAGCTGGCAGTGGTGCCATCTGTCCAAAGAGAACCAACACTTTGTGTTTTATTGCAGAGAGGGCAGGTGTTCTGAACACAGAGGGAATCAGCTAACCCAGCTCCTGTAAAATCACAAAATGTCCTGAGGAACATGAGTCCCCGGCCAAGAAAGAAATTTATGGAGTCTGAGATAAAGCTCAGAGTAAAGGGTAATTTAGTTGAGGCAGTTTAGCAAAATAAAAATGTTGTAAAGGCCAGTCCCAACTGAAAAGAAGATTGTTTCCCTCTTTTTCTTTTTTTCCAAACCAGAATAGATGGTGAGTTTTCTTGATTGTTTATGGTTTGTAGAGGATTATACCAAGTGATTTCATGTCTTACATTTTCAGCCATTTTATTTTTATTTCCTTTTCTTTTTACTGTTTAGAACAAAGTTAATTGGAAAAGCCTGACAGGCATTTCTTCCTGTGATGGTAGAAAATATTGCAATCTGCTGGGAATGTCCAGTTTTGTAGGTTCAAGAGAGATGAAGAGTGAACAGTCCAGTTACTCTAAATGCAGTGTTTCTTTTCTTTTTCTTTTTCTTTCTTTTTCTTTTTCTTTTTTTTTCTTTTTCTTTTTCTTTTTCTTTTTCTTTTTCTTTTTCTTTTTCTTTTTCTTTTTTTTTTTTTTTTTCTTTTTCTTTTTCTTTTTCTTTTTTTTTTTCTTTTTCTTTTTCTTTTTTTTTTTTCTTTTTCTTTTTCTTTTTTCTTTTTTTTTTTTTTTTTTCCCCAGGAAACTTATATGCATTTTAGTTTCCTGCTAGTAACATGAAGAGAGTTTGTGTCAATCAGACCCAGTTAAAATTGTGGAGCTTATGGCACAGGAATAATTTTTCTTACCACCTGAGGAAAAAGAAGTTTGCAGGAACAGTTTAGGTGCCTGGAATATTTAATTACCTACCCCATTAGACTCTGTGGGACACAGGAAAAGAGATCAGAAGATTATTCAATTATTTCTAACAGAATACAAAAACGTGGACCAAAGTGATTTGTGGAAGCAATCTCTGTACTCGAAATTGGTGAGTATGGAAGGGAAGGTTTTCAAAGAATCCCAGAATGGTTTGGGTTGGAAGGGACCTTAAAAATCCATTTATTCCACCCCTACCGTGGCATGGACAGCTCCCACTGTCCCAGGCTGCTCCAAGCCCAGTGGTGGGGACTCTCCTCACAGACGAGATCACAGCACACACAAATAACACTTTAGAAACTCAAACCTTGCTGACTTTTACATGTACTCAAAGACTCCCTTCCCCTTTGTCTTTCATCTTCCTCTTCCCCTGTCTCTTCCCTTTCCCTTTCCCTT
>VZTX01014036.1:0-13145 GCA_013400915.1 Pardalotus punctatus | reverse complement strand
CAGCTCTGGAACATGTGCTGTGTCTCAGTGAAGTGGAAAGTGTGTCACAGCTCTGGAACATGTGCTGTGTCTCAGTGAAGTGGAAAGTGTGTCACAGCTCTGGAACATGTGCTGTGTCTCAGTGAAGTGGAAAGTGTGTCACAGCTCTGGAACATGTGCTGTGTCTCAGTGAAGTGGAAAGTGTGTCACAGCTCTGGAACATGTGCTGTGTCTCAGTGAAGTGGAAAGTGTGTCACAGCTCTGGAACATGTGCTGTGTCTCAGTGAAGTGGAAAGTGTGTCACAGCTCTGGAACATGTGCTGTGTCTCAGTGAAGTGGAAAGTGTGTCACAGCTCTGGAACATGTGCTGTGTCTCAGTGAAGTGGAAAGTGTGTCACAGCTCTGGAACATGTGCTGTGTCTCAGTGAAGTGGAAAGTGTGTCACAGCTCTGGAACATGTGCTGTGTCTCAGTGAAGTGGAAAGTGTGTCACAGCTCTGGAACATGTGCTGTGTCTCAGTGAAGTGGAAAGTGTGTCACAGCTCTGGAACATGTGCTGTGTCTCAGTGAAGTGGAAAGTGTGTCACAGCTCTGGAACATGTGCTGTGTCTCAGTGAAGTGGAAATTGTGTCACTCAGTGAAGTGCAAAGTGTGTCACTCAGTGAAGTGCAAAGTGTGTCACTCAGTGAAGTGGAAATTGTGTCACAGCTCTGGAACATGTGTCACTCAGTGAAGTGAAAGTGTGTCACACGCGGGTGTCCCTGCAAACCCGCAGCTCAAAAGGCAGCTTGGGCTGTGTTTTACGCCGCGGCCGTGGCACCCCGGGGTGCCTGGGGGCTCCTGGGGGCTCCTGGGTGCCTCTCGGGTGCTCCGTGCCCCTGGAAATGTGAAAACAAACCCAGCAAAACCCCCTCCCACCCAGAAAGTCCCTTCTGATGATGAGAGTGAGGGAAAACAGAGCACAGCCCTCTAAAGGTGTTGTGTGCTGCTGGATGTGGGCAGAGCTGCCCAAACAAGGACTTGGGAGGTTGCTGAGTATTCTGATATTTTTAAGGATTCCCCTTTTACTTTTCTCTTTTAGCATCTGTTGCAATAATCAAGATTTGCACAAACCCAGTCTTAAATTTCCCCCTCTGGTTGATGTCTGATGCCTTGACTAGAGATGGGCAGCGAATGAGCTGTTGGTTTGATGGAACACAAGTGGATTAATCGTTGTTGAAAGGACTCAGAGCAGGAAAAGTCGCTGTGAGGAGCTCTGTGGAGCCTCAGGTTCTCTCACAGACCATGGCCTGACTTCTGCAGGACACAGAAACCAGTCCTTCACCCCATCCTTCAACCAGACCCTGCGCCCTGGCTCGTTCCAGGTGCAGTCAGAGCCTCCCCTGTGAAGAAATGCCTTAGTTATGAACTAATAGAAATAAAATCACTCCTGTCCTTACAATAAAAAAAAAAAATAGATTCCTGAGCCTGAAACCTGATGCAGTTTACCTGTTATGAAATGATTTCTGCAGGGTTGGTGACTTTCTGAAAATATTTTTGTTATGTGCCTGTGAGACAATGAAGATGGTGAAGTGCAAGGATAAGGTGGAGATTTTTTTCCTGGGCCAATAGACTGGATCAAAATATTTAAGGAAGATGTAACAGTGAAGTTTGTATCTCCTGGTGTTTAACACAACAGTGCTGCATCAAATAATTCCCTCCCTTGTATTTAAAGGATTAGATTTGGTAACATGTGTTAAGATTGGTACAGGTTTTTCTTATTTAGAAATAAGTGTTTCCATGCTTTTTGCAATTTGTGCTGCACTTAAAATGTCTCTGCTGCTTTGGAATTCAGTGCTGCACTCATTTTGGGGGAAGTGTCACTTTCTGAGAAATTTTGCTCAGCTTTTCCTGGTTTTGAATGAATCTTTTAAGTACCATGAATTAGAAAATTACTTACAGAGGGGAGTTTTCAAGCTTTTATTGGCAAAAGATGGAATGCAGAGAGCTATTCGATGATGGAAGTCCTAATGAAAGCTCTCTCTGCTGTGGTGTTTAAGGAATAAAGAGCTGAATTTATTCTTTTTCTAAAGTTTTCACTCTGGTGTGCATCCCTCAGAGGGAGGGTGAGAATGGCAGTGCTGAAGAGGGCTGAGGAGAATTGCAAATTTAGTGCTGGGGCTGGAAAACAAACCTTACCACTCAAGGCTTGGAAGTCCTTTTCACTTCATGAGTTGGTGCCTGGACTGCTCTGGGTGATTACTGACAAAAGATAACTGAAGGCAATGAGCCTTTTTGTGTTCTTGACAGACACAGAAGCCAAAAAGCAGAATATGTGCAAATTCTGTCAGGCACCAAGAAGTCATTTCATAAAAATAAAACGATCAAAATGTTGGAAGCGCTCACCATAAAAATAGAGGACTCATTGTTGGGCGAAGTCTTTTAAGATGAGATTAGGTTGCTTGGTAAAAAATAATTTCTTTGAGCTTCTGGGACATTTTGTGCATGGCCTGGAAAGAGAAGATGATCCTTCCAATATTGAAATCTGTTAATCTGAACAAACCTTCTTCAGGGCCCTTGAGGAGAACAGAATTGCCTTTGTGGTCTCACCATGTTCATAATATTGCCACAAAGATCATAATCAAATCTCATGCTTCAACTTTCCAGTGTAAAGGTTCAGGCAGGAATTTTTCCAATATTCAATTAATTAACTCTGTGCTCTGCCTTTGTTTTGCTTTTCTCCCCCTTCTGTGGAGCTCCAGAGAGGTAGAACAGAAGAATTGTAACCACCCCTGCTGTTAAAAACTTGGGTCACTCTGTGTCCTCCTCGTTCTCATATGGAAATAGGAATTTTTTTAAATTGGCTGCTTATTGGGAGATCTGATGCTTTCTAGAGCAGTAATTTTAAAATAACTTTATGGAGTAGTTTGCTGTACAGATAATTTGAGCATACCTTGAACAGCCAGCCTTGGAATTGCTGTCACTTTTCTGTCACCTGTTGTCTCTACAAGTTTGGATGTTATATGCCACTTAAGCCTCTTGGCAACTTAATATTAACAGCAAAATCTATTTTTAAAATCCTACAAGTTGTTAAATCTGGGCCTAGTAAGAGATTATGTTGAACTATTAGTTTTTTTGAATAGGATTTCAATGTAAGTTTTAATATTTTTGTCTCTTCTTAAAGGCACCAAGAGTAATTCATAAAAATAAGTCTGTGCTTTAGGTTGGGCTTTAAAAAAACTTTGTGAAAATGCTATAAAATGCAGTGATGTTGGCCAAAGAGCTTCCATCCTGAGATGACTTTATTAAAGGCCACAATTGACTGGAAGAAGAATATTTCATAGAGGGCAGCTTTCCCAGCAGAAGTTCAATTTTACACCTCTCAACCTCTTTTTTTCCCTTTCTAGACCCACGAGACCGAGCTGTCACTGACATCCATCTCTCTTAGTTTTAGATTTTTTCCATTAGAAAGCAGGGGTGTTTCGTGGGGTGTGTTTATCTCTGTGCAGACATTTTGCACAGAGTTTTTTGCCATGGCAGGTCCCAGCAGAGCGAGGACGAGGTGATGCTGTCGTGGGCATGAACACAGATGTCACCAAGTGCCAGCTGGACCAGGCAGCTGCTCTTTGCCCTCCGTCCCTGCGCTGCAGCTCTCAGATAGAAGATACCTAAATACACTCAGGATTTGTATTTATTAGTGCCACCTTCTGAAGCTGCTGGTGGATTTGTGTCATTACCTGTAAAGAAGTCGTTGATCTCTCTGCAGCTGTTTGATCAGGACACGTAGTTAATATTTGGTGATAATCTATAGGACTAATTCACAAGAATTTAATTTGTGAGAATTTTCGTTTGTGAGAATTTCATTCGTGAATTTCATTTGTGACAGAATTTCAGAGTATTTCTGACCTATCCATGTGTTGTGTTCCAGGCCAGGTTGGGCAGGGCTTGGAGCAGTGGGATGGTGGAAGATTTCCCTGCCCATGGCTGGTGTGGAGCTGAATGATCTTTAATGTCCTTTCCCACCCAGCCCAGTCTGGAATTCTGTGATTCTATGATATGACATGGTTATTGGCATTTAACTCAAGATTTTACCCAGTGTGGTTGAAAAAAGCATTGGTAGAATGGTCTCACCATGATCAACCAAGAGCTAATAATAATAATAATTAGCCATAATAATAATTATGCATGTGAGTGACAGAATTATTACCCATAAATTGGAAAAATTGTTCAACACAGGCTGATGTGGAAACAGTAATCACTGTTAGGTGTGTTGGTACAATTTTAGCTGTATCTACTTCGGTGATTTCTCTTTTGAAATGCCCCTTCTAGCAACATCATAATTTGCTAGGGTGAATAAACCACTTAATTTTAGAAAGTTTGTCCATGGACCTTGCAGTGGTTTTCTGTGTTTTTGAGCAGCAGTGAACTTTAATGTGGAGGAACTGACTTCAGTCTCACTGGTTTAAAGGTGTTTTTGAAGGGCCTTTGAAGTGCTTGAAGTAATAAATTGCACCTTCTAGTTATTAGCCCAGGTATGTGCCTAGAAAAATGTATATTTTGGGAAAAATTCTAAATGGGCAACATGTCAAAACTTATTTTTTCTGTTATTTTTGTGGCTATTGTCCTGCTGTGCATTTACTGTCTCTCACACATTACTGTAGAAACCATTTTATTGTCTTGAGGCACTGGGGGTGAGCAGTTGGCATTTGTCCTCCAGCTTTCCAGAAAATTCTCCAGCAGCTTGAGCAGCTCCGAGAGCCGAGCGAGTGCTGGGGCAGGAATTGTGTGAAACTCTGTAAAATAAAACAGATACGGGCAGGGGGGAAACACCCTCTTTTACCAATGCTCAGGATATGTTTGTACAGCTGGCAATTTGTGCTCCTTCATATTCCTTGACCTAGAAATAGCCAAGGTTTTAATGCGTTCTTGGAGGGGGAGAAAGGTGTCGTGGAACGGAGCTGCCACATCAAAGCCTCTAAAAGGGTTTCCACCGCTGCCTTCCTCAGCCCTATCGAGCACTCAGCGTGTTTCCCACTCAGCCTTTTTATTAAGAAATGGCCTTCAGGCTTTTATTTATATTAAAATGATAAAAGTGACACAGGGCGGTTGAAAAGATGTGTGCGGTTCAAACAAAAGCCCATCAGGGATGTAATGTAAATTCTGGGTAATGTGTCTTCATCCACCCAAGCCCTGCAGCTCGGCTGGGTGAAGTCTTCCCTGGAGGAGAAATATCCTCTGAGGAGTAGTTTTTTACTAGGATGTGCTCTAACACTTCATGCCTTATGTTTTCTGCTATTCCAAAGTCTTCCTGAAGGCAAAGGAAACCAAGGGTTTGATGTTCAGTTGCACCCTACAGGTTTGTGACCATCGTGGAGATGAGAATTCAGTTTTCCCTTAATATAGAAAGCTTATATTGACCCTTTCTTCTCCAGGATGCTGCTGGAATTGGAGGTCTTTTCCAACCTTAATAATTCCATGGTTCTGTGGTTCTGTGACTTTTCCTTTAGCATGCTGAGTAATGCAAGGATGAAATAATTAAACCCCAGTTTTTAAAATACCCTGATTTCCATTAATTATTTTTTTTTTCAATTCCTTTCAGCACCAGCCCACCCTACTGCTGTGTGGATCTGTATTCCCTGAGAACAGGAGAGATGGTCAAATCCATCCAGTTCAAAACTCCTATTTATGACCTGCATTGCAATAAAAGGTAAGGATGTTCACTCTGCATTCCTTGTGTGTTAGGGCGTGTCAGGTTTTGGTAATAAATACAATTTCTGGCACATGACCTCCCTGATTTTCTTATTTTGACTTTCCTGGAAGCACAGCTCTGGCTCTCCATTTCCCAAGGAGTATTTCAGTTGGAATACAGCAGCGTGCTTCCCCCACGGCTTTGATTTAAGAAGCTCAAACCAAAAAATCATTTAAGCTCCTTTCAGTTGTGATGAGGGTGAGCAGGAATCGCTGAAATCCTCGATGATCCACCTACAGATGGAGAAATGGGATCACAGGGAGTTTAAACAGTGCAGAGCTCTAAGGAGTTTATGTCTCCCTTTGTGTTGGCCTGTCAGGTTCTGCCTCCCTGCACATCCAAAACATTCCTGGTGTGCAGCCTGTGGTTTGCAGGGAATGATGTTCCAGTGAGTCAAATAAGAAAGCAGCATCTCTGCGTTGGGATAGAGAGAAAATGGCTCTGGAGGCTGAGGATCACAGAATTCCAGCAGAACAGAATCTGCTGCGGCCATGGAATCAAATTTTGCTGAGTTAACTTGAAATCTCCCATCTTTCCCAGCCGCACAAAACTGGAGTTCTGTGATTTGCTTTGTAGTTTGCAGCATCTTTTTAAGGCAGAAGAGAAATCCCAGGATCCCTGTGAGAGGATCCTGCTGATCCCTTGGCACTCCTGGTGGGAGAATTCGGAGTGGTGACTTCGGTCCAAGCCCTGCTGACGTTGCTGCCTTGAGTCACTGTGGCCTCAGGTGCCCTGGGGAAATGGTGCAATCCGATTCCTGGGCTAAAGGTAGAGCCCTGGATGGAGAAATTCTTGCATTTCTTTGGAAATACAGATTTCCATTCCAGAATGGATGGTCCTTCAGTAAATAACACTAATAATTGGAAACATCGCAGTGATATGTTTTTTTGTGCCTGGTTTTGTTGCAGGTGGGAAGGAGATGAGTGCACATCAAACTTGTGCAACTAAGTGCAAACTGCTACTAAAAATAAATAGATCAATAAATCCCCTGGAAGCCACAGAAGTTTTGTTAAACAAACATTTGTCCATCACTGGAGCATCAAAATTGAAATTTAATGATGATATTAGGCCAAGTAGAAGCTACAGAAGAAAAGCAGTACTACTGAACAAACAGTTTAATACCAAAATCTTTTGAAATGAAACTTGAGTTGCAGAAGGAAGGGAGTACTGTTTGCTATTTATGGATTTATCTTCTGGAATTATCCATCTGGGAGTTTGTTTCTGCAGAAAGACTCTCTTCAAGGAGGAGAAAACAAAAATCTCCAGGACTGGGAGCTGTTCCCATCAAATATCCATAGATTTTCAATGTATACACATTACACTTCCACATGCAGTCAAAGTCTTCCCATTCATTCATGATTCACTGGTTTCCTTTGTTTTAGGCAATGTAGGAAAAGTTAGAATTGGTTCTTTTTGTTTTTCTCTCCTTCAGCAATTGGAAGATGTCATTTAACTAAAACTAGTAATTTGTCCAAAACTAATTTATATTATTTATATACCTCAAAAAAATCAGCAAGCATGAGGGGATGGTGTATATTTTGATTTTAGTGTGGTTCTTCACAGGTATTGAGCTCTCACAGGATAAGAGGAAATGTTCTTGTGGCAAAACAAATAAAAATAGGGAAAAAGGGGTTAAAGGCTGATTTCACACTGCTGGGAGATAATCATCACCCTTTCCCCAAGGATAGGAGTTGAGACTGAGGTGATTCATCCCCTTTTTAAAGGTGACTGTTCCACACTGTAATACACAACCATAATGCTCAGATGAAGCATTAGGTGTGTGTTTTAGTCAGTGAGAGATGCGATTAATTTTTTTTCCACGTTGTATCTTTACAATTAAAACTATTAAAACAACATTTAATAATGCTCTATATTGACAGCTAATTAAAAAATACTTTCTCACAGTCTGCTTAATGAGAGAATAACAGATTATTAATTATGTCATATTGCTTAATGTAGGTTTTATGTGTTGCCTTCCCAGGTGCTTCTTTCATGTCAGGCTTTTAAAAACTTGATTTTGGAAAGTCATCAGTGTGGGAGAAAGTGTATCCTGGTTCTAAAGCTTCCAAGATGCTGCTCTGCTTCCACATTTGCATCTTTGGCAATGCCTTTTTTGCCTTTTTTTGGGCAGCACCATGGTTCCTGTGTAGTTATCCTGTGGTTTTTGGCCATTACAATAAAAGTGTGGAATGTACAAGCAAATACATAAACACACATCTTTAATTTGCTAATTGCCACAAATTCTGCCTCTCTCAACTCCGTTGGTGTGCTGCTCTTCTTGGTATTACACCCCCTCTGCTTTTAGTAAATAAAATATTTTAATAGTTATGCACTGAGGTGGGCAACGGGATTATTTCAGATTTAGCTCAGTTGATTTGATTGTTCTTTGAGTCAGTGAGAGATAATTCGGGGTCTTTGCAGCTCCATTCTTTGTTTTTAATGGAGCTTTTACTGCAGGAGGAATGTCACAAATGTGCTGTGGAGCAGAGCCCTGCACTTCCTGAAGTGGAGCTTCAGGGGAGGAGAGAGAGCCCTCAAGAGCTGCCAGGGGTTGGTAACCTGGCACTTCATCACTGTAGAGTTTATATTGATGCTTTTGAAATAATTGCATTTAGATATTGAATCTTTAAAGCCACGCATTTAATGTCTGAAGCAGACGTTCCGTTTCTGTGTTTTCAGGATACTCGTCGTGGTCCTGCAGGAGAAAATCGCCGCCTTTGACAGCTGCACTTTCACCAAAAAGTTCTTCGTTACCAGTACGTAGTTTTTCTGAGACAAAACAGATCTTTTTTGTTTGTTTCTTTACTTCTAAATCCTCACAGCAGATCTCCATGACTTCATTTGGAGCGTCAGGAAAACTTGGTTAAAAAAAGAATCAAACCCCAAATGCTACTCTGTGAATATTTAACTCTTTTCTATATTCATTATTGCTGCAGCTGTAATTGTTAAGGGCACTTACACTGCCATCCATCAGTAGCTGAACAATTCTTTTGTTCATTTTGCACAAATGTGTGTAAAATCCTCAGGTGTGGGTTCCAGGTTCTCACATCAGCAGCAATTAAACCACTTGGGCAGCAATCTGCCCTCTGTTCATTTTTGGTTGTTCCTTAGGCAAAGGTACATTGGGTTTTTTCCAGGCCATAATTTACTTTGGGAAGAGTTTTGTTATTAAAAAGAAGAGTCTGAATCTTTCTGGATGTATTTTCAGTCACAATTAGAAAAGTTTAATTTTTTTTTTAATATTATCTGTGTATTTATAGAAAATCTGAGTTCAGAGAAGCTGTTTCATGTCATAGTCGCAGGGAAAGCAGCTTTATGCAGTAATATTAAAGTTGCCAATAGGTGTCAGTTTCTTCCTATCCATGGATGTGAAATCCTGGGAATCTGCTGGGATTCAGTGACAAGATCCAAATGGGAAAGGATTTATTTGTGTCCTGTTCATCACTCCTTTTTATTCCACCAAAAGGAATCAGGGTACAAGCCTTGCTTTAGTTTAGACCAAAAGTAAAGAAAACCCCTAATTTGAGAATTTTTGTGCTTTTTCCATTCCAGTTATTAAAAAAAAAACCAAAAGAAGCAACACAAAAAGATACTGCAATTTATTTTGAAAAATTATTCCACTGAACTGTATTTTCAGGAACAGGGATACCCCATTCCCAACCATAACTTTGATTTGCAGTTCATTTTGTGGAACAGCAGTGGAATTTAAAGAGGATAAAATAAAACTTTTGGAGATAATGACCCAATAATTTTAAAAAATCCAAAAGTCCTGAAATGTCACCAATCCCAGAGTATTTCTCCATCTGTGATTCTTTTTAATACGAGAAACTCAAGATCTGCTCAGAGTTGGTTCTAATTTAATGAAGGACACCCTCATTTTTGGGTATTTTGGGCACCCCAACAGCCAGCCCTGGAGCCAGCACAGCCCTTCCCCATCCCTCCCAGCCCGGTGGTGGCTGTGCCGTGGTGTGGGTGTGTTTTTCCCTGGATTTCTGCATTTTTGGGACCTGGCCCGAGCATTCCCAGCTCAGCTGCTCCCTGGGTCCGGCTCCCAGGCGGGTTCTGTGCCCTGGCACGTCGGGGCTGCAGCAGAGCTTTCGTCTGAGCTTTCCCATTCCATGGGCTGAAGTCTCCTCCACCTCAGAGGGTGTCTTTAAAGGCTTAAGTTCCTCTGGTGTGTTTGAAATTGGATGTAAATGAGCTCCCTCGTTAGCTGCAGGGATTTCTGGGAGGCAGCCAAGTGGCCACGACTGGGTTCTTGGGCTGTGCCTTTAAAAAATAAAAAAAATATTAAAGGACAGTGCCAGTTTCAATTGGAAAAGTAGAAATGTCTGTAAAGGAGGCTCAGAAAAAGGTCTTACAGGCATTTTTGTTTCCATTATTGGAGAATGGCTGTGCCCTGCCTGGGCTCATCCTGGTGCACCTCAACTGTGAGGGTGTCACTGCCTGCCCCGAGGATTTGTCAGCGTGAAAAAGATTCTAGGTCTGACTGCTTTTGGTCAGAAGTGAGGTCAGAAATATTACTGAGGATCACTGGCTTTTTGAAGACTTTTGTGGTGCTTTGTAAAGTACTTTAGGAAAAGAAAATGTCTTTTTCTCAAGAAGATTTGGTGATGGTGTGGAAATCACATCTTCCATCCCTACCAACGACGTGGTGTGGGAGCCTTAGAACTTCACTGAGACAGCACAAACGTGAAGCAGGAGCTCTGGTCCGTTTTGTTGACTATTTGTACATAGAAATGAAGTGCAGAATGCACCATTTAAAGCAGTGTCAGGAATCCTGAAGGTCCTCAGAAATGCTAATGCAGCTGCCTTGCACATGAGGAGTGTGTTTTTGTTTTTGTGGTTGGATGTGTAGCTCAATATATTGTTACAATAAATATACCATAAAATATTCAGGATGTAGAACATGGTCAAGTTCGTGCTGCTGTTGGAATGTTTTAACTCCTGCGTTTCCTGATTTTTCCTGAGCAAATCTGACACAAAACTAGCCTTTGTTTTCCCCTGCATGGGATTACATGGAAATGTGCTGATTTGACTTGGATGGCAGGGAGCCAGCACGTTTTATTTGTGCCTTTTGTAACAAAACCTCAGTGTACAGGTGCTCCAGCCTTGCAGAGGGAATTTAAGACAGGTGCTTAAACTTGGAAGGAAAAAACGCTGCAACTATGGTAGAAAAATGACCAGGGTATCTTCTAATCTACCCTGTGGGGTGCTGTGATTTTGAAATGTCTGCTAGGGGAAGGCAGAGCATCAGTCTCGTGGCAGTGATTTCCATCCATCACTCTGCTCTCCCTGTGCTTGGAGCCAGCTCCTTTTCCATAAGAAAGGACTCACACAGAGGGGAGGAGAAAGCCAAGCAGGAATTCCACATCCTGCACTGGTTTAAGTGCTCATGTGGCCCAACTGGGGAAAAAAAATTAAAAAAATTCATTTGATGCTTATATTAAGAATGCGTTTCCTTTGCTAGTTGTGGGAGTCAAGGTGTGGATTTTAAAATAGATTTTTAAATAGCTCAGAGTTTTATTGTGGTTTGCTCCAGATTTCCTTCAGAGCCTTTTCTGCACGCGACTGAAGGATCAGAAACCAAAGTGGTGCACTGAAACCAAAGTGATGCTCGGGCTTTTTTTGCCCCTACTTTTCTCTAAACCAGAGCTGCAGAAAAGCTGAATTCCATTGATTTCTATTACATCACTGCTCCTCAGCCCAAAACTGCTTACTTAGTGGAACACTGATGATTATGAATATGGCCTGATGGACACTTTCCTTCTCCATAAAGAATATCCTCCCCACCCCCTGGGCCCTGGGTAAAGATTCTCCCAGATCACATCATGCCTGTGGCATCATCGCTGTGTCTGATAACGAGGGCCTGCTCAGCTTCCCTGCTCATATTGATAAATTCTCCATCCATTATTCCCCAGGGATGGAGACAGTTATTGCAGCCATTAGCTGGCACCACGTTTCTATTGATGCTGTTCAGCAGAGCCCTGAGAGGTAATTTTCCAGAATTTAGTCAGAGTGTGTTATTGTATGGAAAGTCTCGAAAGGCTCTCCTCGCCACAAGCCAAAAATTGGGCAGTGGATGTTAAATGCCCCCCACCTGAACCCCTCCAAATGAATGAAAACCCCAAACCAAATGGTGTTGGGTGCTCCAGTCTGCAGTGTGGGTTTGGGATTCCTGTTTGCTCTCACATTCACACACAAGGAGTAGTTCGGTGGTTTCAGTTTGTCACAGGGCTGGTCTGGAAAGCATCGAGGCTTTTTTTGGACATTTCTGTTGGAATTTTTCTTTTTGGAATTTCTTTCCCCGTTGGGCTCACAGGGAGCAGTTTGAGCTCTTGATTTTTGAAGTAAAAACCCTGGATGTCTTATGAAGAGCTTTCTTGCCTGGAGAGTCACATTCTTCACGAAGTTTTTTGTATTTCCCTCCTCAGCCATGCGTGTTTCTCCCAGTTATCCCATACTGGATAATCATTGACAGGATTCCTGTGGCTGTGGGGGATCAGCTCACACCGAAAGTCCTCGGGGCAGGTGGGAAGGGAGCTCCTGACTCACAGGAATTTTTTGATCAGTGAAGAAGAGCCAAGTATGTCCCTGTGGGTTGCTGTAATCGCTTTTAATTTTTATACACACCCATCTGTATTAGCACCTACGCCTTCGTGGCATTTTTCCCTCTTAAATGTTGATTTTTGCTTTTTCTTTTTAACAGTGTTATTTGTAGGAGTGTTTTTTTCCTGGCTGTGGGAATCTGTGTCTCACCATTCCAGGATAATGCTGCAATACTTTTTGGAGAGGTCGTTAGGGCACCGTGGTGGATTTATGGAAACAAATAGCTTTAGTGCTTGCACCTCCATTGCAGGAAAGTGTAAATACAACAGAAAATCTGCATAAAACCACAACAGAGGCCATAGTCCCCAAGATGTCTGTCTGTCATATCTGCTGGCTTTGACAGTTTTACAAATTGGATGTAAAACAGGAAGTGCTCTTTGTTTCTATATAAGTTATTTTTATCTAAAGCACCCAAATCCTTAATGTTAAAGGCCAAACAAAGCCATCTTAACATTGTCCTGCACAGAATCAACAACCTCAGTGGTAACTTTTATTATTTGTCACTGTCCAAGTCTGGACAAAAAAAGAAAGTAAATCTGAGATGAAACATTGCCCTGAAATCAGTCAAATTGGTGCTAAATTAAACAGCCAGGCCTAATGAACATGAAAGGCCACTGATATTTTTAGTAAAAGCTCTGGGATTGAGCTTGGATCTTGGAGTCTGGATCTTGGATCTCTGGAGTAACAGTAAAATAATAAAATAATGGAATTGTGAGTTGGAAGGGACCCACTGGGACCATCAAATTCAGATGCTTCAAACTGCCATGGTGGAGTGGACAGGGAGGGAGATCTCTGTAGTGATGATAGTACAGTAATAATAATAATAATAA
>VZTX01014027.1:0-18289 GCA_013400915.1 Pardalotus punctatus | reverse complement strand
AGGGAAACTGCGGTCGGGAATTCAGATAAGAGGCTGCATCCTCTGTCAATCTGAGAGACCCCATGGGAAATGCCCATGACCTCTCCCTTTATTCATGAATAAAGCTACAGGACTCCTCTGTCTCCTTTTTGGACATACACCTCTGGTGTTTGTGGATTCATTTTCCTGCCATACCATTTCTCCTCCAGACCAGCTTCCAGGATTGCATTACTGGCGCTGCTGAATATGTAATTTTCCCCAAAAGTCACAGCAGGGATCAGAGCGGAATTAGTAACATCCAAACCAAGATCCTCAGTTAACTCAAGCAAACCCGCCCACTTAAAAATCACACTTTATCTCATCTTTTTATGTGCCAGAAGTTTTCAAACAAAAGTAGTTCTTGTGGGTATGAATCTGTTCCTTCCTATTAGCTGGAGACACCATTGAGGCAATCTATTGTCTCTGACAGGTGGAAATTAAGTCAAAAATACCCAAAACCTCTTCTCCCTCTGAGTGGAAGTACCTGAATGAAAAATCTGTTTTCCATTAGATGTCTGAATGGTGCATCCCCTGCAATTTCTTTTTTTTTTTTTTTTTTTTTTTTTTTTTTTTGGTGACGGGAGAACATCAATTGAAGTTGGAAGTTCCTTATATGTAGGGGAAAGCACTTTACAGGTTTATTTTGAAACCCACAGCTTCTCAGCATTTCCCACTTCAGCTTGTAACCAATTTACAGCCAGAAGGGCTGAGGGCTAAAACCCAGGTAATTCAACAAGCAATTAAAACCAACTCAATTCTATATGCAGACTCTCAAAAGTGGTTACTGGAGCTCCACTGAGCAGAGCATGTAGATTTTTATGCCCAGGGGAACATCACTGAGGTAATTGCCTTTCCATTTAGAATAAATATGTTTTATTCTTTGCCGCTTAACTTGGTGTTTTTAAAAGAACCATCCCCATTAACATGAGAAAAGAGACACTGCTCTCCAGGCAAAAAAACCCTGAAAGTACTTGTTAAACAAACAGAGCATCTGCCACTAACATTAACTGCTTTGCAGCTGATTTTTGTGTGGGTTTTTTTTTCCAGTCTAAGCAGAGTTCATCTGCGTAATTTCAGGACTCTGTGCAAACTCTAGCACCTGACAGTTTTAGAATAAATATCTTATTTTTCATTCACCTATTTTTCATTTCACTTCTTTTAAGCTCCTCTTCACAATTTTCTACCTAAAGCATCATTCACAGCCATGACTAACACTAAGTCATTTTTGTTGCCTGCATATGTTGCATATTTTACAGCTTGTGGGGGGTTTTTAGTCATTCATAGTAATGATTTGATTTGAATTAAATCTTTCTGAATGTGCATATTCAAGTAACCTTTCTCTTCCAATTATTGAAAGAAATACCGACATGTTACCAGGCATCCCCTCCCAAAAATGAAAACATGGATACAAAGGGATGGATGATGGGCTGCAAAGGGGAGAAAGGAAGGGGAGAAGAACAGAAAAATGGAAAGAATTCAAAGAGGAGTCAGTAAAAAACCCCACCAAATCCAGCTTGACTCAGCACTGGGGGTACACCAGAATCTCCTCCAGGGATATTTTTGATCTGAGAGCTGGCTGGAAGGAGCCTGAAAACTGCAAGCAAAGAAATCGGCTTCTGCTGTCGGATTGCTTCCAGGTTCAGTGCAGCAGAGCTTTGTCTGTCGTTTGCAAACAAACAGGTTTCTGTCACAGGTCCCCAGTTCCACCATCAGTTTCTCCTGCTCTGATCGTGGGTGATGGCTCAGATCAGAAGGGCTGAGGGAATACTGAGCAAATTCCGCTCTTGCTGTGGGAAATTCCGTGGGCTGGCTGAGGACAGGGCTGGCAGGGACCTCAACAGGTCAATCTCCCAGTTTAATGCGAGACCAGTTGGACTTCACCCCCCTGGCAGATGTTACTCCAGATTGTTCTCCAAAACTTTCCCTGCTGGATCTTCCACTGTTTTCAAAGGCAAGCTGGTCCAGAGCTTTGTCCAAAGCCCATTAGGAAACTTTCCTCACAATTAACCTAGATCTTCCCTTGAGGCCATTATTTCTTCCTCTGTGCCCGGAACACATGAAAGAGCAGATTATTCTTTTATGTATTTGAAGATTACTGGCGTATTTTCCTTCATTTTTCCCTTCTTTAGCCTAAACACTTCCATTCCCTTCAATGTTTCCTCACAGGTCTCATTTTTTAGACAGCTTCTCTTTGAAATAGCCTCCACCTCACATCCTCCTTGGAGAACAGTCCCTCAATCTGGACAGAACAGACCAGCCAACATCATCACAACTTAACCCAGCAGCGTGAAATGATTATTTTTGCTCGTCTTAACTCATAGTGCTCCTGCCTGTGCCTCTCACCATTGGGTGCTTCCTTCTCAGCAGTTGATCATTGCTGATCCAAGTTCATCCTGCAGTCACTAAACCACCCAAACTTTTCCTGCAAAACCACTCTGCAGGAGGTTGTTCTGCCCCGTGTGTGCGGGGACAGCTCAGGGCAGTCTCCCAGGCTGATAGCGAATGAGTGAGAAATGTTATCTCACCATCTTCCCTTTCCTTCCTCTATTTTCGGAGCTGTGGGCAGCTGACAAGGCCACTGGCTGAGCCCTGCAGTTAAGGTGACTGAGCAGGACGTGGGAAACTGCTGGAGCCCGGAGATAAGGAGAGATAAGGTGCGGGAAGTCACAGATAAGGGCTGGATCCTGCAGGTGGTTTGGGAGGTGTTCAGTGAGCAGTTGCCAGAAGCCACAGATAACTGGAGAGAATCCCTGGGGATGTGGGATCCTGGAAGGGCAGCAGTGGACAGGTTACCACATCCAGGAACACCAGATAAGGACAAACATTACCAAATATTACCAAATATTACCCAGGGAGCCGTGTCAGAAACACCAGATGTGGTGCAGACGTGGCAAAGCCGGGCCATGAGGAGAAAAATTAATTAGGGGTGGGTGGAGAAATGGGGGAAGAAGCAAACACAGCACAGCAAAAGGAAGGATTAATAGATGGGGGAAAGGGAGGATAAAGAACTGCATACCAGGCAGCCCTGAGCTGGATTACAGCCTGCACAGGGCACTGTCCCAAACCTGCTGCCCTCATCACGCCACAGAAGCCCAGCCTTTCTCCACGGTCGGGAGATGGGGAGGAGGAGGGCTGCATCTCCCAGCAAATCCAGGGAACATGCAAAGACAGGTCAAGCATCCTGGTGTCACCAGGTCCACGCCTGTGCCAAGTCTGATGGCGTCACCACCTTCCCAATGGTTTCCCAACACCCCTGCAGAGCTTTTATTCTGGACTTGGTCAGTTGTTTGAGCCTGTTTACAGCATGGCTCCACCAACACGGTGTGCTGCTGCTCAGGAGTGCAAATTAGAGGCCAGGAAAGGCATTTATTTAAGGCAGTGTTGTCACTAAAGCGTCCATTCCATCAAACCTTGGCTCAAGAATATAAGAAAATGATTTTACGCTGTAGCCAAGATTCAGACCCTTCTGAGTGAAAAGTTATGTGTTCCTGCCTCTCATTTCCTCTCTCTCCTTTTATTCAGACATGTATTTATCATCCAAAACCAGAAACCTGGGGATTAATTTATTCTTTACAGAATGTAAAGAAATGTGGGGTTTTTTTTATAATTTCCAGATCCTCCATGCAACTGGAAGGAATATTTGTCAGCTACTAATTTTTCCCCATTCTATTTATATTTGCATTCTTTCTTTCTGTGATAGCCACTTCACTTCACCCTCTGACATTTTATTGGACAAAAAAGGGAAGCTCTGGCCCCACTGACGTCAAGAGGAATTGGGGTATCGATTTCCCTGAAAAAGCAATTTCAAGCAGCGACCTGGCAGCCTGCACAAACCTGTGCCCGGGCTGTCTGCGTGCAGGGGGCCATCACCGTCATCACACCGCACTTTCCTTCGCCTCTTATCCAGCTCTAGATCCAGCTCAGAAATACTCATAAGAATCAGTAACAGACTGGAAAGATGTGAGCCTTGATATTAACTATCTGCTTTTATAGTTTCTCTGATGTTGGCTTCAGTTACCCGTAACTGGGGGTCGTGCTTGGCTGCCAAGTCACTGAGCAACTTCCTCTGTTTAAACAGAATATATAAGCCCCACTCTTTTGCAGAGTTCATGACTCTTTTGTAAAGTGTTTTATGATACAGTTGTTATAGAATCCACCATCCCAGTAACAGCTCCAGACAGGGTCTCGCTGTGGGCTTGGCTTCCAGCCCGTTTCGTTGAATGGAGGTTTTCCCATCGCTATCTGAGGATGAATACATCAAACTGCGCCACACGCCCCACTGCAGCAACAGCGCCACGGGGTTTGGGGGATGTGTCTAGTCACTGTTTTTCCAGGCAAAAATCAGACATCACGAGTCCAGCCCCATGCAGAGGATCCTCAAGGCTTGTGTGTCTTTGAGGCCCTTCAAACACACTTTGAATGCTTTTTCAGAGAATCTTTGCAGTGGGGCTCAGCACACGAGCCCAGCATAACCATGAATTCACATAAACCTCCCAAGCTCCTATCCTTTCCCTTACATCCATCATTTCCAGAGACTCTGCTTGTGTCAGATTTGATATTGGCTGCTCAATGGTGGAGCAGCCCGGGGAGTGTGACCCATCCTTTTATCACAGGGCTGGGTCAGGTCAGCTCAGTAAGCCCTGGCCTTGCAGTGGTCAGTGGTCTCCAAAGGGCTCTGAGCTGCAGCTTCTTCTGCATTTCGGGATGAGAATGGGCACGGGTTTCCCACAAAGGAGGTGAGACTGTATGGGAGATGGTGCCACTGGAGGTAGTTAAGGAGAAAAGGTAAATCAGCGCATGGTATCACACGCAATTGTGATTTTTTTTGGTCATTGTGTTATTGAGTCACATTAAAATCATAGCTCTCTGTAAGGGATGCTGTAAACCAGCTTTTGGATGTCCTGTTTTTAAATCTCACAGAATACATCAATTATCAGAGGAAAGCATAATCTTGGCCTTAGGTATTTGAGGTGCTTTAGCTGTTTTGTGGCTGGATGAGTCACGGGTGTGTTCCCGGTGTTCCTGTCCCTGCAGCTCAGGCTGAACACCGAGAGACCCTCAGATGGGGCTTTTACTGCACTGCAGAGATCATGGTTTACAAGAAAAAATGTTAATATATCCTCATACATGCAGGGCTTCTGATCCATTCCTTTAGATTCCGATTCATCCCTTGTAGCCTGACTCCAAGGAGTGACCGATGCCAGATGCTGGAGAATGAGGACTGGACAATTTTAGAGCATTTTGGATAAAAGAAATCTTTTTCCCAGCATTAGTTTGAAGCACCAGTTGGCCCCAGTTCTGAAGCGTGTGGGGGAAGAGAAGGGGTGAGGCTGCACTTTAATTCCCCTTAATGTAGATTTGAAATGGTGGGCTTTGTTTCCCATATGAGTGCAGAGTTATTTGCTCTCCTATTAAACATCATCAAGGAGAAATCGTTGTGAACCAAAGGTTTTAGCATTAAAAGGACAGAAAAATCTCTCTGGTGACTGCTAGGGCTCAGCTAATGCTGAGTGCCCAGTTTCCCTGGTTATCTGCTTTCCTAAAGCTCTCCTGAGTGCTCCTCCTATGGAAGTATCTGGTTTTCCAGCAGTAACTGTTATTCCCTGGGCCTGAGGGACTTCAGCAAATTACTTCAATTGCTCTATTTTATTTGCTATGTTTCTGTTTTTAAGGCAAACCAGCCTGGAGTTCAAAATCCCTTTGTAATGGACAAGAAAGTAACAAGATTGCCTGGAAGTCTGTATTAACATGCCAAATCAATTATAGTGTAATTAGCCAGAACTGTTACTTGTTGAAATCCTGTCAACAAAAATAACTCAGCCTTCCCCTTCAGATCGCTCCAGCACCTCCATCTTCTTGACAAGGACTTTGAAAGGGAGACCACCTCCCCCCAGCCCCTTCCAGACTGAAGGCAGGGAATGAAACCCAGATGTGTTCATCATTATAAACAAGGAATGGTGGGAATTGTGAGGGAAAAGGAGGACAAGGCTCTCCTGACCAAGCCACGAAGCTTTTCCAGGGTGGGATTAGTCCCTTGGGCAGGCTGGACTCTGCTTTCCCTGGGGTAATGCTGCAGGCTGCTGCTGCATTCCCTGATTTATGCCAGCCCGGAGAGAAGGAGGCCCACTCCTAGGAAGCTCTATCTGCAATTCATTTAGGAAAGAGGCAGGTCCTCTCCTCTGACCTAATTGAAAACAGGCAGCCTCCTTCTAATTGTGCACTCGAACCGGTTCATGTGCATTAACAGAGGAAATTGGAGAGGAGCAGGGTTCGGAGCTGGCATTAACTTCCTGCACTCGAATGTCTGTCTGTCAGCTGTTTATCTATCTATCTATCTATCTATCTATCTATTTATCTGTCATTCACACTGCTTTTCTTCTCTCTGCAGAAACGTGACGTCAGGTAAAATACAAGCACCAGGAAATTTTTTCTGTTCCAATTCTAGACAAGTGTGTAGAAGGGCACTGTTTTTCCAAAAGGCGCCTCAGAACCCATTTGGTTTTGTTTCTTTTTTTAAGACTGAAAGACCTCTCAATGCCAAAAGAGTTAATATTGCTCATCATTTTTTTTCAAAAGGACATTTTAATGTTCAGCTCTGTCTGCCCACAAGGAACACTCCAAGAAAGCGGTCTGTTTTGGTTAAAATATTGCAAAGCTGAAGGAGAACCTTCATCAAAGAGCCAACAGGATGAGGATGAGAAATCCCCTGTTCAGCAAGCAGCTTCAGGAAGTTTAATCTTACAAAGCCATATGTGCTCTGAATGCAGATATATTAACTAATACCAAACCAGCAATGAGAGGCAGCATTTCAGGTGTGTGTTTGCAGTTCCAGTGATCAGGTATCTTCACAGGTCTCAGTTTTTGTGAACTCTTTGACTACTCAGTCAAATAACTTCGAGTTGTTTCAAAGTCACCAGAGGATTTGGAATCTTGATTGTATCTATCTGATCATACATTGAATGTGCTTAAGCAGAAATAGAAAATGACTTTTAATTGCAATCAGGCAGCTGTACATACCAAAGTCACCGCAATATGCTAATGATATGCTAATATCCCCCTCTGCCTTTGCTGCAGAGCCTCTTTTAGGATTTTATCCCCCAAACAGGTTTTGCAGCACACATATCAAGGTGGAGTCTTTTGGAAAATTGCTGCTTATCAGGTGGAATTTCAGGAAAGCTGCAGAAATGGGAGCCTCATTTCAAGGTTGCTCTGGACCACCAGAATGGACAATGCTTGAATCATTTCCTGGGCTCTTTCCAGGTCCACAAATACGTGGGAAAAAGGGAACCTGCCTCCACTGTTGTGGTTAACTGCAGAGTTATTGATGGGAATTTTGAAACTATTTGCCAGGTGGAGGTTTGGGGGGGAAAAGGGGGTTAGAGATATAAAGAAATTCTGCTGGGTGCTGGCCAGTGATGTAGACCAAGAATTGAAAGTGGGTGGTCTTGGAAAAGATCCAGTGGAAATAGGGCCAGGAGATGGTGTCATCCTTGACTCCATCACATTCACATTTTGGCTTTCTAGCAAGGGTTATTTTTTCTCTTTATTCTGCAGTTCAACACAAACATCCCCCTCATTCTCCAAAATCCGTGGGCTGACGTGTGCCACCTGCCAGGTGTAACATGCTTGACCAGAAAAATCACAGCAAATTCCTAGAAAAAAGGAGCAGACCGGGAGCAGACCCAAGAGAAGGGGTCACACCTGCTGAGTCACCCAGCCAGGAGGAAATTTGGCTTCGGATTCCCAGAAAGGTGTGTGAAAGTCTCTTGGAAATCACAAAATAAAGCAACGTGATGTCTGTGGGACCTGCCCACACACTGAGCTTTGAAACCCACCTGGAAGTGTTTTGGTGTAAGGTGGGTGTAAGGCTTTGGTATCATCCCCTTAGTTTTAAACAGAAAACTGAAGTTCTAAGCGGGGCAGCTTGACATTTTCCTAGCAGTAGGAGGGATTAAAAAAAAGAAGTGGTGTTTTTTTAATNTGGTTTGGTTTAGTTTGGGGTTTTTTTGTTGGTTTTTTTTTTTAATTTTATTTTTTAATAGGGATTGGGTAAGTGCCTATAGGTTTTGCAGCACTTTGGAACTCTTGCCAAAATCTGATTCCAGCTTAGTTAAGCTGTGCCCTGAATCACCCTTTGGTACTGCAGGACCCTTCCCAGGTTATAGATTTCCGAGTGTGCCTCCCACCACTCAACCTTACCCTGGGGTTGCAAAAACATTTCAAAGATTTTAAATTATAGTGACAGGACAAGGGGGAATGGCTTCAAAGTGCCAGAGAATAGGTTTAGATTGGATATTAGGAAGGAATTGTTACCCATGAGGTGCCCAGAGAAGCTGTGGCTGCCCCTGGATCCCTGGAAGTGTCCAAGGCCAGGCTGGACGGAGCTTAGAGAAACCTGGAATAATGGAAGGTGTCCCTGCTCATGGCAGGGGTGGCACTGAATGGGCTTTAAGGTCCCTTCCCACCCCAACCATTCTGGGATTTTATCACAAATAACAAGATCAGGTAAAGAGCATTTCGGAAGAGCCGACTGGATGCTGCTTAGGGTTAAGAAAATAAAAGTGATCTTTCAGTACATCAGCCGAACAAAGCGAATCAGCTCAAAATCCCTCTGAAGTGAACTAAGTTGTGAAAGATTTGAAATCAATTTTTTCCATGAGGAGAATTATTTTCTGTACAAAACAAGCCCTTCAGCTTGATCAAAATGGTGATTTCTGGCCTTGTGAAAGGAAAAAAAACAAAAAGGAATAGTAGGACATGAAAATCTGCAATAAGAAATGTCCCTCATTTCAGGGCTGCAAGGACTCTTCAGGATGTAGATAAATTTAGTTCTTCTTTTGCTTGAGCAGAGTTGACTCCCATCTCCCAACCTCCAGGCAATTTTAGGAATATTTTCCCAGAATAAATGTATTTTCCCCGAATAACTGTACCAGCACAGACAGTTCTGAAGCCACTGATGATTCCAGAAAGACTAAGGCCACTCTTTCAATGAATTTACTATTTTTCAATACATACACCTGGCTCTGCCCCCGTCTAGCACAGAATCTTCTGAATATCACTCAGCCAATGTGTTAAATGTCTATTTTCAAGTTGCTCTCCCACGCTCTGAACAGTGAAAACAAGTCAGTCCAAGTATATGTGGAGATCAGAGCTTGGATTTGGGAAGCCTTCGATCGACACCTTCACCTGCCTTGGAGAACCTTTGTTTGCCCCTTTGGAAGAGCAAAACCACACTGCAAAACTTGATATTCATCCTGGCAGGCAGCAAACATGAGCCAGAGAAAGGACACAACATTTATGGGCTCCCAGAACACTGATGTAAACAGAATCTCCCTGAGCAGCAGAGAAAGCACAGGCCAGGCTGTGTGAAAAAAGATAGTTTTAGGTGTTGGCAGCTAAATTGGTCTTTAGATGTTGCTGAGGTATTTATGGAGCTTCTGGAAAGGGATTTGAAAATATGCCATAATTAAACATTTGAACTGGAATAATGTTGTGATAAACGATCATATGGAGGTCCCAAACACCTTAAATAGGCACTCTGTGCTCCTAAACCAGAATGTTATTGGCTCTGATCTTGATTTAATGTCCTCAAAAGGGGCTTTAAAAACAAACGTAGGACAGAGAAGTCAGGCATCAAGTTTTTATTTCAGAATTCAAAGGCCTAATGAGGTAAGGAAGCTACCAAGAGATCCATAAAAAGAAAGGCAAAAGGTTGAGCAGTCCACAGGCTTACATAGGAGGTGGTTGCAGATGTGCGTGATATACAACACAGGGCAACTGCTGAACTTGCTATTTAAATGTTCATCAAACCCTTTCAAAATAGAAGCAAGGAAAAAAGGGATAATTCCTTTTCCTGTACTTCATCCGATGGCAGTGGGAGAGCCCATCGGCTGTGAGGAGCCTGATGGCTGTGGAGTGCTTGGCTTCTGCTCTGGAAACGAGGTTTTGATGAGGAATGCACTTTTGCCAGAACAATGGTTTTCCTCTGGTTCCCTGTCCTTCCACAGATGCAGCTGAACTGGCGTGCAGGCCGAGGTGCTGGTGGCAAAAGGGACCTTCCCTGGCTTTTTATGGATTCCTTTCTACCACAGACACGTGTTAACTTTCAGAATTCTGGAAGAGCAAATAATCCGAAAGGCAAGCGGTGATGGACGGTTAAAACTTGAACATTTTGGCACATCCTCCCTTGGCATGGCCGCTGAAGGAACTGTAACAACTTACATCTCCCAAGAGATTTCACGACATTCCTTCTTTATTGTACAACTAAAACAACGGTTTGGGCTGTTTTTAGAGGTGGGATGGCGGGCAGGCTTTTCAGAGTCAAATGCAGCAGTGACAATGAATGCTGGGTGCTGAAAATGCCGGTGAATTTGCTGAATGGACAGCCTTTCCTCTCCTCCTGTCTGCTGGCTCTTCTGACAAATTCAGGACACTGTTTTTTGAGGTGTCCATCTTCTTAGAGTTTTTCTCCCTCCGTAACGAAGGCTGGGGGTCAGACATGTTTCCCTGTCCCACTCAGAAAGAGCAAACAAATTGGGGAATCCAAACAATTCCAACAGCAAGGTCTGAGAGATCTGTCTTCCCTCAACACACATGCCAAACAAATAGCCTGACGTCACCCTGATTCAGCACACAAAATCTATAGCAAGAGCAAACACCCTTTTCCTTCCTCTTGGTTCAGCTTTAACTGTGCAGATCCTAATCCTAACTTGCCACAGGAGAGATGGTCTGTGTGTGTTTTCCTGTTCTTCTATAAATAAGCTGAGTTTTGCATCATTGTCTATTAAACCTTTTTTTTTTTTTTTCCCTTAACTCTTTGACAGACAAAGTGGACAGGACGTAGCCCTTGGTACTGTTATTTACAGCAAGTGCCTGGTTCTGCAAGCAAGGTGGTGCTGAATCCAAAGGAGGATATAAAAATGTGGATCCTAAGGAGACCTATCCCTCTAGAATATGAACAGTGCTGCAAGAGTATTAAATATGAATTCTCCTGATTTCTGTGTAGACAATCGGTCTTTGGTGTAGTGTCGCATTCAGATGCACAAAACCAAACGTGCCAACATGCACATACAAATGTTGAGAGTATTTTAAGTTCCTCTAAGATTTTCTAAGCATAGGGAATAAAGCTAAATGGAACAATTATTCCAGCATAGTATTACACACAGCAACCTCCTGAATAATTCCATATGTGTGGTGACTCGAAGCAGTGAAATCAATCAGTCAAAAGCAATCGGTCCAGTGGAAATTGCGAACGTGTGTGCGGAAATAAAAAGACATGAGGGGCTTTGACCGCTGCTGTGATTTTTTTGAGAGCTGCTAGACATCCTTTGTTTGGGGTGGGCTGTTCAGTTATCACCCTGGCTCTGCTTGAGCAGCCAGGAGACTTTCACGTGTGAATTAACACGTCCTTGTGCGAGAAGCTGACATGGCATGTTTTCATTTCCCCTTAATATGCCCATGTATGTTAAGTGTATATACGTGTATGTGTGCATATATCTGCACCAAATAAATATATACACGTCAAAGTGAATTGCACTGTGAAATGCCTGCTTGCACGGAGCTGTGATGAGGTTTCAGAGCCTGCCAGGCTGCTGATGTGATCTCCAGTTCAGCGCTGAGCTCCGTGCTCTTTCCCCCAGCACACAGGGACAAAATGAACGATCTGCCTTTCCTAGTGGAATCAGTTTAAAGAGGGTCCTGCCCAGCTGAAGCCCCCACCTCACCTGAGCTCCCTGACGGATGGAAAAGCTCAGACATGGTTTTCATGTCGCTGCTGCTCAGCTGTTTGTTCCGTTCTCTCTCTGGGAGGCAAAGCAGGGTGCAGGTCAGCCCCGGCACACCGGGCTGTGGGTCATTCCTGATCCTCAGGGCACAAGAATCCTTCCCTCCCTCCTCTGCCCTCCCATCCAGCAGTCTTGCCAGCAGCCCAGGAAGAAGCAGGGGCAGCTCTTGGGGTCAATGTGGTGGCCATGCATCCCACCTTTCCTTAGGGCAAGGTCTGCTCCCATTGACAAGCCGGCTCTGCAGCCGAGTGTTGGAATGTGGCTGTCACATCGTCCTGTCTTCGTGACACGAGTAAGTTGGTTTTAAGGCATTTTCAAAGCAGTAACCACGGGATATTTTTAACTGACTTGTGCTTGCAGGAGAAATAGAGTCGCTTTTATTTAAATACAACCTGAAATTACTCAGCCCACGTTGATGGGGCATGTCAAGTGGGATGTGTAATGCCAACATGTCCTGCAAGCATCATGACATACCTATATATAGCGGAGCATCCATTTCATATGAAAACCCCCGTGCTGAGCATGAAGCAAATGACTTTTCCACACCTGATGCTTAGAGGGAGAACACCATAAAATCAGCTCTTAAAGAGGCTTCTGACCTTTTTCCTGCCACGGCATGCTGTCCAAAATAACATTCTCCCACGTGCAGCAGTATAACATCTTGTTTTGAAGGTGGCACTTTGCACAACACAAAAACCCTCCCACGTGGAGGTTTTGCGAGTGAAACTTTTGCCATCATTGACAACTGGGCTGCCTCCAGCCAGGCCCTGGTCATCTGCTCTGGGGCCATTTAAAAATATCAGAACCCCCCACCTTCATCTATGATGAAAAGAACCCAGTGAATTGTAACAAGCTGTTGTAAATTGTCCCCTTCCTCTTCCAAGGCAAAAGTTACCATTGTAAATAACAAAAAGCCTCAAACCACACAGAGCAATCCTGCATGCTCCTGTCAGGTGCAGTCAGCAAAAGGTATCATTATGCCTGTAGTATACCTATCAAATCCAGGAAAAGATAAGGATCGGAAGCAGAAATCACAAACAGGTCGGAGAAGTCAGCCAGAGGCACACACAGACACAGATGTAGCACGGAGGGATTTTTCAGGCTGTGGTGACAGAAGATATTTGGACTCAGAAGCCTTTGCCAGGGGCCATCACTTGCTGGGAAGGCTGAGACCATAACCATTCTCTTTGAGGGCAGCCTGTCATGTGTGTGGATGTGCCAGACCTCCAGTTACTGAGACAAGTGTGGTTTGTATCCATCTCATTGCTGAAATGATTTTTCCAGCTTATCTTTTCTGCATTATTGCTGGGAGCTCTTCTCTACTCGGGTGGATCTCGACCTGACCAGGGGTGTTTTCAGTGTACAAGCTCCTGCTTAATAAATGAACGTTGGTTGATAAAGAAAAGCCACGAGGAGATGGGGGGAAGGATGGCTCAGCCTTTCATGTGCTGGGAAGGTTCCTGTGGGGGAGCCGTGGGTGCTGAGCCTGCAGAGCCTCTGACAAATGGGCTTTGACAAGAGCGAGTGACAAAAGCAAGAGCTGGTGCCTGAATTTTAAGGGCTCTGTGTTTTTTTTTACCTTGCTTTCGGGAGGGCTGTTGTCAGACAGCTGTTGGATGCAAAGCAGGCTGATCTCTTCCATGGCCCCGTGGGGATCTGAGGGAGAGAAGCGAGGATCCAGCTCACCTCTGGCTGCCCATCCTTGTCCTGTCACACGGGGGGTGCCCAGGAATCAGCCCCCATCTCCCAGGGACCACCAGGAGAGCCACATCACTGCACCAACAAACAGCCCCCCTGCCCGATCTCCCCGTGGAATCTGAGGGGAAATCCCCTCCAAGCATCTGTAAAACTAATTTAGACCTTTCCTCCCCAGACCCATGTAAATGCTCCTTTTTGCAGGGCCTGCAGAAAATAAACATCACTTCTGGAGTGTTAACACACTAACCAGAATTAACTGCGTTTTATCTCGCTCTTCTCCATTTGTTTGGTGTGGAGCGCAGTGTCCATCCTGATATGGCAGCACCCGGCATAAATTCCTTGCTGATCCTTGGGGATTTCTTCCAGGCATTCCAGCTACACACACACTGCATAAAAGCCACAAACTGCTCCCATTCCTCTGAAATCCTGTTCTCTTTGTTTCCTTCCAAATATTGAAACAAACAGTATTTTAATTTCAGGCTCTCCAACTCTGTCCCACACCTTGTGGGATGTTCCCGAAGAACAGTGCCAGGATTCCCGAGCCCTGATGATCCTGGGCAGCATCCAGAGGTCAGCCATGCATTGCTGCTGGGGTTAGGGTTAGGGTTAGGGTCAGAGTGAGCCCAGGGCTGTTGGAGAGGGGCTTGGGAGGGGCTGCCAGAGGGAAGGGTGGGCTGTGGAGAGAGCCTGGCTGTGAAACAGATTGATCTGGGATATATCCATGGGATCTTGTCCAGCAGTCTGCCCTCCACCAGGGATGCACTGAGACAGAAAGCCTCGTGCTGCTTCTGGAAAGGGGCCACCCCGGGAAAGCCTTGGCTGCAAGTCAAAGGCAAATAGCTCAGGTCCTCCCCTTCAGGTCACTCCAGACCCCACACCGAGCAACTGGTGCAAATCTGGAGCAAATCCGAACCAGTTTGTGTCTATTATTTCGCCCATATGAGGAGAAAAAGAGAAAATGGTAGTTGAAGGTTATTTTTTCTGTTTAACCTCCTCCTAGTGTCCCAAAGTGTGCTCACAAAGCCCTTATCAGGATTGCAGGGCAGGTTTGAACACAAGCATTGTTTCTCTCAGTCACAATTTGAGTGAAGTTGTGGGAGTTTTATTATCAAAGGCTGGCCCAGCTGCCAGGTTTTAAACAATTCTGAGATCAGCTCATTCTGCCTCCCTCCTGCTGCTCCCTGTCCCTGCTTTGAAGGGACATTTTGGAAGGAATTAATCAAGTGCAGATCTTCCAGCACAACCTGAAGCCTAAGACTGTGAGGTCCATGAAAGGTTTTCCTTAGCTCACTTTGCTCCACTGCTCTTAATATCCCTGCTTGCCCTGAGTGTGCATTTAGCTAAAAAAGTGCCAGTTCACATTTTGGATTTTTGGGACTTTGATCTTTTTTTTTTTCTTTTTTTTCTTTTTTTGTTTTTGATTTTCCCATGGTGAAGGAAACCAGTCCCAATCCAGTAGAACACCTGCTAACATTAAATCCGTGTCTGCAACACATGTTTTTCAGGATTGGAGCTAACACAGATTTTTCCTTAGCTAGCCAGTGGCAGCCCTACATCAATTAGGAGGATGTAGCAGCCCAGTAGGATCTGTTTGACAGACATGCCCTGAGGTTTTAAATTGTCTTAGTCTTTTACACAAATTGAACAAACCCCACAAAGCTGCTGTTTGGCTCCTGTGCTCCAGTTTTTCTGGGGCTGTGTCCTCCTGCCCTGACGTGCGTGAGGCTGAGGAAACCTGCCAACACTCTGGGAAGTAGGAAAAGCAGGAGGAGAGTAATTCGAATGCTTAACACCTCCCCTGAATGCCATTTGCATTGTAGAAAGACGAGGTAATTTCTCACAGTGACAGTCAGATAGAAATGAGATGCCTCCCCATTTTACACATCAAGAAAAGGAAATCAAGGTTGTAAAAGCCCTGTTTTCATGCCTAGTCCAGTGCTCCTCTCAGAGACAGGGGATGCTGCTGGCTTTGTGTCTTTGTAGGAAGCACCTGGTGGGATACACATCCAGTACCTGGTGGGATACACATCCAGCAGCTGGTGGGATACACATCCAGTACCTGGTGGGATACACATCCAGCACCTGGTGGGATACACATCCAGCACCTGGTGGGATACACATCCAGCACCTGGTGGGATACACATCCAGCACCTGGTGGGATACACATCCAGCACCTGGTGGGATACACATCCAGCTCTGACCCCAGGGAACGGTGACTCAGTGAAACCTCTCCTGGAGGCATTCCCCGAGTTCCCACCCTGCTCCCCTCGCCAGACTACATCAGCTCGTCAAGGAACTGCAGGCTGCTCCTCGTCATCATGGAAACCGTTCTTCCAGAGCAAATCAAATGGTTATTTTCCTACAAGTGCCAGAATTCAGGCTCGCCTGTGTTTCCCTCTCAGTCTCTTACAAAAAGTGATGCCTGACTCATGCCTGCACTGATTCATACCTGAGAACTCCCAGTACTGGGAAGAGCCCTGCTGATAATCAGGGAGAGATGTTTTGGAGGGTCAGGACGGTTTGCATTTCTCCTCACGGGCTCTGCTGGGGGTGAATGTCTAACACAAAGCCAAGGGGCGCAACCTCGAGCCCTTCACCCCAAAGTCACAACACTGCTGTCCCTGAGCAGCCCCTTGGATTTCCCCTGGTCAGAGTCCCTGGGAGGAATGGGTGCTTTCTTCTTGTTCATGCAGCCCCAAAACATCTGAGCTCGGTCCGTGCATTTGCTTTGCCCTTCCCAACCCCTGCTAAGCCGCACTCCAGGGCTAGGGGATCCTGTAATCTAAACAGGACGAGAATGACAAACAAGACAGGAGCATGTCCCCTCAGGAGAGAGGGATGTGGGGGTGATGGATGAGGGGAGGGCAAGGGATTGATTGCAAAGAAAGAGTTTACGGCAATCCCCGGCCTAATAAAACTCAAATAGGGCAATTTCTTATTCTGAAATCCGTCAGTGACCTTTGGCAAATCAATTCATCTCTGTCTGGGCCTCTAGTAAATGGGAATAATACAGCCTTGCTGTCTGGAAAACGCTGGGTAATTCTCAGATGAAAGATGTTTTATTGGTACCGGTATCATCCTTCATTGTCATTAGCATGATAACAGATCTATCACCTAGCAACAGAGCAGCATCTCCTGCTCTGCTTGTCCACGGATTTCTCTTGAATTTGGGCTCTCCAGCAACCTGCTTTTCATTGCAAGGGGTTTTACAACCTGTGACTGTTCTTCCCTAAATGTTGACTGCTACAGACAAGCACATCTGCCATGACCCAAGTCCTCCTGCCCCCTTTAACTCCCCCCTTTTACCTCTTACCATCACAGCTTTTCTTAGCTAAAGCATCCCAGCAGATGTTTTGAACTTTGAAATACATGTATAAAGTGTATGTAACCTTAGGAATATAACTATTCATCAGAAAAAGAGTAGTGATCAGGAAACTTTATAAAATTTTGCACAACCCACAGTTTTTCCTGACATTCCAGCACCAGTTTGAAGGACAAAGTTGCACGTACATAAATACCACCAAGCACTGAAGATCAGGAGTCCTGCCAAATCCTGTGATGCCTTTAGACACGTGACAGGAGCAGTCCTTCCACCCTCAAGTGGTGCACGGATCAACCTAAACCACTACAACCAGCATAAGCTGGTTTTGGAGAGAGGATCAAAGGGAAAGATAAGGACAGTAAAAGCATTGTCCTGTCTTATCCAAGAAAAGCCATCCCTAATGCTTATTTTTTGCCTAAGCCCTCTGCTCAAGCACAGCTGCTTTGGAAAGGCCCCTTGCTGGAAGAAATATGGGGAAGCTGTGCACAAGGATTTTTAGGTATTAATGAACAATAAGATTCATGTCTATTAAAATACATGAATTCATGACTGCAGCCCTGGGTTTACACGACTAGTTATTAAAAAATACTGTACAGTCAGTAGCTCTTTCGGATTCTGAAGGCACAGCAGGCGCTCCAAGGCATCAATTACTTTTTCTTTCGAAGATGAAAACCCCCCCACAGCCATCTCATGTTTCCAGGTCAGTACCTGGGCCTGAGCAGGGCTGTCACCATGGTGCTGCCTGGGACACGAGGCAGAGCGTGACGCTGTGACACGGGTAATTGCCAGCACTTTGCTTTTCTTGTCCCTCATCACCCCTGCACGAAGTACAAACCACAGTGGGTTTCAGAAGCTGACTTTTAAGGCTTTATTTAACGTGCCTGAAAGAGTTGGAGGATGGTCAATGTAAAATGCTTGTCAGAATTGTTCCCAAGATGCCGACATCCCTTTGAATAGGTGAGTCTGATCTTCCCTAATTGCCGTGTAATTCCATCCTCCCGGCCTGGGAGGCACAGGTAAATAATCGGGTTCCCAGCCTGGCCGTGACTCGGGATTTGGAGTCTTCATTCGAAGGGGATTGCAGGCAACTGAATAAAGATGACACTGTCCACGCAAGCTGCTCTCTTGGCAACCACAATTCAAGCAGTAGAAAATATTCCGAGAAAAGGGTGGGCTGGGAAGAGAAGGAATTGCCTGAGCATAGAGTGTTAAGCTTTCCCAGCAAGGACAGAAATGTGGAAGGTATTTGTTTCCTGACATGCTTTCTTCCCTGACATGTTTGACCATCCCAAACTCAGTCTCATAAGGTGCTGGCCCAGGTATCCCAGAGCACGGGGCAGCGAGAGGGCTCAGGTGGACGTGCCACATCCCTGCTTCCTACAAGGATTGTTCAGCACAGGCATCGGGAACACCACGAGGATTTTCATCCTCCAGCACTGTCATCCCGTGCTATGGTTTGCTTTTCTGT
>VZTX01014019.1:0-21503 GCA_013400915.1 Pardalotus punctatus | reverse complement strand
CGGTACTCCCTCTACCAGTCCCCGCACCTCCTGCTCCTGCAGGGCTACAGCCAGCAGCATGTAAGCACCGCGCCGCCTCCTGCGCACCCCCGGCACCCCCCGCTGCCCTCCCACCCCCCAAAGCCCCGGGGAGCGGGGCTGCTTGCATGGCAGGAGCGGCTGGGGTCGAGGGTGGTGGTGGCGGCGGTGCGGATGAGCATCCTTTAGGAAACGGGCTTGGGACTTGCAGCCTTGTCCCCAAGTCTGTCCCCAGCCTGTCCCCAAGCACGGGGGACACGGAGACAGGACCCGCGACCCCCCAGCAATGCCCCAGAGGGATGCAAGGTGATCCCCGAGCAGCATCCCTGCCCCGGCCCAAGGGAGCTCAGGTTCTGCGGGTGGTGGCTGCGCTGCCCCGTCCCCTGTACGGCTGCTTCCTTAGTGGCAGATGGAATCAGAGGCAGAAAGGAGACGGTGTCTGCTGGAGGCACTCGGAGAACTGGAAAGGACAGGGACGGCACTGGCAGTTAATGGCCACTTTGTGCCCGTTGAGTATCCGGCTGTTCGAGCTTTCCGGCAGGGTGACCCCGGCACTGCAGCCATCCCGTTAGTGCTGCTGGGGAAACTGAGGCACGGGGTGATCCCCCGGGCTGCCAGAGGTGGATGCTCTGACCGGGATCCCACTGTCCCCACCCGGGCAGGGGGATGCAGGCATTGCTGCAGTCTGGGGGCAGAAGGTGGGAAGGAAAAGCAGCTGCAAAAAGGGATGGGGGGGGAGAGGTGGAAGAAGGGCTTCTTCTGCCTAAAACAGCCCCATTTACTGCATGCCCAAAGTCATTGTGTCCAAGGCAGGGATCGCTGCTGTCCTGCTTGGCAGCGAGGAGAGCAAAAAAACAGAAATGTTTTTGCCGTGCAAAGGTGCATGGGGGACAGCTGGGGACAGCGAGGGGACGGCTGGGGACAGCGAGGGGACGGCTGGGGACAGCGGGAGGCTGCAGCACTCACTCACTGCATGGCAGGGACGAGGGTCCCTTCTCCCCCCTCCCTGGTTCATACTGCGTCTCCTCGCTTGGCAGGACAGCCTGGTTTACCTGCTGAACCGCGAGCAGCACACGGTGGGCCAGAGGACGCAGGCGAGCAAGCCCAGCATCAGCCTGTCAGCCCCCGACATCCTGCCCCTGCACTGCACCATCAGGAAGCTCCGACCTTCCCGGCATCGCTCGGAGGAGAAGCTGGTGCTGGAGCCCATCGCTGGCGCTGGCATCTCTGTCAACTTCGCCGAGGTGGCCCGGACGGTGGTGCTGCGGCACGGGGACCTGCTGTCCCTCGGGCTCTACTACCTGCTCCTCTACAAGGACCCCATGAAGGCGCAGCCGCTGCCGGCACAGACCCTGCTGAGGCTGCGAGCCCTGCACCCCGAGGGTCCCCACGTGTGCGGGGCTTGTGGCAGCCTGCTGAAGGAGAAGGACCCTGCTGCCAAAAAGCGGGGCCCCTCGCCCGCCGGTGGCCCCAGGACGCCCCGCAGGAGGCTGCAGCTGGAGTTCGAGCCGGCGGCCGAGGACGTGCTCCTGCGGCGCATCATGACCCTGATCGAGCCCGGGGGGGATGACCACAAGCTGACACCCGCCTTCCTGCTCTGCCTCTGCATCCAGCACTCGGCCACCAACTTTGAGCCAGGAGACTTCGGGCAGCTGCTGCTCAAAGCGGCCAAAATGATCCAGAGGACGGTGTGGGTCAGTCAGCGGTGGGAGGGGGTCTTTGTGGGGTGGGGGTGTTGCTGGACCCCTCCCTGAGGGCTTCTGAGCCTGGTCCCCAGTGGCAGCAACTGCTGATGGGGGTGATGCTCGTGCTACCCCATCCCACTGATTCTCACTGTGCTTTCCCCTTCTCTCCCTGCCCAGGAGCGGACGCGGGAGCTGGCTGAAAAGCAATCCCAGCAGTAAGTGTGACTCTCCTTGTTTTGCCTCAAAACAGGAAGAATTCAAGCTGGTTCTTCCTCCATGAGTGAGGGGAGTCTGTGGCTGGTAAAACACCCTCCCAGCCTGTCAGCAGTGATGCATGATGAGTTCTCCTGCTCAATCCCACGCATTCCGCTCTCTGGTCCCTTAACTGCGATGCCTGCATGGAATGTGTGGGTCTGGAGAAGCAGGCGAGCTTGGGAGGGAATAGGACCTGCAGCAGTTCTGGGGCTTTCTCTGATCCAAGACCTGGCCAAGGCTTTGCACTTGTGGCTTCATCATCCCTGAGGGATGTAGTAGGAATGTCCCTTGTGCGTGAGCCTGATGTGCTTCATGCCGAAGACCCCTGGGCGGAGCTGAGATGGCGTTGCATGCGCTGGTGGCACAGGGTGTCCCGGTGTTGGGAGCACCATTCTGGGGCAATCACAGCGGTGCAAGGAGCTTCCCAGCCATTTCCAAAATCCCATCTCTAAACCAGCATCTGGAGAAACTGTTGGTGCTTGCTGTGATCTCTCCTTTAGGATAAACTTCAAGGATGCTTCCCCAGGCCTTTCGTATAGCAGGAAAAAGCAGTTTAGCAGTTGAGAAATTACCCAGATGCTTTTTATTTATTTTGTTTTATTTTTGAACAGCCCAGGGCGGGTGAGCTGGGTTTAACTGTCCAGAGCTGGCAGCAGCAGCACATAACCTCTTGGGAAGGGCTGCTCTTCAGCCACAAGTATTTACTGCAGTTCAGCTGTATTAGGGGACGTCTCCCTCAAAAGGCCAGGTGGCCTTGGCCAGCCTGGTCCCCACAGGGTCCCCTTTGCCACCCCACAGAATAGGAGCCACTGAATTTTTCCATGTAAAGGGTCTTTCTAAGGGGAGTTCTGGGCTTGTTGGGGGGGGTGTGAAAGCTCTCTGGCATTGCCCCAGGCTGACTGTTTTCTCCCCAAAAACCTGAGTGGGGATGCTGAGGAGCAGCAGGTGTGACACCTGCTCTGTCTCCCCAGCCAGGACCCTGCCACCCTGTCCCGCTTCACCATCACGGACCTTCTCCCAGACCTGCAGCACATCATCTTCTGGATGGCCAATGCCATTGAGATCCTCTACTTTGTCCAGCAGAAATCACCCACCTACATCCAGAGTATGGAGGAGGAGCTGGACATCAAAGGTGAGTCTGCAGGCAGCATCCTGCCTGTTTTTCCAGCTGGAGCCACTCCACTCTGCTAATCCCATCACAGGCGGTGGTCAGTGCCCTCAAGATGCTCCGTTAACCCTCCATAATCCTCATCAGCAGGGACACCTCTGTGCTGTGGGCTGGGGAAATCCGTGGGAGGGGCAGCCTCACATCCTGTGGTGGTGCTGCCCAGCTCCAGAGCCGGGTTGTGTTGTGTTCACACAGGAGCATCCCCTTTCCAGCACAGCAGCTTGTGGTCAATGCCTTGGGGGGGCTTTCTTCCCTCTGGATTTGCAGGCAGCCCTGCAGAACTGCTCACTGGTGAGCCTGTGCTAATGCCAGCAAAAGCAAAAAAAGATAAAAAGGTATTAAACCAGCCTCCAAAACTTTCTGGTCTGTGTGGAAAGTTAAAATGTTCATAGGCCGGGCAGGTGCTGGAAGGAGGGTGCAGCGCTGAGCTGCTGGCAGTGATGGGAGCTGTGGGGGATGGCAGGTGGGAGCTCCCCAGGGCCAGAGGAGTCTCTTTGCCCCGTTGAGGGATTCCGTGGTGATGATACAAACCTGGAAATTCGGGGGCTTTGCTGCTGCACGTTTGCTCCCTCATCCTCCTCTGCTCCCTCCAGGCTCCAAGGAGTCTCTGTTCTCCTCGACCATCACGGCCAGCGAGGAGGCGATGACGGTGCTGGAGGAGGTGATCATGTACACCTTCCAGCAGTGTGTCTACTACATCTCCAAGGTACAGTGTCACACGGGGCCAGCACGAGCATCCCCAGGGCTGCGCGGGAGCGTTTTTTTAAAGCTTTTACTCCTTGGCAGCTGCATCACGCTGAGGTGTTTTCCTTCGGGCTGAAGTGCCCCGATTTTTGGTCGTGGCCCAGGAGAAGTATTGAATTACTGCGGCGTGTTTCCTCGTCTGCAGTGCAGCAGCTCGGGGGAGGTGTTTGGGGAGGGCTGCTCGGCTCTGGCCAGCACGGCATAATGGTGTGATTCAGGGCGGGATGGAAAGGGGCCCCTGGAGCCGCCGTTGGGCCGCGAGAGCAGCGGGAGCGGGGAACAGAGCGGGCAGTGTGAGGCACAGAAAGGCTGCCCTGTGCAGGACAGCTCCCTGTCCGCTGGCACGCGGGGACACGGCTGCTCCTGCACCAGAGCAGCACCTTCCTCCCCTGCACCCTCCCCTTCCCTCGGCGCTGCAAGGCACTGCTCTCCCATTGAAGCGGTAGGGAAAGGTCATCCCCATCCATCCTGATTTTTCTTCCACCCTCGTGCCCAACTGGTTGGCTGCTGCCCTGGTTCACATCAGATTTCAGATTTTAGCTGGACCGTCTCACGCCATGGCTTCCAACTGCTAAAAGTGACCAGCGTGTTAATTTTTATAATTTTTTAAACTTTTGCACAACACTGGAGCTCATGGAGGCAGGGGGTGAGGAGGAGCAGCCCATTGCTGGAGCAGCACTGGTGGGGTTTGCTTGCCTTGCGGAGGTGAAGGAAAGGTTTGGCTCATGCAAAAATAGAAAACCCCAACGAAATGAGTGTGCTGTGAACTTGCTGCTCTCCCTGCAGTGTCTGTACGTGTCGCTTCCTGCCCTGCTGGAGTGCAACCCCTTCCAGAGTGAGAGCCGGGAGAGCTGGCGTGGGACCCCGCCGCTGCCCGAGGAGCTCCGCAGGGTTGTGCTCATCTACCAGGCCGTGCTGGACCTGCTCCACCAGTACGAAGTGCACCCCGAGATCACCTCCCAGATGTTTGCCTACCTCTTCTTCTTCTCCAACACCCTGCTCTTCAACCAGCTCCTGGATAAGGGTCAGTTCTCCTTGAATTGGGGAACACAGGGGACTGACTTATTGGGATGCCCTCCAGTCCATCCCAGTGCCTCCTTGAGGGGTACAGGAAGGAGGGGACTGGAGACGGGCAGGTCTTAGCACTGTCACAGGGAGGCCAAGCACAGACGCAGGTGCTGGCTCCTGGGTCCTTGTTCCCAGGAGAGGCTAAACCCCACAAGAATCCCATTCTCATTCCACTGACACTTCAAGTCTAAGCAGAGGAGGCTGAGGGTAGTTAATAGGGGCAGCTCATTAATAAACTCTGGCGGCCTGAGGCGCTCATTAGCCCTCATTAACGCAGCAGCCCCATTGTCAGTGCCCGGCAAGGTCCAGCCACCACCAGGAATTACAGCCACAGAATGTTGGGGACATTAACCCGGGGCAGGGGCAGGGGGACTGAGGGGCTGTTCCCTGACACGGCTGATGGATGCTTTGCTCCTCAGGCTCCTCTCTCGGCTGCTTCCACTGGTCTCAGGGGGTGAAGCTGCGGGCCAGCGTGCGGCTGCTCCTGGAATGGCTGTGCAGTGCCGGCTTGGAGCAGCTCGCCCAGCAGTTCTTCGCCAAACTCGCCAGCGTGGCCAACCTGCTGGCCATGCCCGGCTCCCAGCTGGTGCAGGTGAGGGATGCCCGGCCAGGGGCTCATGGTGTTGGGATATGCACGGGCAGGAGAGCACCTGCTCTGTGTCTGGGTGTCCCTACACTGTTGTGTCCCTTTTGCAATCTCCCACCAGCTGCCCTTTCCCAGGGTGCGTGGGTGGGCAGTACCCAGGAGAGGACGTTCTGGCTCTCTCCATCTTGCCTGACCTCTCCCTCCTGTGCCCCTTGCAAGCTCCTGCTCCTCAGAGGAAGCAATTTCTCACCTCTGCCGTTTGCCTCGTGCTCTGTCTCCTCACCCAGATGAGCTGGCCGTCCCTGCGAGCTGAGTTCCCGGCGCTGAGCCCCGCGCAGCTGCACCGGGTGCTGAGCCAGTGCCAGGCAGTGATGGACATGGGCTGCATCTCAGCGTGGCAGCCCAGCGAGGAGGAGAGCCCGGCCGCCTTCCAGCCCGGTGAGTCCTGGTCAGCCTGCTCCTGTCACATACAAACCAAACAGGTGATCCCCTTCTCCTGCCAGGGTGTCCTGTACTAACTGCAGCAATTGGGAGTAATCACAGCCCCAAAATTCAGATATTGCAAAGGATGCAAAGTGTATTCTGATGGGCATGAAGCTTTTTCTGCGGTCCCAAGTGAGGGATGCTTCTGGCTCAAGCTCACTAAATCCCTGATCCCAGCTGGGAGACTGCACATGGCTGAGAGCCGGGAGGCAGGAGCGGGGTGCAGCCTGGGCCAGTGCTAACCTCCATCCCTCTGCCTTTCAGATGAGATGCTGGAGTCCTTCGACAACCACCCGCCCATCATCCTGCCCAGCGGGGGCTTCAAAGTGGACTTGGAGGTGGAGACGTTGGATGACAACATCTACAGACACCTCCTTTACATCCGCCACTTCCTCTGGAGCCTGCAGAGCAAGAGCCCACACACCACCGAGGGGCCAGGCTCAGCACCCCCAAAGGTAGCCTGTATCCCACGAGGGGGTTGTTCCTCACCTGGGTGGGCACGAGGGTCTCTGCAGACCCGTCCGAGCCCAGTGCCAAGGGCTTGCTGCCCTCGCCTGCAGCCTGGAGCTGTGGCAGTGCCATCGGGGAGAGCTTCTGGAAGGATTAGTGCTGCTAATCCCCCAGCATGGGGGGCACGGGAAGGTGAGCTGGAAGGACAGGCTCTTCCCAGCAATCTCGTTAGCTGCGAGGAGGGAGGAAGGGGAGATGTCTGTGGGCAGTGCTCCCCTTCTCCCTGCATGTTCCCTGTCCTCCCTGTGCTGCACCCTGCCCGTCCCCAGCAGCCAGCCTTGCACTAAAGCACTAATTAGCTAATGCTTGTGAAGCGCAGCGAGCGTGATACGTGCTGTGGGTGCTAAGCTCAACTGCCACGTGGAGGATGTCCCTCCAGCAGGTCCCTTTCTCCTCTGCTATCCTGTCCCCATCCCCTGCAGCACCCACATGCACTGCTGCCTCCTCCTGTCATCCTGGAGCCACATCATCCAGCCCTTGTGGCACAGGCGCTGTGCTACCCCAGTGTCCCCCTCCAGCGGGATCCCCCAGCGGTGACATGACCAGGAGTCCCCTCCTGGCTGGCTGTAAACATCCCCAGCACGGCCCTGGCCACCAAACTGGGGTGTGGGAGCTGTGCTGGGGAGCCAGGACAAGCCCTGGTGGTGTCTGAATTGCCAAGGCTTTGATGGGCCTGGCAGCCAGGAAAGCAACAGGGTGGTGGGGTACAAGTAGGGAGTGAAAAGCACACCCAGGGGTCCCACAGCATTTTCTTCCTTCTTAAGAAAGAGGCATGCACGACGCCGGAGGTGCTGGAGGTGAGCGAGAGCCCGGCCGCCGCCCTGGGGAGCACCATTGCCCAGGAGGATTATTGCTCCCTGGGGGGCTGTGCCGAGCCAGAGGGGAACCCCCAGATCTGCCTGGCCACCAACACCTGCCCCTGCGAGCCCCCCGCCGGCGAGCCACAGCTCCAGGAGAAGCTCAAGCAGCTGCAGCTGGGCAGGAGTCCGGTCCCCAAGGCCGGCACGGCGCCCACAGACTCGTCCTGCCTGCTGACACCACCCACCACCCCCCTGAACTTCGACTCCGGGAGCCCGGAGTCACCGCAGGGCACCGGCAAAGGGCTGCAGGAGCCCCGCAGGAACGGCATGAACGGCACCAAAGGCAGCACCCCCGAAGGTACCGAGGCCTGGCACTGCCCAGGGGGTGTGAGGCTGGGTTTGGGCAGTGCCAGGGCCGTAAGCCGCTCTCTCCGCTGCCAGGCTGCTCACCGACCCCCTATGACTACCCCACGCCGGAGTCTTCGAGCCGCAGCTCTGCTACCGACGACTTCTGCTACGTCTTCGTGGTGGAGCTGGAAAGGGGCCCCATCGGGCTGGGGATGGGGCTGATCGATGGCGTGGTGAGTTCTCAGCTGCTGCCCCTCACACAGCTGGAGTGGGATATGTGGGACGTGGTTCATTCCCCAAGAAAAGCCAGCAAAGAAGCTGATGGCTTCCCACGGGAGCTAGGCTGCTTCTCCTGGGGACAACAAGGCACAGAGAGATCTGTCAGAGGATCTCTACACCTAGGTGGCTGTGCTATGCATGCAAAGTCCACAACTGTCCTGCAGCTGGAGAGAGCAAACAGGCTCAGCTCTCTTGTGGAAGGAAAATGACTCAGCTGAGGTCTTTCCTCCACCCTTCAGTGGTGGCAGGGGAAGCGGAGAGGAGCAGGGAGGCTCACAGGGTGTCAAAACAGCTCCTCCTCTGCAAAAGGAGGATCTGGCACTGTGGGATGGATCATTTTTCTGCATGGCCTTTCCCCGCTGTGCTGTCGGTCAGTAGGAAACAGAGCATCACTGAGCCCTGGGACAGCGTGAGCAGAGCTCCCATCCCAACACGGCTGCAGGTTAACGATGCTTTGCTCTTAATCAAATTGAACAAGAGCAGATTGCCCCCACCTCTCCTTTCTGTGTATAAATTGATATAAAACTAAAGGACTGCATTTCCTTCCTGTTACTGTTAGCACCATCCCCATCACATTCCCAAGCATCTCCAAGGTCCCACTTGCCATCAGGCTTGGCTGTGAGCCCTGGGGGAGAGTTACCCTGCCTGGGGAGCTCAGCCCTTTGGGACCACAGATCTTTGTGTCCCTTTTCTCCCTCACCTCCTTGCCATGCCAACAGCACACCCCTCTCTGCTCCCCGGGGATCTACATCCGCACCCTGATCGAGGACAGCCCCGCGGCTGCTGACGGCCGGCTCTCCATCGGGGACCGCATCCTGGCTGTCAACGGCACCAGCCTCATCGGGGCAGACTACCAGAGGTGAGGCTGGGCTGGTACCAGCGCTGGGGAGTCACTGTCAGGTCCAGGTTTCTGGCTGTTTTGCTCCGAGAGCTGCCAGCACTGCAGTCCTGAGGATGCTGCGGTATGAGCAAGCTGCAGGGAGAGGAGTGACCTGCACAGGGCACCAGACAGAGGAGAAGGCTGGGGGCTTGGGGAGGGATCGTAGAAAACAACTGGGGAGCATATATGGGGACTAAATGAGAGCTCCAGAGGTGGGTGTCAGCAATGCAGAGGCCCTGTCACACCTCAGGTTTCCTCTCAAAGGGGACAGGATGGGGCAGCTCAGAGGCAGAGCCCTGGTGCCCACAGCACAGAGCAGCTTTGGGCCTGTTTGCCCTCGTCCTGGCAGCACTGACCTGGAGGCCAAGCCCTCCACAAAGCTACAGGCAGGAGAGAACAGAGCCTGCTTGTACCCCTGGACCAGCGCTGGGGGGATGTTTTGTCAGTGTCCATGACCTGGCAGGCTCCTGGGGGGCTGCCAGCCTGAGGGAGCCACAACTCACCTCTCCCTGTTGCTGCTCCCTGCAGTGCTGTGGACCTCATCCGCTCCGGAGGAAAGAAGCTGCGGTTTCTGGTTGCCAAGTCGGACACTGAAATAGCCAAAAAAATCAGTTCCAGCTCCTCTTCCTCTTAGTCCTTGTGGTACAAGGATCCTTCTGCAGCAGCTTGTGGCTACAGCTCTGGTTAAGGCTGACCTCAGGGAGCCTGGAGTGCAAGAGGGAGGACCAGGACTCTGCAGCAGCCCTCAATGTGCTTTTGGATACTTTGCCCCTGCACTGCAGCAGATGAAGGGACACGCAAGGATGGTGCACGCTTCTCCCACTGCACTGGCTGGGAGCATCATTCCTGATCCATTGCCCAGCCTCACCTTATATCCAGTGCTGTCCTTCTCAGGAGCTTTCCTGTTCCTTCGTCCCCTCTGGCAGGGGGAGGGAAGGGGATGCTCCCACCACGGGGACTTGTAGGCAGGCTCCTCTGTTCCTCTAGGCTGGCAGCCCTGTGTGATACTCCACGCTGGCAGGCAGAAGGCTTGAAACACATTTGGGTTTTGAAGACAAACACATGGGGCAGGCCTGGGCTTCGCTGTGGCAGTGGCCACCTGAGGTGCTGGCACATCAGGCTGGAAGTGTGCCCAGCTCTGGGCGTGGTGAAGGCAGCACAAGCACCCAGCAGTGGGATTCCACAAGGGATGCATCACCAGGAATTTATTCCCCTGGTGCCATACACTAGCTCAGGTGCCTTTCTGGTGCTGGGCTACAGCCCTGCCTCGGAATGGGAAGCAGCTACAGCCAAGGGCTGACACCACCAGCAGTTCCTGTGAGTCCTGGGGAGAGCTCCTTGCAGAAAAGGACTCCCTTGCTCTTGCTCTGCAGATTTACTGCCCGGCTCTGGCACCACGATCCCAGCTCAAGGCGCCCAGGACTGATGGCAGAATGTCCCCACAGAGGATTGGTGCCACCAGGATCCTCAGTGAGCCCAGCAGCACAGGGCATCAGACCCCTGGTGTGTCTGCCACCAGCCCAGGCAGACAAATGACAGCTTGGCACCATGTCCTGCTCCTCTCCCTCCGGCTTCGCCAGCCCATTGAGAGGCCGCCCTGTTTTGTGCCCTGCTTGGAGATCTCCCAAGTGCGTGCTGCTGGAATGCCAACGGGTGGGGAAGGACAGCAAAGACTCCTTTTGGAAGGACAGTTTGGAATGTCTCAGGAACTGCTCTGCTACCTGCTGCTGACCACAGTGTCAGCTCAGCTGAGGGTTCAGCTCCATCGTGTGGCTGCCCAGGCCCCCACACACCCGGCCTCCTGCCCGCCGAGTCCTCCCTCTGCTTTTAGCACCATTAACGGGATAAACCCGACCTGATTTCCACATATAGACAGATACTGAGACCTAGTTTAGCTGAACCCTATTAAAACAGCCTGCAGCAAAGCCCTCCATCACACCCTGCATGGTCTAGGCTCTGGCAGCAGATCAGATACTCACACGGCATCTCACAACGATGCTCCGAGGGTTGTGATGCTAAAACAGGGTTGGCTTTAATTACACCTCACTGCTGCAGTTTTGGTTCCTGTGCTTAGTCTTGCACGTCGCAGGAGAGATGTCAAAACAATCCATGCAAGGGAAATGCTCCACTACTGGATTTGGACGCAGCCTGGCCTGCTTTTCTAGGCAAGATGGACCGGGCACCTTCTCTGAGACATGAGTGCCTTGCTGCTCTGCTGGGCCACGCTCACAGCCCTGGCCTGCGGTGCTGCCCCAGCAGGGACTGGGAGCAGTGCATCCTCCTGCCGCTGACTCAGCTGCACCAGGCAGGCGAGCAAAGGCTCAGGGCTCCTGGTGATTCACTTCACTTTCAGTCAAGTAGGTATGCTGGCCTGTCATCCTCCACAGAACTTGAAATGGGCTGCCTAAAAGCCCTGGGCAAACTGCATGCACTCCTTACTCCCCTCTGCCCCAGAGCCAGGGCTCGGGGGAGGCTTGGTTTGCACTAGACAGTGCTGGAGCTGCATCCCAGCACGTTCCAGCAGTACCAGCACAACCCACTGAGCACCCCTGGAGCTGGAAAACAGCCCCAGAGCTGTGTGTTGCTCACAGTGCAGTCAGGTATTGAAACAAACTGTAAATAAACCCTGCTATTTCCTAGTGTGCATGAGGGCTGGCTTCTCCCGGGAGGAGCAGTGGGATGGATTGACTTCCCTGTGTGTTAATACTGTACAGCTCGGATGTGTACAAAGCTCTGGTGCAGACACTGAACACAGCATGGCGCCTGTTGGACACGGTGGATGTTAAGAAATGCTCTGTGTCAACAATAAACTGGATCAATAAATCTCTCTAAGCCCTGCTCTGGCAGCTGTCTCCTGCATCCCTCTGTGATCACACTGATGGTGAGACAGAGGCCTGGTGAGGGCTCCCACATGTGATGGAGTCAGTCCTGATTCCTCCAGCTCCCACAGGCCTTTGATCTGCTGCAAGGGGAGGCGAGAAAAGCAGCACATGGAGGTGTAGTGAGAGCAAAGGGGAGGGCAAACAAAGCAGAGGAAGGGAGGGAAGAAGTACATCTCCAAAGGGACAGGGGGTGCTGGCAGGGTATTAATGCACACATTTACTCTCCTGCAACATTTACACAAATCCACCAGGATTTTTAATGCATACTGGTCAGGAAGGGATAAGACAGGCTTAGGAGATAAAAAAGCAACAGGCACTAGGACACACAAATACAAACAGCCTCAGACCAGAAGAGCTGCATCAGCTCTCCTTATTCCTGTTCTCTTTCATTCACAATCATTTGTTCCTCTTTTCCAGTTAAGATCAGGGCCTCAGCCCTGAGTGTCGTCACTGTCCAGTTATTCCAGAAAGCTCCTGCCCTCACACCGGCATGGTGGCTGGAGTTGGCTCCAGGAGCTGGGTGACCATCCTCAGGGCCAAAGGCAGGGAGTCATTCACCTCCCTCTGAAACCGTGTGCTGGCCACAGGGGGGGTGAACACAAACTGAGCCACGCTGGGCATTTTCAGCAGGTTCATGAGCTCAGTTGCCCGAGTAAGGATCTCCTCAAGGTCCTCCTCACAGTAAACAGAGGTGACAGCAGGGCTCTGCACAAATGTCCTCATCTTGGACAGGAACATGGACACTCTGCAGGAGAGAAGGACACGGATATCAGGTGGGTATCGATCAGGACTGTTGCACCCAGCCAGGTCACTACTTCAGTGTGTCAACTCCAACAGATTAGTGCAGGTGACAGAGAGTTAGTCAGATGAATCCCACTCCCCCAAACTGTGCCCTTCCACAGCTCACCACTGTCCTTTCTCAGGTTCCATCACTTGCCAGACTCAATTATTAATTAACACCAGCAAACCCATGTTCAGACCCATGAGATCTGTATGTTTCAACCCTTTGCCAGTGCTCACCTGGGGATCAAGTCCTGGCTGCGGGCTGCCAGCTTGGTCAAGGTGGCCATGAGGACACTGATGGCACGGGGGGCACAGCTGGGGGTGCTGGCCTGTGGCCGGAGCTGGGTGATCTCAAACAGCACGGCCTCGAGGGTCTCGAAGAACCGCGTGATCTGCTCCACTGTGCAGCGCTTGTCGTAGCACACCGACAGGTACTCGCCGATAGCCCACACCTGAGACAAGTGCAGGGACACACCGGGAAAGGGAATTCAGTAACTTTTGGGGAACAGCAAATCAGGTTAGCTAATGCCAGGAGAGCGGAAGAAAGGGAAGGTGAGCACCAGAGTGCAGCTGCAGCAGCCTGTGGCAGCAGCAGGCAGCCTGGCTCACCATGTGGGTGAACATGGCCTCCTTGCTCTGGATGTTGCTGACCGCTCCCGAGAACTCCAGGATCTCTGTGGACAGCTCCACCACGAGCGCAGGGTGCAGCTGGCAGAGCATCACCAGCTGCGAGCTCAGCACCCTGGAGCAGAGAGAAGGGCAGAGCTCAGAGCAGGGCAAGCTGGTGATCCCCAAAGCCAGAAGGGGCTGGCAGCACGCAGCCACTGCACAGGGCTGTACCCTCAGCATGCTCCCAGCAGGGATGGAGGTGCAGCCCCCATTTTACACCCTTCAAAGATGTGCCACAGCAGGGACTGGGCCACAGCTAAAAAGGCTCCTGGGCTGCCCTGGGATGCCAGGAGGAAGGCTGGGAGCTGGGCTGTGCCTCCTGTCCCATCTCACCTGTACACATCCTCTTTAAACGCTGGGATCTCGTAGAGCTGGTCACTCCTCTGCAGCAGCAGCACCACCAGCTGGTTTATCAGAGACCCATCTGCAAACTGAAAGCCAGCCCTTTTGTCAGCAGTACCAGTGACTTCCAGCAGCCAAACCCCAAACTAACCAGGCCAGGTAGGACAGCTGGCAGAGAAAATGTGTGATCTAGGAGTGGAGCAGTGCACAAAGCAGGTATCAGGCACTCACTCTGCTCTCACCTCTCTCCTTTACAGCTAGCTGAGAGCACAGAGTGAACCTGACACTGCACCACAGAGTTTTTCTGTTTCTCTGGATGAAGTGGCCAGCTCAGTGCTGATTCATGCCAGTATCAAACCCACTCTCCCCTCATGCACCCCTCTCTTGAGGCTGCATTATCTTCACAATTTTGCTTTTATGGCTGCTCTTCACATAACAAGAAATCCCTATAGCACAACTGGGAACTGAACTCCCCCTAAAGGACCTACCTCTGCCACCACCCTGAAAAACAGCTCCAGTAAGACAGGGACAGTCTCTGCACACTGAACCACCCTTGGGCTGCCAGCCAGGGATCCCAGCAGCTGCCGAAGTGGAACCAGACTGTGGGCAAGAGAAGAATTACTGTTGAGGGTTTGTTCCCAGCTACTCCCCTTCCCTTCCCTGTCCCCCTCAAGGCCTTTGAGTGCTGGCAGAGCTGACACAGGGAACAGAAATCCACCTCAGGCCAGCTGAGAGCAGCTGTGCCTTTTCCAGTGCTGCCTCCTAGAGCTGCATGGCTGAACCACAGCCCAGGCAGGCTCCTACCTCTCTGGGGCATCCTCGGGAGCAGACCTGGTGCGGAGGAGGTACTGGAACATGCTCTTGTACAGGGGATGGCGAAAGGCCTCCAGACACGTGGCCGGTTTCCCAGCTGGGTCACTGCTGGCCTTCTCGGAGACAGGAAGAGCAGCTGCCCTAGCAGGGAACACACACAGAATGTGCTGCACTGTGAGAATGGGCCAGGGCAGAGCTGGGATGCTGGACGCTGAAACAGGGACAGCAAGCTGGTCGAATTCAGGCCCTCTGGAAGCCAGAGAGCCAACCTGATGAGCTCAGGTTGAGGTATGATATTCAGGCAATAGTTCTAGACCTGCTTCTGTATGACTCTTGGGAAAGGGAAAAGTGGCACTCTGTATCCCTCAGTCATCCAAGCCCAGCAACATCTGCCTCTAGGATGATTCTCTTTTCTAAGCACTCCAGAAAGAGCTGTAATGTCAGGACAAGGAAGAGCAGAGGTACAGCCAATTCCAATCCTACCCCATCCTCCTGGGAACTCACAGTTCCTGACGATCTCAGGAAGAAACTTCTGTGTGTCTCCAGGAGAACAAAGCCAAAAATAGGGCTAAGAGCAGGGAAGGAAGAATACGTAGCCCACACCTCTGTACTGAGGTGGTAGCTTGTGGCAGCCTCCAACATGTGGCAAGCATTTGGAGCTGGATACGGAGAGGGGAATGACAACAGCTCCCTGAGCCCCACAGATAATCCAGCACTGAAATGTGAGAGCTGGTTACCTTCCCTTCCCACGTACAACACATGACCAGGAAAACTGGACTGAAATTTGTGCAGCCTTGTGTTAACCTGACTGCAATGATGCCTCTCACTCTGGGGCAGCTGAGGATCAGAAGTGTGTACTGGGCTTTGGTCAGTGTGAAGATGCTGATTAACAAGTGGGAGGAAGGGAAGGAGCATTACCTCAGCTGGATGTCCAGAGCTGCTGTTAAACAGGGCAGGTCAAGCAGCAAATGGAAGATCTCAATGGCTGTGCCTGCATCCAGCAGAAATGGGAGAAGGTCCACAAACTCAGAGATAAGAGGTGGGCTGTTCCACGCTAGGAACTGCAAGGAACAAGCACAAACTGCTGCACTGTCCCTGCTACTCCATCACATACCCAGACAACCCCATACTGTGACCAGATGGGACAGAGAAGGGAAAGTCGCTTTTGAAAAGCAAAACCAGAGAAGTCTGAGGGTTTGGTCAAAACCCAGGAGCCTGTCAGACGCTCGGCACAGGCCTCTGGCAGCTGGTTCAGTGGCTGGCAAGCTGTAATTCATTAAACTTCTCCAGAAAAAAAGCACCGTGTCCTGTGTTCACTGTGCTCCCCAGCCCTCTGCAGTCCTACCAACCCAGACTCTCCTGGCAGTGCTAAACACACCCAGAACTCTCCTCCCTCTTCAAACTCACACTTGTTTTGTAGGAGTCCTTCTTGCCTGTGCTCTCCCTAGCACTGCCAGACAGGCACATGGTGGGCTTTGGGGAGCAAAAAGGAAGTTCTCAGGGCACAGAAAGGAATGTGAAGCAGTCTCCCACCTCTGCTGCTCCAACATGTCGTACCTTGAAGAGATTTGGGAAGCTCTGCCTGAATATGCTGGAGGTGTCCATGAAGAGCTGACTGTTGTCTTTGCAGAACTGGACAAATTCGAAGGCCAGTGATGGGCTGTGAAAGAGCTGAGCTGGGATATCAGTGAAGAGGTGTTTGTAGATGGCATCCGAGTCCACAGCTGCCAGTTTGCCTGGGAGGACACAGCACCTTGCTGAGCACAGCCCACCCAGCAGCCCTGCCAGGCTTCGGGGACTAAGCGAGAACTGGGTTATGTTTCTCTAAAGAGCACGGGACACCCCAGCCCCTGGGTCTCCTGGGGTGGGATCATCCATACCAGAGCACAGGCAAGCTGGAATTACAGGCTCTGGCAGGCAGCAAACTGCCAGGACAAAAGGCTGTGCCGGAGTGGGGAAGACAGGATCACGGAGGAGGGGATGGGAGCTGAAGACTTACTGTGGTTCAGGAAGAACTGGGCAATGGGCAGCAGTGCCCTGGCAAAAGTGGCATCCCCACAGATCCGGCTGTGCAGCATTTTCAGGAAGGAGACAGCACGGTACACGTAGGAGGAGTCCTGTTTGCAGATGATGTCCATGATTGTCACTGCCTCAATGAGACACTGCAGGAGAGCAGAGAGTGAGATTGGAGGGGGGGAAGCCACAACTCCCAGAGCTTCAGCCCCACTTCTCTGTGCTTACAGCTTTCTGCAGGTCTCCATCATCTTTCTTCAGGGGTCCTGCCAGAGAAATGAGTCCAAGTTAAGCTTTGAGCCCACACAGGAACATCAGGCTGTCAGTTTGAGCACTAACCCCGACTTCAGGGCAGGCAGGAACACACACTGATCCTGATTTCAGGCCAACGAGAACCAAGTTTCACAGCGTCCCCTGCAAATCAAGGAGGCAGAACATGGCTGTTGCCTCCCAACCCCTCCCAACACCCCAGCTCAGGGCTGATCAATGACTTGCCCCAGCAGCTGCAGCAGGCCTGAGCCCTGGAACCTAACTGTGGATTCCAAGGAGTGAGACCCCAGCCCAAACATGCAGTGAAGCAGAAATATTTTGGAGAACACTACCAAGAGGGCTCCCAGGAGGGCTCATGGCAAGACTCACGCCGGTTGCTCTGCTCAATGAGCCGCTGGCAGTACTCGAAGGCCTTCTCCCGCAGACGCTGCGTGGGGGGAAGCAGCCGACCTGACGTGGGTGTAGGGGAGGCCATGGATGGAACAGACCTGTCCATTCCTGCTTTGTCATCTACACAATAAACAGCACATGTATGAGCTCATCACAGGCAATGTCACCCACACAGTGGCCCAGCAGCAGAAAGGCAGCTGACTGTCCCCTGCTGACTGTCCCCAGGTGCAGACGGAAGAACAGGAGGCTGGGGGAGAAGGCAATGTTACAAGAATACTAAGGAGATGCTGCCTCCCATCACCCAGGCCTTCTTTCCTAGGGGAGACTTTGTCAGAAAACAGGAGACTCACCAAACAAGTAATTCCCCATGGAAGGATCAGTAAGTATCAGTGAGGAGGTTTTGTGATATTCCTTTCCAAACTTTCCCTACTCCTAGTCCAAGATCTCTGAACTCTTGCCCATATTCCTATCACTTAGAATCATGGAATGACAGAATGGTTTGTGTTGGAAGGGACTTAAAGCTCATCTGGTTCCAACCCGCTGCCATGGGCAGGGACAACTCCCACTATCCCAGGTTGCTCCAAGCCCTGTCCAGCCTGGCCTTGGACACTTCCAGGGATGGGGCAGCCACAACTTCTCTAAGGAATCTCTACCAGGACCTCACCACCCTCACAGGGAATAATTTCTTCTTAATATGTAACCAGTTTGAAAGAGAGGAGATTGCTGGGTTGCTGGTGCAGCCACCTCATATGACATCTGAGAGCACACAGCTCTCCTGGGGCTGCAGCCCCCACTGGCCTGCAGACTTTCAATCCCTACCTGGATTAGGGGTGTCCAGCTCCTTTTCCCCATAGCACAGCAGCCAGTTTCTCAGCATGGAGAAGGTCTGCACATTGAGCCACTGGTCCTGTGTGTAGTGCTGAGCCACTGAGAGCACTGTGAAGAAGTCTGTGGCAACGGCACCATCCACCTCTGTGACAGGAGCAGGCTGAGAGAAAAGATGCACCAGGTCAGAGCCCCAGGGAAAGGCTAAGTGAGAGGGCAAGGAAACCTCACTGAGCCCACACAGACAAGCAGCCCTTGCTTAGGGTCCTGCAGGAGGGCAGGTATCCAGAGAGAGAAAAGCCAGCTGTGCTGAATCCTTCTTCCCAGCTGAAACATTCAACTTTGCTACTCTGGCACTGGTCTCATTTGCAATCACCTTTTACTCTGAACTACAGAGTCCCTAAAAGGCTCTTCTCTTAAAATTACTTCAAGGACAAAAGCTCTGGCCCTACAGCTGGACTCCTAAATCTCAGAGCTGTAAATCCCCCTGCTTTGCTTTCCTATGTGTCTTGACCATGTACCCCACAAAAAATGCTGAAGAACAGCAGCACTTCTATGCTACCATTTCCCAAAAGAAGGTGATTCTGGGAACCTGAAACAACAGGTAACAGAATAACAAATGCCCCTGTGATGTGACTAAGGCAACTCAGCACTCACCTGTTTGGTTCTGGGACTGGAGAAGAAGCCTCCAGAGGGTTGAGCCATTCCTTGCTGAATGCTTGCATACCTCAGCCAGTCAGCCAGCTTTTTACTGACAACATTGGTCTGCTCTGTACAAGCAAAGTGACAGGGTCATTGCTAGACTGGGCAGAGAAGCAGCCTCTGCAACCTATCCCTGTTAACCCTCAACGGCTGTGCTTTTTCTCCAGCCTACATCCCTCTCTGATCCAGCAATCCATACAGAAATTGGTGCCCCAAGGTGGATGTCCTGTACTCCTCATACTGCTTCAGGCAAGGAGTGAGTGCTGGAATCAAGGACTTCTGCCACCAGGTCACCCAAGAGATACTTGTTCCTTTGTCTCCATCCACAGCTGCTATTAGGAGGAATGCACAAAACCACCATCACTCTCTTCAGGCAGTGCCTGGCTTCAGCTCTGCAGCCAAAGGCATAAATCCCTCACTGGGAACTCGCAGAAGCTGGAGCAGGTGATCCTGCCTGCTCTGCCAGCCCATGCACCCAGCCCAACATCCTCTCCAAAGCTTCTCCTGCACACTGTACCAGGTATACAAACCTCGCAGGAAACTCCCAGAAACTCACTCTTGCTCACAACTCCCCAGCATTTTGAGCTTGGAATGCTCTCCCAGCTTAACTCACCACCACCCATTCAGTGCTGCCTCTCTGATGAAGAGCACCTCTAGCTGCTCCTGCTGCTCTCTTGACCAGATGCACAGGCATATCTCTCTTTCTCTCTCTCTCTTTGCTTGATGCTCTTCAGGATAGCTACAGTTTGACACTCCTACTGCACCTGGAGAGCTCAGCTAGAGTACATGATACTGTTATACAAATCCATGGCCAGGATTCGACTGGAAGGCCCAGTCCCAGTTTTGCAAAGTGGAATACATCTCACCCAGTAAGTTCCCTTTCCTTGCAGCAGAGACGTCACTTTTGACAGCAGTTTCCAACTGAGAGCCTTCTGATCACTACCCAGATCACAGCCAGGTGGCAATCTCAGCCTTTCCTATGGATTTACCTTCTGTTAGAGATTCTGGTGAAAGGCTGATGACATTTGCCAGGACAGGAAGAAGGAACCGAGCACTCTGACCCTCAGGCAATCTTCTTTCGATGACTTTCACAACACGCTGCCCCACAGCTGCCACTTCACTCTTATTTCCCTGAAAAATAAAGCAGAGACAAAGACAGATAATCTACCATTACTAGAGACCAACACTGTACAATCTCTTCCACCAGGCATCAATACCAAATTCAAACACAAAAAAACCTCACAGCACAGGTGATTTTACCATATTTTACAGAGATTTTCTGCAATTTGAATTTATGTATCCCAAACTGTGGGGCTGCTTATGTGTGTTTTTACATTGTGGAACTGCAAAACAGACTCAAGGCTGGATAGGGGAGAGAGGAGCTTTGTAAGGCAGCACACAAGTAATACATTGCTGGTTTCTGTTTCACTTCCTTCAGTTAAGTAGACTCAGATAAATGTCAGAAACACAGGAGACATTTCTAAGCACACAGTGAAACTCAGAACAAGAAGTTTCAGAAAAGTATTTTACCTTTAACAGGCACAATAAAAATAAAAGAAGGAGAAGAAAAAGAGAAGTTTCCAGCTTGTTCCCCAGGCAGCATTTAAAAACAGGAAGGTCTTCATGTTTGCTTCTCTCAGTGGAGAATGTGGACCTTTGAAGTTTCATTTGCATTTACAGCCCTACATCTTTGGCGGGTTCTATATATATTTTTATATGTAAACATGAAAGCCAATATAATAAAAATAGGTAGTAAATTCACCCTAAAATCTTTTGCTTTCCAGGTTCAAGCAGCCCTGATTTGAAATCTACTCCAGCAGCCAGCAGTAAAAGGTTCTTTTTTGCAGGACCTCAGTGTCTAAACATTACAATTTTAAGCATTTTTTGTTATTAAGTGCTGCACACAAAAAAGTTGCCATTTTTTCCCAAGCAAAGCAGAATAATGAGATCCCTTAAATGAACATTGAAATGCTTCTGCATTTCCTACTTACTTTCAATTGATTTTCACTCTCCTTGAGCTCAGGGAGGAGCTCAGGAGCAGGAGAAAATCAAAAAGCAAATCCATATTGACAAGGGAAGATTTCTGACTTGACAGGTCATTTACCTGAGCCAGAAGGACGGAGGATACCAGGCTCAAGAGCTTTGTATCTTGAATCTCATCACAGGAGAGGATCAGATCGTTGCAAGGTGACATCTCTCTCAGGATGGCAGCACATAACACCTGAATCTGCTCAGGACTTTTGGATGAGCAGAGCACCGTCTGCAACAGCTCCACAAACTTGCCATCGAGCCTGCAAGTATTTTAAGCATCCAGTGCAAGGCAAGAAATGATTCAGATATTTATTTCCTGCATATTCTTGGCTTTGGGATGATCCCCCTGGACAGTCACTGATGCTCTCCCATCATCTTCATTTCTGACTGCTGTTCCTCAGTGCAGCTTGACAGAGGGTTCAGCGATACCAGCCCTTGTTACCCTCGCTACAAAAGGATATGAGCACCTTCTGCTTAGCATGGGGGTGAAAGGCAAAGAGGGGCTTTGAGTTTATACTGAACTTAAGGTTTTCAAGGCAGGGTGTTATTTTAAAGCCCCAACCCACCCCCTTCCTTTGTTTTTGGTTAGGAAAGTAACGCTTTGCTTCTTTGAACAGCCGAGACACACAAGGCCACTCACTTGCGGGGGTACTTGGTGGCGGCCACGGTGAGGTGCAGCCTCTGCAGGCCGTCCACGGCCTCGGGACCCGGCTCGGGGCCCTGCAGCGCGGCGGACACGCGGGCGACGAATCTCCGCAGCTCCTCCTCCTGGATCTCCCTGCCGGGGGAGTCGGGACTGTCGGGAACCCGGGCCCCCATCCCGGGCCCTCCTGGCAGGCTCCGGGATGGAGGCTCGGTACGCACCGCCCTCCCGGCTCCCCGCTCAGCCCCGGGCGCGGCCCCCCCGCCGGATCCTCGCCGGCCCGAGGGGTCCCTGCCCTGTCCCCTGTCCCCTGTCC
>VZTX01014017.1:0-22284 GCA_013400915.1 Pardalotus punctatus | reverse complement strand
CATTGGTTAACTATATAAAGCTACATTTGCATGTCTTTCCCACAGGTGGCTCTTGTTTAGGGATTCTTCTCATTCCTCTAACTGCAACTCCCCTTCTCGGTACTTTCCCAATTACTCAAGGATGGCCTTGGCTATTCTTGTTGTCAGTACAATTCTGCAGTTCTCACGTCTTGTAGTTTTACAGTTTCCCATTCCCTCGGCCTGCAGTTTCTCATGGTCTGCGAGCCTCCTGCTCTTACACCTTACTTTGCTCGCACAAGGCCTCTAATGTCCCATGGCCCCGATCCCTGAGCCATTCTGCAACAAGTAACCAAAACTAAGACTTAGTAAAGTTATTGGTTCCTCTAAACAAACTGCATAGAAACCTTTCAAAGGGATTGTAGATGTTTCTGGGAAGTGTTCAGAGCAAAACAGACATGAAATCTATTCCATAAATTGGTCAGTTTGGGGCTTGTAAGGAGAAAATGTGGCACACATGAACTTGCAGCATTCCAATGGTTATAATCTTGCTCCAGACACCTCATGGATCAACCTGGCACACGAATGCCCTGGGAAAGGAGTCTGGCCTGTTGTGGCCACTGGCACAGAGCACGGAGCGAGCATTTGCTTTTGAAAGATGGGTTGTCTTCTTTTGCTGGACAACTGGGTAACACCAGGGTTTCTTCTGCGTAAAAAGGGCAAACACTGTAAAGTGTTTCAAAATGTAGGGAGAGCCAATTCGAGATGTCTGTTGGATAGAAGTGCATCTGCCTTGTTGCTGAGCTCTGCTGAACCTGCTAAAAGTGTTCTAAGCTTCCCTCAGCTATCCCAAAGTGCCTAAGTAACAACGGCAACTGAAACAGGGCATTGCTACAAAGAAAATCATCCCAGCAATGGGCAGTGTGCTCTGCAAGGAATTTAACATGAAAGAAGGTGCCAAAGAAGTACAAGGTGGGAAATAATTCACTATGCATGTGGTTGAACAGGACTTTTTGCCCCAAAGAGCTTAATTCTCCAAGAAGGAGTCATTTGGCGACTGAGGTTAACGGAGTTATTGTGGGCCTTTGTGACTGATGCTGGCATAAAGTAATGGTCCACTTTTAGTCCTGTTTTTATCCATGATGCAATAAAATGTAACAGAATTATGAGTTTCTCACAGATCTCAGGCTTTATTAATCATCTGCAAAATTGTAATAACTTGGCATAATGGATATGATGGAAGAGCAGCTTTTGTGTCCTGCCAGCCTCTTTCCATCATTTTAACCTGCCGTTTGAAGTAAGGAGACTGGAATTTTTTGTGGCAGTGGATACGATCAATCCCAGTGTCTATCATCAGGCTGCCTTCTGAAGAGTCCTGGGGGTGATATTCAGCATTTGTCTGCACAGAATAAACCATAAAAATGTGTTAAAAGTTGACTGGATCAGGTCTAACCAAGCTAATGATGAAGTCTTACAAGCAAATGATTTTCTTTGTGAATTAGACTTTAGACTTCAACTCTCTCAGCTGAAAGAAAGAAAACATTCCAGTATTTTACATGAGCTCTTGCTCTGGGACAAATAGTTTCTCATCTCATGTAAACTGCTTGCAGGTAGCTGGTGTACAATATCCTTGCAAAGATAAAAAAGGGAAATAAAATAACTGGAGAAGTTATTTGAGAGTTTCACATTCTTAGGTGCTTTTTTTCAGGTAGATTTTCTTGGAAAAAAGTCTGCTGGGGGGACACAATTTTAAGCCTGAAAACAATCAATTTGGAGACTGCTCAAACTTTGCCAAAGAAAGTTTTCTTTAAACACACCAAAACTTAGTCAGTGAAGATTCTTGTTGGTTTTAATGGGGTGTCACATTTCATCTGCTTAGCACTGGCAGCAGCCCAGTTGCACATTTTCTGAAAAGCAGCTGGAGAAACCCCATTTTTTTTTGTTAGAAATTGCAAGGTGCTGTTAGTTGATGTGGGCACTAGGCTGAGGAAATAGGAACCTATACTATTAGTGATCAGTCTGTCGGTGTGGTCGCCTCTTGTGTTTACCTGCTCCTAATTTTCACACGTAATGAGCTCTCTTCAGACAGTTTAGCATTCTGAAATGAGCTGTTGGGTAGTTCTGTGGAAACATGAGTTCTGTGACAACCAAATACAAAAAGGGAATTGAACAGAATATTATGCTTTCATAAGTCAATAGTCCATGTGCATTTGAATATTGCAAGTCTGTCTAATGGCAGGAATGGAAAGAACTCAGAAGGATAAGCAAAGCTGGAGACCTACTTCTGTTTTTGTTGTTGTTTCAAGTGGAGGTTTCTTAGGTAAGTTACTAAATAAGCTGAAGCTGGTTGTACCCGGGGGTGTCATGGTGTCAGGCTTTTTATGTCCTTAGCTAGACAACTTCTCTTGGCTATTCCAAGCTAGGCTGTCAGACAGAGCTTACCTTTTCTGTCATCTGGCCGGGTGGTTTGTGCTGCAGGGAAATGCTGCTGAGCACTTTTTAGGGGTTCTAACACAGTGACAGTAGCTCAGTCATAGTGTTAAGTTGGGTGCTGATTGACTTGGGTTGGTCAAGGGAATGGACAGCCATGCCTGTTTAAAACTTCACCACATGCAGCTTGCCATCACTAATTAGGAGGATGTATTAATTTGCTGGAAACGGAACTCTAAGCACATCCAAAGAGAAAAGCATGTACTATATAAAAAATGCACACTTAGACTCCAGCACTCTACTAAACTAATTCTGTCTGATGAAGCATACAGTGACATTTGACTGACCTTGTCAGCTGGAGGGGTGAATGGATAAAAGAAATGAGCTTTCAGTCTCTGGCTGAACATATTTAATATGCTGGGTAGGAGGTCAGTATGACTCATCCTTTCCGTTTGCTGGATGGCCTGGGATTTGCAGAGAAAAATTTGTGCTTCTGTCAAATCCTTCCAGAGATGTTAATGCTTCGTGGTACTTGAATCCTCCACAGGTGCCTTTTCCAAACTGATACCCGGGTTCTGAGAAGCTGCCACCCCTTACCAGGGTTCCCTAAATGTGATTCAGCATCAGTATTGGAGCCAGGATTCCCCCATGCCACAAAGCCAGGAGGTGTCTGCATTCCCGTGGGCCACTGCAGCTCCAGAAGGCACCGGCCTGGATCCTGCCATCCAGATCCTGGAGTTTCTGGAAGGTTCCCTAACTTGCTCCTGGCCTAAGTAACACTGCCCTGAGCATGGAAAATGCCATGTGGCTTTTGTGCTGAACCAAACCCTACTCATCATCTAACGAGACTGACAGGCTTGAAGGAGGCAGCAGGCTCAGCACGGGTCTGGTGCTGTCCCAGTAACAGCAAACTCTGAGAAGAAGCAGTACTCAGCTCTTCCTGCCTCACTGACAGGTGCCTCAGCTTAATAACCTCCTTCTAAAAACAGGTTCCTGAGGAAACAGTGCACTGTACATGAAGATCTCCACAGGAGTTTAATTAGGTGCTGTCCTTTAAGGAACACAGGTTTTCTCCTCAAGACTTTTAGAACCAGGCCTCTGGTTCCTAATTATCTTGTTCTTTTGACTGGGACAGCTAAATAATTATGATCCAGGCTGGGTGAATGAACGCAGTGATGTTCTTAAATGCAATCAGCCACCCATTGCTCTGACAAAAAGTGTGATAATGTAATAACCGAGCCTTGAAAGAGAGAAATGGGAATATAAAACGTAAGATGTTTATACAAGTTTGCCTGGAAATTAATCAAGTCGGCTCTACCTTGCAAGATTATATAGGTCCTCCATGTTCCAGCTGAAGCTGTAAGTGATTTCTAAATGAGCATGACATCAAGTGAGCAGAAACCTAATCAGTAATTGATAGATACAGTTGCACGTCCCTGTCACCGCACTGTCTCAGATAGGCAGCCCGGATTGAGCCTCTGAGCCCTTAGTGCAGCCTCTCAGTAGCTTTAACTGCACTCCAGTGGTGTTAGAGGCCTCATTATTCTCACAGCTATGAAAGCTGAACCCCCAAAGTGAGAAAGAGGGCAGCAATAAAGTACAATTTATCCAGCACCTTGGCCATTATCAGCTCACATAGAACTGCTAAATGCAAAAAAAGGAGACAGAGGATTTACCGTATGCAAAGGGATAATCTTTGCCTTTTTTCTTCTTTGTCCCAGCTGTCTAGACAGCTAGACAAATGCCAGGTTCATTTTTCAAGACCCTGACTGCAAGATATTTTAACATTTCATCCTTTTTCTTGAGTGCAGTCTGCCCAGATTGTCTGGTAGTTATTGATTGTATAGCCAACAGTCTTGGAGGTTTTTCAACACCTTGAAAAAAGTGAAAGGTACTCCTATCCACAATGATAGCGAGTTTGGTGTGTTTCTAAGTTGATGAACGAAATATAAAGCTGGCTGAGGTTGTGAAAATAGTATTGGAGCAATGAAACACTTGAACAGATTAGTGTGAATGCCAGCTGTAAGCCCAGATCTCCTTGTACTGATAGACGTGCTCTTGGATTTGGAAGCAAAACAGAAGGAGAGTTTGGAAAAATTATAAGTCTCAGGTTTAGTCAGTTACTACATGGGAAATGAGAGTATGAAGAAATGGGAATACCGTCATAGCTGTGCAGCTCTCTTTATCACCCTTCTCTCCCCCTCCCAACTCTGCTGTTGATGTCAATCTTCGCCAATCTGGTGCATGAAGAAGTGTTTTTTAGGTGTGAGAGCAAACACCAGACTTCCCCAATATGTTTCTCTGTGCCGTGTGTCTGTTGCAATCTTGCTCAGGGCGTCGTTTCTGCTTCTGACAGACTCCACCAAGCCCTGACTGGAGTTGTAGTATTTGAAATTCAAAAGGTGGCTGTGGGGAAAGCCCTTCCAGGACAAAAACCCCATGTAATTCACTGTTCAGCTTGGAAAGTGTTGTGTTTGGACTGAGCACTGGCATTTGGCACAAGATGATGGAGCAGGAGGCAATTGCACTGCAGACATATGATGGATAACAAGCTTGTGGCTCAGAGCAGTTGCTCACATCAGACCTATGGAAATTCATAGTGTGTGATTTAACACTTGCTATGAAGCAGAATCTCAAAAAGCTGTTCACAAAGAGGGAAGGAAAGCTGATAATGGTCTGTAATGATGGCTCTCACAGAGAACTTGCTGCCCAGCCCTTCATAAGAAGCCATCTGCCACACTGAGGGAGCACAATGGAGCTGCATCCTGATCCCTAATGCGGAGCACGGCCTGCAGGGCAGCAGACAGAAACCTGGCTATGACATTCCTTTGATGTAGCCGGGATTGTCATCCCCATTGCTCCACAAAGCAAAATTTAAATGTGCTCTGTCAGGGGTTTGTTGTGCCCAGCCTTGGGGTGTCACAGCTGGAAATGCTTCGTGGCCTACTGCAGATGCAGGAAAGGTCCTGGAATCACCAGAGAATGGTTTGGGTGGGAAGGGACCTTAAAGATCATCTTGTTCCAACCCCCTGCCATGGGCAGGGATGCTCCCATGAGTCCCAGACTATTCTGTGCCTGTCCCCTTTGCAGAATTCACAAGGAAAACTTAGGCAGGCTGCATTACTGCATCTGAAACATTAAATTTCTGATTGGCACCAGAAGATTGTCCCCTTGTGTGGATCATCCATGTGGGGATGCAGTAAAGCACAAACTTCTGCGCATTTAGTAGCAGAAATGTCAGGCTCAGACAAACAGCACCCAGGTTTGGTACGAGAGAGAGAGACCACCAGTTATGGTTTGTTAAAGCATCAAATTGGAAGACATAATGGGATACTGGGTGCTGGAAATAATTAGTTGATGGGCTTTCATGCTATACTTGAAATTTGTTTTCACTGTTCAAGCAAAACCACTCCAATGTCTTTACACAAGAAGAAAACATTTTTCTTCAGCCTCTGACCCTATTCCTTGCTTCCATTCTCTTCCAAGTTTGCATTTTAGCTTGAGTTTTGAGTGCTGTTGTGTTCCCTGGAAGAGCTGACTTGTAGTGCAGCTGTATTTTTTCATCAGGAGAAACATTTTGGTTGGGGGAACCCCAGGAATTAATTTCTAAATAATTAATGCATAGAGAATATCCCAAGTAGGAGTCTGCCCTGGCTTCACTGGGAGCCAGGAATTTATTCCTTTAAGTGAAGGAATGTTATTCTTGGGAGCCAGGAAACAGTGTTTTGTAAAGACACTGGAGAGATGGGAGCAGAGAGTCTGACCTACCGTATGGGAATGCTGTGGTGGTGGTCAGTGTAGCTTAAACCTGGCTGGCAGGCCTATCCTAACCAGAACTAGTTTCTTTCCCTTTTAAAACAGATTAGTGAGTAAAACTACTCAGGGAATATTTGAGCACTCTGAATTTTCTGAGAAATGATCCTGTTTCAAGGGCACATCTGTTATCCACATTGATGAGCCTGTCTTTCCGACTGCAGTTGCCTTTTTATTCTGGATGTTGGCAATACCCATTTCTAACAAACTTTGTTGGGAATGGACCTGCCAGCTTCAGTCTAGCTGTGCACAAAAACAGCCATTCTTAGCCATCAGTTGTGTAGCCACATCTTCACTCAGACACCCTTGAACACAGTAAGAATACACCCTTTGAATGAAATGGACTGAGTCTTGGTGGACTGAGGAATTGAAACACAAAATTGTGGTTTTTTTGGTCCATTTTCCCCTGAAATCCTGAGTGCTGTCTTTTTAGTTGTTGGGGAATCAGTGACTCCTCTGTGAATGGGACAGTCTCAGCTGACAGCCCTGCCTGTGAAATCTCTTCCCTGCTCTTCAGATACTTCTAAGTCATTTCCCACAACCATACGGTTGTCATGAGGATTTAACCTCTGTTCTCAGAGGGGCTTTCACTTCCACGAGCAGCTGAGAAGCTCTGCCATGTGCTTTCCCAGCAAATACAACTGACAGGCATTTGTAGCATCATCAGAAAAGATGCAAGCTCCTTTCTGAGAAATCCAGTGACTAAAAGGATAGAACATGAGGAACAAGAAAGATGAAATGAGCCCCGGCATAACCAGGGAGATTCTTGTCTGTGATAAATGATGGAAAGTACCAAATAATTTTGGTAATGGTGGTCCAAATGTAGGAAATTAAGTGCATCATGGTTCCCTGGGTCCACTGCTCTTTAGTTTCTTATGGCTGCATCTCATTTTCAAAAAGCAGTACCATAACATTGCTTTGGGCTCTGTAGCCATCCTAGCAGAGGCTTGAGGCCGAGATAAGTCAGTTAATATTTTTATCTCATCAAGCATATGTTTGTTCTGAGACCCTCACACTGGGAGAGCCCCTCTTCTGAATTTGCATTATCCCACCTTGACTGATGAGTTTAGACCTGATGTGGGGAAGGGAAGTGCTGTTATACCAAAGCTCAGTTAATTCTGTAAGTTGACTCAGCCATGTTTTCATTTAGTCTTTCACACCAACTCCCCTTAATATTCATGTCTGTGTGCAGGTTTTCAGGTCAGGCTCAGACTGTCAGTGTTATGTGCTGCGTGTACATGAAAGGAATATTCACAGAGTGGTAGCTGTGGTGGCAGCAGGAGGTTTCTAAGAATACATTTCGTAGTAGGTGTGTTGTACCTTCAATGTCTTCTCAGAGCTCTGTAAATAGGGGACTGAACTGTTACCAGCAGCTACTCCCCCCAAGCTGGTATTGGTTAGGGAAAAGCAGCACTAGTTTGTTTCTCTGTAATAAGGTTTACTCACTGCTTGATGTCATTGAGCTTCACAAACTTCTGAGCATGACATTTTGCAGCTAAATTCAAACACATAAAGCAAAATAATATAAATGTGTTGTTGAAATTTGAATGAAAGAATAAGCAAACCAGACGGGAAAAAGAATTCTCTCAAAGGCACAAGGCGTTTTGTGCTGATTCCATTAAGGATTTTATGAGTTTTGCTGTGGCTAATCATAATGCTTTTACAGGGAGCAGCAACGTGATGGATGATTTTTAAAAGCGAAATAGCAGTGCTGCTCTTCAGCTGTGCTTAGAGTAGCTTCCCAGCTCTTCTCCTGAGGCTTAATTAAAAGGAATATGCTGTCCATCTCCATCTGGAAATACTGGCATTCTAGAAACATCCGTTCACTTTGATCTTAGTGATTGGTGCTTAAAAAGCAGATGTAGCCAGGTGCCATATTTTTATTTAATATGAGTGATTATCATAAATCCTGCTGCTTTCTGATAACCCCTGAATGCCAGCATTCTGGCCCTGGGAAGCTGCAGGAGGTGCAGCATTGGTGTACAGGCTTGCAAAGACAACATACCCGAAACAAGTTGTTCAGTGTCATCCGTCATCGCAAAGAAATTCCTCTGCCCACTCCTTCCTGTTGCCTTCTGGATGGGAGATGATCCTGTGAGCTTGTGGGATGTTGCTGTTAGCTCCTCATGGCAACGCTGAGTTCTCCACCTCCCCTTGTGCCCCTGCTGTGGTACAATCATAAACACACATGTCATGGCACCAAGCAAAATAGCAAAGTTGTGGCCAAGGTGGAAATTTCCCTCCAAGGTGAAGGTGTTGCTGGCTTTGCAAAGCTTGTGGAAGGAGGATGTGAGCTTTGCCACCCCTCTTCCCTTGATCAGTCCTGTGATCAGGACTCTCTAATCATGGAAGTGGTGCCAGGATGCAGCATGCTGTCTGCATGCAGATCCTTCTTGAGAAGAGTAAAACTTGGGACTTCACAGAATCACAGGGTGTCCCCTGTCCAACCTGGCCTTGGACACTTCTAGGGATGGGGCAGCCACAGCTTCTCTGGGCAACCTTCAAGAAGGCCCAAGTGTGAGTTGGAAAGATGCAGGAATTATGTGTGTTAAAATTAAGGGAGCAACAAACAGGAGAAGTAAGTGAGGGAGAAAATATGATTTAATATAGAGTAAAGCATCCAGAGCAGAACACGTGAGGACTGGGAAGCGAGGAAGGCAGCTTGGTGCAAGGGGAAGTGACTTCTCCTGGCATGGAGCTGAGCCTCAGTCCTGCCTGAGGACATGGGCAGGATGTTTCTCTCTTTCCTGCTGTCCTGATGTGCCTGTGCACGCCACAAACTTTTTATGCCAGTACCTGACAAGTCTGTTCTGTGACTTTCACGTAACCCAGGAGTTTGAACCCTCTGTGTCCTTAGAGTAATGGAGGTAAATAAGCTGATAAAGCTAAGGGCAGATGGGATAGAATTGCAATGAAATAAAAAAAGAGGCTTTAACTTTTATCTTCAACTGAAATGTATTTGAAGGGCAAGATTAGCCTCAGTTCAAGTGTGGCATCTCTTTAGTGAGTAAAGCTTTCACTTTACTGCAAGAGAGCCATAACATATTGCATGTCTTCTATAGTAACTGTTAGATGTATAGCTGGCACGTATGTGTTAATGATGCATCAAGGCCAGCTCAGCAACAAATTAGTGACTATTTCTGTTGCTGAAAAGGATGCTCATTTTTATAAGATGTCTGTTATTACATTCTGCTAATCAGTATAAACAGCCTCTTTTCCAATTTTCTGCTATTTGGGATGATTCTGCTTCTGAAAGCTTAGTCTTAGCTTCGTATTCCAGTTTCAAACCAATGGAGCTGGGGCAGGTTTGCTTTGGGAGCAGAGCTATTATTTCTCAGTAGTGAGTATTCACTGAAGACTTCCCCTGTATTCCTGACTGTGATATTTGGAGTGTAAAAGAACAATCATATCTGCTCACATTTTTCAGCTGCATCTTGTGTAACTGCTAAATTGAATCTTGTGATAACTTAAGTGCTTGATTTATTGTAGCCAGCCCTTGAGATTTCTAATAAAGTTGCACAATGCCAGGCTGATGTACAGAGCCTGTACCTGCAGTTACTCGGCAGCGTCTTTTTCCCTGTAGGAAAGGTGGTTGAGGTGACGTCTGAAATGTGACCTGAGGGAACAGTGCTGGCTAAAAAGAAGCAGCTGATTTTTTGTTATTCTGGGAGGCTGAGCATATGGTGCAGCACAAGGCCAAACAAGTCTCTGCCTGTGCTTTGCCACCCTGTCTCTTAATGTTCCCTGCAGTCTTCTCTCCCACCTTGGCAGGAAGAAGTTTTGCATGCCTCTTTCCCAGCTAATTAGATACAGTGTTAAGGCATTGATTTTCCCCGTAAAATGGGCTTCATCAAACATGATCAGAAGTCATGGCCTAGTAGCCATGGGAGCAGCCTAACTCTTGCATTAAATGTGTAGATGCCTTTCATTTCACTGCACTTTGTTGAACCTATTACTGTATTTTTAATAATATTATCAACTCTGCTGTCAAAATTATCTTCACTAGTGCTAACATTGGTCTCTGCTCCACTGGTTCCTCTCTGTCAAATGGTTGTTGGAGCACAAAGATGAAGGAAGCATTTGTCCTAGACTGAAAATAATTTGCTCTTAAAAAGCAAGGACAACTGATTTGAGACTTGATTTGAGCCAAGACCCTTCACCAGAAACTGTTTGCTAAAGAGTTCTTTATATTTCCTTGGCATTGACTGTAGCTGGAAGGTTGGGTCTGACTGACAAGGAATTTATTCTGTTGCAATTCTGTGGGACTGAAGAATGACACAAGTATTACACAAGTATTAGACAAATCCTGTGAAATCAAGAACATGGGAAAGTCTAAGGAAAGAGGAAATAGAGCGGTGTAGCAGTGGATTTGCAATTCATTTGATAAGATTTTCAGGCACTGGGTTAATACTGTGTGGTGGAGAGTTGATACTTCCAGTGGTGAGCTCAACCACTTAGCTGTGTTTATGTGGATTATGCTGATGCTGGGTATTCTGCACAAGACAGAATCTCAGATCTCCAGGCAAATATACACTCTGGGATGATTTTTTTTCCACAGCTGCAGTGTTTTTAATCTCCAGTGCAAATGGCTTGCTCAGTTTTCTAATAGTTCAAACATACTGTAATTTGGTTTTGGGGACAGCATGTCCTTTTAATTACAGAGCCATGCCTGTTGCATTAGCACAGGAAACTCAGGATTGCAAATGGTTTCTCAGAAGCAGAGACGCTGTCAGCTCAGCTCTGAGGATACACAGCTCATGAACTATGTATCTAGCTGAAGGCAACACAGAATTGTGCAGCTTCTTTGAGATCGTTGTGCTACTGATTGATTAAAAACCAGAAAAAAAAACCAAGAGCAGATCAAGCCAGAGGGGGCTGACAGTACCAGCATCACTGGTTCCACTCCAATTACATAAATTTAGGTATCAGTAGTGACTAATGCAATGCATTTGGGCAAGAGCTTGCCATGACTTTCATGGTTTGTCCTTCTAACTAGGATGTAATGCAGTGTGTCTGAGACTAGCAACATCTTATTAGCAATGCATACAAGAAATTAATTATTCAAGCTTGTTATGGTGAGCCTTAAATTGGTTGCAGCCCAGCATTGTAAAAAAGTACTTTGTAATTCCTTGGTGGAAAGTAGATGTTTTAATATCTGCAGACCGTATAAAAATTTACTCCATTGATAATGCCTCACTTGCCTTGTGCTGCATTGCTCGTGTTCTGCTTTTGTCCTTGATAAGAGCAGCAGGGCATGGTCCTGTTAAATAACCCCTCCATCCTGAGCAAAAGATTCTGGGATCCTGATGCCAGAAAAAATAGAAGGAATCCAACCTCTCTCAGCGGGCTGTTGCCATCTAAAGCTGAGATCAAGCATTAGAACCACAGGATCAGAGAATGGTTTGGGTTGGAAGAGACCTTAAAGCCCATCCAATTCCAACCCCCTGCCGTGGGCAGGAACACCTTCTACTAGACCAGGCTACTGCCAGCCTCATCCAGCCTGGCCTTGAATTTTTGATTCTTTCAAATTATTATCTTGCATTTCACCTGTGTAGTTTTGGACTCAGAGGGAATTAAAATATATCTAAGCAAAGGGCTTTGTTCATTTTCCTTCTTATCTGCTTCAGCAGGGAAGTCTGATTAGTTTTCTGTAGTGGTTATGCTTCTTTCGCACTTCAAAATATACTTCATTGCAAAGTTTCCTTTCCTCTCACACTGGATAAGCCAAATGGGCACTTCTGTCCTGCAGAATGTGCCAGTCTGTGAACACCTCAGGTTGTGCGTGGACAGACTCAGTCACCAGCACAATGCCACATGAAATGTGCCAGACTGAGTTCTCAGAGAAATGAGGCACAATCCCCTTTAGTAGCTCTACTCTTGACCAAAAGTACTTTAGCTTCAGTAAGGTTAAACCTGAAATGGGTTTGGTCCCTCTTAAAATCAGAGAAGGCTTTTAAATAGACCTAAATTAGTCCATTTGCAGAGCTGAGAAATGGTCTCTTGGCTTCTCTCTCTTCTGACCCAGAGTGGTAAATTGAAAAGCCATGAAAAATGGGTTTTGTAGTCATAGCTGATACTTTGGGGGTTGTGAAAATGCCCCAAGCACTGGGGCCGCAGTTCCAGCGGCCGACTCTAGAGAGGAATTCTGAGTTGCCATTGGATTCTGCTGGAGACAGACTGCTGTTAGCTTGGAGCTACAGTGTCTACAATAGCACTAATTAACATTCAAGGTGAAAAATCATTACTTCTAAAACACGGCTTTTATTCTCTAATACTTCTGGTATCAGCTATCATGTAATGTGAACCTCGAGAGAAATGCTTTGTAAGTAAGAATCCCACTTCAGCTTGTCAGGCAAACTTGCACCACCGAACTTACTGAACATATTCAGAGTCAAAAATCTCTTGTTTCACTGATTCCTGTAGTAAGTATTTGGAATAACTTGCCAGTATATACACGGCATTAAAATACTCCAGCCTGAAATCTGCTGGCATTATTACATAAGACAAATCTGAATTAACCACAGCCTGTATTATCTCCTTCCTGGGAGAAAACAGAGGTGCCTGACTGAAATGGTGTAATACCTTAGAAATTCCAATAGTTAGGAACATTGGGATGGCCCAGTGGTTAGATCAAGAGTGGTACAGTTCCACAGGACATGGGCCAGCTGGAGATTATAAAGAGCATCAGAACAGGAAAAAGAAACAAGTTCTTCCTAAAGAGAGCAATGAAAGCCTCAAACAGGTTTCTGAGAGGGGCTGTGAAATTTCCATCCTTGGAGATGCTCAGAATTCAAACCAGATTAAGTCCAGGGCAATCTTATCTGACGTTGAAATTAGCCTGGTCTTGGGCAGAGAGTGAGGGGCCTTGGCCCAGGTGGCCTTCAAAGGTCCCTCCTGCCCTGCAGTAACCTGTGATTGTCCCATTCTGAACACCCAGTTACCTGTGGCAGGTGGGGCTTCCTGAACCAGATGTAAAGGGCTGTATTTAGTAGCCCTTCATGTCTTTATTCTCTTCTATGAATTCCTCCATGGTTTTTTTGGAACATAAAAACTTCTGCTTCCCATCGTTTTGGAGCAAAATGTTCCGCAGCTTGTCTGTGCTGCCAGCTGCCACCTTCAGTTTTCATGGAAGCTGCTTGTTTCCCTGGGTGCCTTCTGCCTCCCGTGTTGTAATATACAATAAATGTCACGGGGGATTTTGTAGCTGCTCCCTATCCTTTCTCCTCCATAGGGACAGATAATTGTTTCCCTGAACCTGTCTGGTCTTCCAAAGACTTTAAAGTTGTGTGACAAAGGTTGTGTCGTGGACCAAAGTGCGTTCCTTGGGTCAGTGCCCAGGAGTCTAAGCCTGGCACAGCCCAAGCTTTATTTGCATGAAGAAGTTTAGTACAAGGAATTGTTGTTTAGGCAAGAGACATGGGAATATTCACCCAATAGCCATAAAAACTCAAAGATAATATTCTGATTCATCCTGTGTGTGTGAAAGGAGAAAATCAAAACACAAAAGGATGGCCTGTGCAGGCTTTGTTTTCCCGGTGCAGACAGTGCTGGAGCTGGGCATCGCATTAGCGGACCTGTTCATAAAATATTCCATAACAACCAGAGCAGCTCATGCTTAATGGAAAAACATTAAATGTTCCATTGGGAAACAATTGCCCTTTATACAAGATGCATTTCTTCTCTCTCCCTTTTGTTCAGGGAATCTGACTGAGAACAAAAAAAAGCTTGTCCCTTCAGACACCCTCTGTTCATGCTGCTCCCTCCCCAAATCAGGATCCTAATCCCTTGTTTGGACGACATAATCAGCTACACAAATATCAGTTGAGATAGCACAGACAGATTATAGCTCCCAGCAGGACGAGGGAGGATGGGTCAAGCTTTAAATACCTCTGCCTGTATGCAACTGTTTTTCCTAAGGACAAAACAAGAGGAATATAAACAGGAATTCTTTAGGCAGATGGCCTTTAGTAACCTCTCCACGAGGCATCAGCAGCTTGTAAATAATAAGTGGTCCAGCGAGCCAGCCCTGACTGGAAGGGCTTTCCAGACCTGGGTCTGGGAAGCCTTGTGCGTGGCTGAGGGGGAAGATGTTATTAGTGAGGGGGAAAAGGATAAAAAAGGCTGATAATTAACAGCAGAGTGGAAGCCATTGTAGGAGACAAATTCTTTTTCTGTTTTAAACCACAGCTGAGAGCTGACTCTTTCAGCTATTTAGTACAATGGTGGCTAACTTGGGAAGATAGGGAATACTTTCAGGAGCCATAAACCCTAGGTTGCTTCATTTTCCCGTTTGATGTGACATAGGGGTATCCTGCACTTGGTGTGGGTCATGCTTCTGTTTCCTTGGGGAACCTTGCTAAACTTGTAAGGAAAAAGGGAACTTTGACCTGTTGAGATTTAAGTATTGGGTGTAACAAACACCTGTTTCTAATCCAGATCCATAAATAGATCCTTGAGAGTCCCTACAAGTCCAGCCTATTTCCTCCATATACCTGCTTTGCCTGGCTGAGCACAAAATTGAAAGACTGAAGTCCTTCCCTGATACATATTTTCAAGAACTTGTCATTTTCCAAACCAAGTAAGGGATGCTCCAGCTATACAAATTGGAATCACTATTGCTGTGATACATCAATATGAGTAACAGCTCCAGAGAGATCCTTAAAGATCTTTTTTGGACTATACAGGGACTGGTACATCTGAAAACTGGCTCACCTCGATTAATATCTGTTCATGTAACGATGCAGTTGGCTGCTATCCACAGATATTTATATAAGGCATGGAATTTGGGGACAACGATTGCCTCTTTAATATTGGGGCTGAGACATTGTGTGCAGAGCTGGGAATCACAGCAAACCCTTTCAGGTCCTCAAATTGGGTAGGAAACCTGGAGCTGAGCAATCATTGCCCTATGGAAATAGGTTTAAGATGAAGTGGGGCAAGGTTAGATGGGATATTGGGAAAGGATTCTTCCCTGGGAGGGTGGGCAGGCCCTGGCACAGGGTGCCCAGAGAAGCTGGGGCTGCCCCTGGATCCCTGGAAGTGTCCAAGGGGCACTTGGAGCAACCTGGGGTAGTGGAAGGTGTTCCTGCCCACGAACAGGATGAGTTTTAAGGTCCCTTCCAACCCAAACCAGTCTGTGACTAGGATTCTCCGACTGTTACAGGAGGAAAAATAAATTTATAAATCATGCAGTGTTAGACATCCACTTTTGCAAAGTGCTTCCACACTTGGTTGAAAAATGGTAGTGGGTAATTATGCCTATTTTCCCATAAAATCTAATAATAATTTAAAAGGCAAGTTTGACTGCATTAAACCTGAGTCTCTGTGAGCTGCAATTCTATATTAGCCTTTACCTTTAGCCTGGCCCTGTAAAAACCAGACGCTTGGGGAAGAGATTATGAGAAATGGATTAGGAAATTTGTCTGGCAAAGCTTTTTTCACCTTTTACCAGCACACATGTAAACTGTGCAGGCTGCATGCCCAGTGTGGGGGTAAGGCTTAGTTATGATTCAGCTCAATGGAATGTAAATGAAGGCTCCTATAATAAAATGAGTGGGAACATTTTGGACTTTCATTAACTTCACACTGTAAAAAAGAGATAATTCACAGAGCTGCTTCTCGCTTCTGAGAGATAGTTTTCAAAAACCTGATTAGAGACGCATAGAATTGGGGCTTTTGTTGAAGTTAAACCTTCAGTGAGAAATGTCTGTAACATCCTCTTCTCCTCGGTGCCGAGCAGGATTTAAGAAGTGAAATCTTGAGCATCTGAAAGGCATAGACAAATTGAATTTAGCACAGAGAGGTTGCCAATAGCTGCAGCAAGGCGCTGGCTGTGAGCTGAAGAGCTATTGAAACTGGGAGCAATTTTTAGTAAAACCACTATTCAAGTAATGACACTTTAATGACTTCAGCCAAGGGCCAAAAAGAATGGGGAATAAATGTGGGTTGGTGTAAGTTAAGTACAAGTCAGCTGGGCTAACTCACCACCCTTGGAGTTCTGAACCACTGAGCAGGAATTTAGCCAGGAGATTTACCCAAAGCCAAGAGCAGTCAAATTTTAGGAAAAAAATCCCATCTTTAGAAGCTGAAACAATCAAATCTTTTCCATTTCCAATTGCTTTTGAACTGCAGTTTGTGTGCTGAGCAGGTAGAATAATGCAAACAGAACAGTGTCTCATGTGAGGAGTGATTGTGTAGTCCAAATCAAATTACAGCACCTCCAAAGTCACAGTGTTTACTTTAGACACATTTGCTGAAAGAATCACCAGAAAACATCAGGATAATCATGTGTGTTGTACCACCAATTGGATGCTGGTGAGGAAAGGATATAAAAGAAATATCAATATAATTGTAGTTGACACAAAGAGGCACATGAGCCCAAGGTAATTTTGTAGAGCCTATCCAGACTAGTGTTGAAAATTAGCTGTTCCAACTGCAGATTGTTTGCACAGACTTTTTTTTTTTTTTTTTTTTTTGCAGGAGGAGGAAAAGCTGGTTGAATTCAAAGATGGCAGGGCAAGTTAGAGGCTGGAGGAAAAGCTGTGGCCAATTGCAGAGATGCATCTGCCAGGGTACTTGCCCTGTGCACAAGTGCTACAAGCCTGGGCAGTGGCACGAGAGTGCAAACGGTGGCAGGAGTTTGAAATTAAATTAAAACTGGAAATTAAATGAGTAGATAGTCCTCAGCAGAGCAAAATGAGAGTACAGGATAAGTGCTACCTGGTGAGTTCGCTGTTGTGCTGAGACACAGTGACAAGTGAACATGGGCAGCACTCAACACACCTACACTCCTAAAATAACCTGTCTGTATGAAAGAAAGGTCTTACAGGGAACAGAGGCCTGGTAGTTCCTGTGTTTGAGCTCACTGCAGGCATGAGCCATTAGATAAGGCTGAAGAATCCACTCTTTGCTTCATGAAAGCGTGGAAAAATAATTATGCTTTTTCCTTGGTGAGTAATAGCTCAACAAAGCAGCAGCTTGGAGCGTGCTGCTCGCTCTCCTCACTGTGATTTACCCTCCTGCAGCAATCCAAGATGCTCCTGGATGTCAGCCTTGGGAATGGCTGATGCATTTACATCCAGGGAATTCAGGTCTTAAAGATCCTGTTACAGCACATGTCCTGTTTAATCGGAGTGAAGACGCCTGAAAATCAGCCCGATATCTGGGAGTTTGTCCTTATCATTAGGTGCCAGCAGGCTGCCTGATGAAACTGAAGTGATCGAATTAAAATTCTGTGGCACTGGCCTTTCTGAGCTAAAATTTAGAAGCCAGACATGGAGCTGGCTGGAAAAAGCCCAGCTGACTAGAAACAGAGTCTGGGACAAGACAGAGTCGAGGTTGTTTCCCTGAGCTGAGAAAATGGCCAAGCCACAGCTGCTGGTCTTGTCTGGAGCAGACAGCTGTAGAAAACATTTTGCTGTGCAGCAAAAGGGCAAATATTAGGATGCCATGAGAGTCATGTACAGTTTGGCTTGCATAGCTGAACTCCTGCCCTCCCTTTGTACCACAATTACTCTTAAGGGGTGAAGCAAGAGCAGAATTTGGGGCTTGGAGGAACCTGGTCTAGTGGAAGTTGTCCCTGCCTATGGCAGGGGGCATGAGATGGGCTTTAAGTCCTTTCCCAAACTCTTCTGGGATTCTATGATTCAGTGAATTTGCCCTACTGTCAAGCAGCCATGAAGCTCCTTATTTAATAGTTCAATGGTAAAGAGCTCATTAATATTATACCGCAATCCCTGTGTGGAGGCTGGTGCCAAACACCTACATGGCAACTGGAGCAGCAGGGCTGGGACTCTGCACCAGCCTTCAGTAAATGAATAAAAGAAATAAGCAGGAACAAAAAATACTGCTTTGTGGCTTTGAGCAGTGGTTAGACAGCCAGGTGAAATACTGATACTGGCCTGCTCTGTTTTTAGCTTGCAACATAAGAAAATAAATCTTAGACTTTAGTGGGTTGTGCCTATGTAATGAAATTAAAAGGATTTAAGCTGGCCTAGCATAAACTAAACTCTTGCTCAAGGGAGCATCACTGCGTGGTTGCAAGAGAACATCTGCAACTGAGAGACTATTTTGATGCAAATAATGCTGCAATTCACAAGTGCCTTTTAAAAAGTCCCATGTTGATGTGCAGCCCTGATGCTGGGTAACCACATGGAAACAAAAATATCTCCGTGTAGGATCTGCCGCTCCAGTGATCCCGGTCAGTCAGCATTCATACTCCTCATCAGAGCAGTGCTGGGAAATGGATCTGGGCAGCCAGTAACTACAGGAATTGAGTACAAATCCACAATTCTCATTACCTCAGAACCCACAGAACAAAATCATAAGCCCTTAAAATATATCTTTTCCTTCATAGATTAGCAAAATGTTAAAACTTACGAAGAGTATGAAACTTTAGACTTGCTCATGACATAGCATCTGTGCCTTGTCATATTTTTCTTTTTCTTTTTTATTTATTTGGCATTGGAATAAGGTCTTAATATTCAAAACTGCCCCAATGTTTTCTTCCTGTGGATTTCTGAGAGGAGCCGGATCTGGGGGTTAAACAATTGCAGCTTTTGAAAGGAGAATGGGTTGGGAGCACCAGTGTCATGATGCACAGCCGGAAAAGAATGTTTGCAACAAAAAAGATCTGTTAATGAATTCTGAGTATTTATAGCTCTGTGAGCTTTCCTGCAGAGTTCATCTCCATGGGAAGTTATTAGCTCAAAAGTGAGCTTAGTCACAAGCCGCTTATGGGGAATATTTCTATTTATAATATTCTCATTTCAGTGACTGGTGCTTCCATGACATAGTTATTTACTCATTGAGGTGTCCAGTGCTGCTCAGGTCAAAATTTATCACTAATTTGCCACTGTCTTAATGGGCAGAGAGCTCTGCAGCCACGACAGGCAGAGGAACACCTGCCATGTGAGGCTGGGATGGCAAAGGAGGAAGAGAGGGGTTGAAACCCTATTGCTCACCCAGTAACTCCTTTTACACACTGAGCAGCAAACCATGGCAAAGGGAGCAGAATATGGGGAATGCACTGGAGCTAATGCTGTACACACTGTTTTATCATCCATTTCCTGCCCTATCTGCTGGGTGGTTTCGGAAGCCAATCTGCCTTTAGCAGCACAGGGTGAACAGGGGGTACATATGTCAGCACAGAAGAACAGCTTGGAGCATGAACTGATATTAAGGCCACTCATGCATGAGGTAATTTGTTTTATAATAGCAGCAGAGAGCCTGCTTATGCATCAGTGAGATGCAGCAGCCTGGGAGCCGTTGGGGAATTAAAGTAGCACTGTGCACTGGAAATGCTAATAAATATGAACTTATGCCCAGATGGATTTTATTTGGTTTATGACCATGCAGAGCCTTCCTGCTTTCTGCCACTGCCACGGGGCTGGGGCATGAATCTTTGGGCTGTTGTAGCAAGGATCTCTCTGCAGAAAGTTGTCTGTGAAGAAGCTGGAATCCTTTCCCGCAGTTGGAGCTCTTGGTGTGGATGTGGCTGCGTTGCTGCTGCTGGAATGCTCCCACGCAGCCATGAGTGGCAGCTGCAGCTCAGATGATGCGATGGTTTATGCTGTTCTGAGGCTGATGGTGCCCTTCAGGGAATGGCAAAGGGGGAGAGAGGAGAGACAGTGAGAAATGAGGAAAAGGAAGGATCAAGCCTGGGCAGCATTTGGGAATAAGCAAAACTTGGCTCCTGCATCTGAATTCTGGTTTTAGCACCCTGCTTGTATGTGTGTATGTACGTCTGTGCCTTCTGCAGGCTGTTTGTAGGTTTCTCTGTGAGGTTTGACTTGGAGAAAGGCCTTAAGATCAAGCATTGTCTCTGTGACATTCTGCCGTTCTAGAGCAGCTTTCAGTGCCAGTACATGAAAAAGTTGAGCTTTCATTTTGAGTGATATTAATTGTTGGTTTATTGAATGGAACAAGTTGCTTTTTCTTTCCACAAGGTGCAACATCACCATTTGTTACTTGATGGTCACTGGAGGTCATGGCCAAAAAGGTTTCGAACAAGATTGATTTTAAATGTACTGGTACCCTCAGGTACAAAACCTCTTCAACCCGAAGCTGAAGTGAAGAAACACATTGGACTTAGAAAGTTTAAGATGTCATTGCATTGTTCATTATTGTGAAAATAAAGGTGATTGACTGTGTTTCCTTTTTCCTCTCATACAGGGAGCTGTAAATGCTGACTCAGTTCACACAGTTTATCACTCGGTGCTTAGGCTGCCTTAGCAGTTGCAAAATCATTGAAGATTCCACTACCAAGCTCCCATCAAATCCAGCTCCCAGCAGCCTCTCTCTACTGTGGTTAAAACCATTAGTTGAGTTTCTTTACCAAAAACTCTCTAATGTTACTCATTTATTGTCACTGGGTATTACTAATGGTTGCCCAGGACCCTTGAGGGTGTATTTTTCCTATATTAAATATGCTAAACAGCATTTTAGCAACGCTTTGGGAAGCTGAGGTTGGCTTGAGTTCTTGGTCGGTGAGGCAGCACTGTGATTCATGAAACCACAGCAGTTCAGCTAAACCCTGCTCTGCAATGCCTGAGTTTTATGCCAGCAAGCATCACAAAATGTGGTTCAGGAACCTGAGATATCTCCATTTGCAATGGGATTCATTGGAACGTTGACCAAAGTCTGAAACCCCAGATTTCTGGGCTGTAAAGCCTTTCTTTTTGACATATTTATTTTGTTTTTTTTTTTTTAATTTTATTTTTATTTTATTTATTTTGACAGATTTTATTTTGCTACCTTCAGTGTGTGTGAGCATGAACAGAGCATCAGTTTTATGTTACAGAGGGGGAGAGCTGGAGCTGCAGATGCTTTTTTCAGGTAAAAGAGCACAGACTGCTACCACCAACCCTTGTCACAGGCAGACCCTGATGTGATTCCTGCACTGATGGCTCCCTGACTCCACACAAAACATGCTCCAGTGGTCAGCCTGAGAAATAAGGCTCTAAACCTTCATTTATCTACTTAATGTCGCTCCCAATGATGCTTCTTTCTTTCAAGACTAGAGGAAACTTGCTATCAGGTGTTCACAAACACCTCCAGCTCCTAAATGCAGGGAGATGTCTGTCAGCCCCCAAAATGCATGTTGTGCCAACCCTGATAATGATAAGCTCCAAACAAAACAAAGCAGTGAAAGAATTTTTAATGCTGCTATAAATCACTTTGAAATGAAGCATGTCAATGCCTTATGTGGAAAACTTAACTGATGCAAACAGCACTCAGGAGCTGGCACTATTTCATGGTTTTTTACACTCATCCCACACAGAACTGACTTTTATTTCTTTTGCACAGGCAGGTTTTTACCCGTCATCCTTGCTAGTGTCTCATGTTGACATCAGCAGGAGCCTTCATCAAATACATTTGTCTTTATACTGATACTTTTTATAGAATTGGGCTGCTTGCCACTCAAGGAAATTGTAGTTTCAGTGGAGTTCAAGTGGTTCCTCAGTATAATTCATTCCCAGAGAAGATTAGGAAAAGCTTAAATCTGGCAGCATGACTACTTTGCCTGGAAGAAGCAGGGAGTATTTCTTACTCAATCTGACAGAAGAAAACTAAGACTCATTTGGGCTTTAATGAAAAACAGAGTGTGACTAAATATAAATCCATACTTTAGCTGTCTTCTGCAGGGGAAAAACATCTCAGTGTAACCTCCAGAGTTACCATTATTTGCCCTGAGAAGTCCAAGCTTTAAGTGGATGTACAGCATGTTCCAAGATCTGTCCTGCCAAAGCTCCCGGAGTGCTGCCCCTCTGATCTGTATGATGCACAACTTTATGCAGAGCAGGAGGAGTTGTGCAAAGCAGGAGGAGTCAGGGCACAAATGTCAAGTGCTCCTCTCTTGCCTGCTGTTACTTGTCAGCAGAGGAATATCGATATGGCTAAAGGGCAACTGCTTGGTTATCAGTCAGTCTAAGGGAGTGGGCTTGTACTGACAGCTGATGGTTTCTAACTAGTACCCAGCAGGGATGAAAAATACAGTTATAAATGCCTAGGAGTTTAAGTAACTTGTTGGCTTTATATAATACTGAATAATGTTTGATATTACAGACAATCCTGTGCCTCCAG
>VZTX01014010.1:0-22000 GCA_013400915.1 Pardalotus punctatus | reverse complement strand
CCATGCTGATGTTCGGCGTCATCCTGGCCTCCAGCGGGCTCCTCCTCATGATCGAGCGCGGCATCCTCGCCCAGGTCGGGCCGCCGCCGCCGCACCCGCCCGCGGGGCCGTCCCGGCGGGACGGGCGGGACTCGCCGGCGGAGCTGGAGCTGGAGGTGCTGCGGGACACGCGGAACCGCACGATTCGCACCCTGTGCGGGCAGCGCTCGATGCCCCGCGGCGTCTGGGAGCTGCCGCCCGGGCAGCGCCGCACGGTGCTCCAGCACCTCCTGGTCAGCGACAAGTACCGCTTCCTCTACTGCTACGTGCCCAAGGTGGCCTGCTCCAACTGGAAGCGCATCCTGAAGGTGCTGGACGGGGCACTGGAGAGCGTGGACGTGAAGGGCAAGATGGACCACAAGAGCGACCTGGTGTTCCTGGGCGACATGAAGCCGGAGGAGATCAGCTACCGCCTGAAGCACTACTACAAGTTCCTCTTCGTGCGGAACCCCATGGAGCGGCTGCTCTCGGCCTACCGGAATAAGTTTGGGGAGATCAAGGAGTACCAGCTGAAGTACGGCGTGGAGATCGTCCGGCGCTACCGCAAGAACGCGGGGAACTCGGCGGGCGACGACGTGACCTTTTCCGAGTTCCTGCAGTACCTGCTGGACGAGGACGTGGAGCGCATGAACGAGCACTGGATGCCCATCTACAACTTGTGCCAGCCCTGCGCCGTCAGGTACGACTTCATCGGCTCCTACGAGCGGCTGCACGCCGACGCCAGCCACGTCCTGGAGCGCATCCAGGCGCCCTCCTTCGTGCGCTTCCCGGAGCGCCAGGCCTGGTACAAGCCCGTCACGGCCGAGACGCTGCACTACCACCTGTGCAACACCCAGCGCCGGCTGATCCGAGAGCTCCTGCCCAAATACATCCTGGACTTCTCCCTCTTCGCCTACCCTCTGCCCAACGTCACTGCCGAGTTCTGCAGGCAGTGAGCTGTTCCTGTCGGGAGCTGGTGGGAATTCTGCCTTGGCTGCAAGGATTTGCTCGCATGGCCCTGGATGCTGTGTGAAGCACACTCCTCTATGCATTATTTCGTCATTTTATACTTTGCAAGCACTGTTTATAGAAAATACTCTCTACTGCCTTTGCTACTAGGATCCTTTTTGTAGTGCTATAACTTTTCCTGTTTACGTGCGCCACTGGCTTGAGCACGGTAGCTTTTGTATCTCTATTTTGCTCTAAATCCTTTTTCTATGGCAAAACATGGAAAACTCCTGTAAGGAATCTGAGAGATTTATATATTTTAAGCATTTTTTCTTCCTTTTCTGCATTTTGTACTAAATATTGGTTGAATTAAGATCATAACATGGCAGTCGATGCACTAAAAATTAGCGCTGTTAAACCGGTCCTGGGTGCGTTGTGGGTATAAGTGTAAAAAAAAAAAAAGTTTTTTGTAAACCAGACCCCATTTATCCTTTACTTTCTCATTGTAGATGGTACTTAAATGAGGCTGGTCATTTTTTTCTGTGTCAGTAGTACCTCTGGTTATTATTATTGTTATTATTATTATTATTATTATTATTATTATTAATTACCATTGAAATGTAACTAGGGATAGGATAATACCCCCTTTTTGGGTGATTTTGAAAGTACAACCATTTACCCAACATCATGTATCAGATGCAATATCAAGCCATCGTATTCTGCTCTTTTCTCTGAATTGAAGCAATACAGACTTGGGATAAGTTCAAAGCCCATCCTGGTCTTAGGATGGAAAATAAATCCCACAGGCCACGTGCCAGCACACAGCCTCATGGGTCCGTGTGGAAACCACTGTGCAAAACCCCTCTCTCCAGCCATGTTTGAAACAATGGCAATTTGGGGATTTTTCTCCCTCCTATAATAGCTGTGCACACCCTTTTTTCTAGCTCTTGTATTTAATTATGGCTCGGAAATCATAAAAGTTTGGGACATAACGCAGGATGTGTTCCTTGGAGGCTATATCCTCGTTTCTAATAAAGTTTTTATATCAATTAGCCTGTTAGTGCTTTTCCTTGGGATTTTCCAAGTGTCCTTGGAGAGGCCTCTGCCCCTCATGCTGAGCCACAACACGAAGGTGTGATGAACTGGTTGTTCCTGTCGTGATTAATCAATGTTTTAATTGCCGGAGCAGTAGCAACACATGGAGAAGGGATACATCAGAGCCAAACGTGTTACAGGACATAGGGAAATGGGATGAGAAGCAGCAAAATGGGCTCCTAATTGCTGTGGAGTTGTTACAGTTGTTACGGAGTGGTAGGGATGGGTTATGGTGCTGGTGGCTTCCTGGGATTCCTCTCTTAATTTTCCTTCCCACTTTTTAAGGTGTTTTCTTCAGGATTGTAACATTTTCTGAAGAAAGGGCATGCAGCTGTATCCAAGCCCACTCAGGGGGTAAGTAGTCCAGGATGGTTTGGGCTGAGGGATTTTTACCTTTGCTGAGGGGGTCATGCCTGGGTGTGGGAGCAATGACTGGAACATTCGTGGATTTGGGCTCCTGGCTGTGTCCTGAATCCATCGGCACCTATCCCAGGCAAAAAATGGGTCAGAAATTGGCCTTGCTTTCTTTGTGCCCACCCTGAAATCAGCAGCATTCCTGTCTGTCCCCAAGGGTTTTGGTGCCTGGGGAGCACCGGGTGGAAGAGCTGGAGATCCGTCCTGTCCTCCAGCCAAAGGCACCAGATCCAGCTGGGAATCGGATTTCGTTTTGTAAAACAGATGCTGCTGGAGGGGTGGGCTGAGCTGTAATTAAACCTGACCTCCAGGTCTCCCTAACTAGGAATAAGTTGGTGAGACTTTGCTATCTTTGCTTCTGGGAACACTTCTTGCTTGTTTGGTGATTCGGTTTTTAATTAAATGTTTATTTCTCAGTAGTTTTAAAGGTTTATGCTGCTTGTTTATCTGCTGCAGCTTCTGTTCTCTATATTAAATTTCTGTCTCTTGTCCCCTTAATCTAATTTACTGTGCACAGGATTTTGCTTTTCTCTGACTCTCTCACTCCTTTTCTGGGCATCACTGATCACCCTTTTCTCTTTAAATAAAACAAGCAGGCTCCCACCTCCTTGTACCTTCCCATGTGGAGGATTTTAATGCAGGTAGAGCCTTGTAGCTTGGCCAGGAGTTTGTCTGCAGGTCAGCAAAAATGAGAAATCCATCAAGTTTCCATTACTTGGGTTTCATTGTGTCTGTGGCCAATGGTACAATTCTCCATGGCAGCTTTGGACAAGTAGAATGAAAAAAAAAGTCAGTTCCCTCTGCAGCTGTATCATTTCTTTCCTTTGTCAGGTGTTTCTTCAAGGTGGAATAAATCAGGAGGAGATTCCAGAGCTGACAGCAGGTGCTGGAAGTGAGAGGTGCTGAGCAGAATCCAGCCATCCCCTGGAGCATGGGGAAAGGGGTGACGGCTGCAGGAGCAGGGAGGAAGGGAGCTCAGGTACAAACAAGGAGGAAAACATGAAGTTATGAACTGGTTTGGATCTGTTCCAGTCTGGCAGCTCCTTTTCCTACCTTTCCATCACCACACATGCAGTTGTCCTGCAGAATCAAAAGGGGATCTTCCCTCTTTTGAATTCTCTTTTAATCCTCACTTTAATCCTGACTTCTGCACTGAATGCCCCAAACTTCCCCAAGTGAACAACCCGAGGTTTTGGCATTGGAGTTTGTCCTTGCTTTTTCCTCACTTGCTTATTCCAGTTTTGTGCTTATAAATCCCATCCCTGATCTTCCTGTTCTTGTGCTCTGCCTGTAGAACCCTGTCCAGGGGTGTGGAGACACCCCGACACTTTAATTCCACCTTGTGGCCCAGAAACCTTCTGATTCCCCCTGAAGTACCACAATGTTACTGTGTTTTAATGTCCTTAGTCATGTCTTCTCCTGCCCAATTTTTGGAATTTGGAGCTGGTTTGCTATTGACCTGCGGACTGGGGAGCAAGACAGGTTAGGAACCTTTGCTGTTCCAAAAATCTCACTTCACGTGTCATCTTCTTTATTAATTCCAACATTACACCTGCAAAGCCTCATTCCAGCCAATCCAAACCCCAAGCTATTGACTTTTGGCAGCATTACTCTGGGGAGGGCTTTGGAACATGTTCCCTCTGCTCCCCAGGCTCAACTCTGGTTGCGTGTCAGGTTTCTCCTCTTTCCTGTGGGTCTTCTCCTGTAGATTTTGCAGGAATAACCAACTTCCTGGCCAGGCAGTGGGGCTGAAATAAATGTATTAAGGCTGCCAGTTGCCACGTTGACTGGTAGCCATGACCCCGGATCTAGCAGGAATAAAGCTTCGGGAAGGGTGGCGGGAGCAAGCGGTGCCAGGGACGGCTGCTCTGACACCTGCAGATGGCATCACACCAGCCTGGCTTCTGTTCCTCTTGGCTCCCAGCCTCCCTCCTGCCGGACCAGAGTCACCACAGGCTGTGGGTCTTGCTTTGAGCACAAACATCCTCGGGATGTTCCTTCCCTCGCAGGCAGGATTTTGAAAGAGCCAAAGGAAAACATCTCCGATGGGTCTATTTTGTGTGGAGATATTTTGGTATTCATAAAACCCCAGAATGATTTGGGTCGGAAGGGACCTTAAAGATAATCAAGTTCCACCCCAACGCTGTGGGTGGGTTTGAGAGGGTGTCAGGCCCATCCCTGGATGAGGCTCTTTGCCACTGTAAACCAAGGAAATGAGGAAGGATGGGATGAAAAGCTGCCATGCCCGAGTGCTGCCCCTACCCCGCACCCCTCGGCTTTTATCGCAGCTGTTTTGCATGTAAATGAGAACTTTCCCACTTCCTTCTGGGGCTTGAATTGGCAAACAGGGAGTTGTTAAAATATCTCCAGTCTTCAGCCCTGACAAAGGATGGTTGCCATGGAAATAATGGAAGTTGCATAGCAAGCAAAATATGTCCAGGCCCAGTGCCAGTGGGAAGGGAGGAGGGAACACCTTGTCAGTCACACACCTGTCAGGGCTCATGTGCCTCCACGTGGTTTTACTTGTCCCTGGCAGTTTGTCCTTTGGGTTAAAGGAGAAATCAGAAGTGTCATGTTTGGATGGGAAGGGCTGGTAGAACTTCACCTGCTCTTTCCCCAGTGTTGGTGCCGGTGAACTCAGCAGAGCTGCTCCACATTTAGGATCCCAAAGGATGTGGATAGCAGGGCTGAGAACCAAGGCTGGAATCCCATCTCAGGTAGCAGGTAGGAGTCTTCTGTCTTGGTTATATCTGACCTCTTCTTCATGTCAGGGAATCTTCCAGGGCTGTTTTTCACTAGCCTATAAAGACAGACAAGGTGGCTTCCTTTTCTTCTGGGAAAAAGCCCACCTTTGTATTTTAAACTCTCCAAAAGCCTTTTCCTTTGCAGACCCACAATTATAAACTGCATCTTCTGTTCCTTTCAGCAAATCTTAACATGTTTTTGAGCCAAGAAACTTGAGGAATTTGCTTTATACCTCTCCAAAGTGCTAATGGGAGCCACAGAATCCTTGCTGAGTTATGAGAGGGACTAAAATAAATCTCCATCGTGGTTTATCCATGAGCTGCAGAGCTCTTTGGTAAGGCCTGGGATCAGTGTGGGAACTGTACCTTTCAGTGGCTCTGGTGAATGGTATTTGCTGGTGGGAGCTTGGAATGGGGAACAACAGGACACTTTGGGGCCTAAACACATCCTTCTGCTCTTCTGAAAGCACCAGTGGCTTGGTAAGAAGCTCAAAGCAACCAGCAAAATCCTGTTTATTGCTGTTGGGGAGCGTCAGGTGAGGAGGGAAACAGGGACGTGAGGAGAAGCAGCAGCAACACGCAGGTGCCTGAGGATATCCTTGCTGAAGCTGACACTGTTCGAAGGAATTTTAAGACACCAGAGTGAGGAGTAAAGGACAAAGAGTGTGGCTAGCAGTGGGCTCAGATCTCCTGCCAGCAGTGGAGTGGAATTGAGGAGGTTCAGGCTCATTTGTAACCTGGGAAAGGGGCAAGCAGGGGCAAGCAGCAAAGGCTTGAGATTTAAAATGTAAAAACATAATAAATGCATATAAATATCTGGATCCCCATGCCGCTTGCTCATCCCACATCTCCATCCCACTTCCTGATCATTAGCAAGTCCAAGTGGATGTTAAGCTGATGAGAGCCCAGAAGGCCTGACCTTGGGGAGAATCCCAGAATGATTTTGGTGGGAACAGACCTTAAAAATCATCTAGTCCTACCCCCTGCTGCGGGCAGAAACACCTTCCGCTACACCAGGTTGCTCCAAGCCCCATCCAGAACCAAGCTGTCCTGTGGGATCGTGGGGGCCAGGAGGTATTTTGGGGCTGGGGGCTTTGAAGGAAGCAGCTGCTGGGGATGGGGAGCTGGGGACGCTCGGGGCAGCCACAGGAACATCTGGTTCGTGGCAGAGCCCTGACAGCAGCGCAGGGCTGGGGGGTCTGTCCTGCTGAGCGCTCACAAAGAGCTCCCTGGGGCCAGGCCTGGCTCCGGCAGCAAATTCCCGGCGCTGCCAGGACGATGCTGCAGAGGCACAAGGTGTCCAAGCACCGCGGCAGCGCCGGAGCCTTCCCCGGAGCAGCTCGGCAGGAATCCACACTCCGCTCGCCGGCTTCTGACAATTCCTTGTAAAAAATCCCTTTAGCAAAGTCTTGCAATGGCGAGGGCGAGCCCCGCAGTGCTTCAGCGGATCTCTGAGGAGCTGTGAGTGCTGAGTGTCCTCCGGAGCAGCTGCGCAGTCCCACGGCCACATCCCGGGCTGGCTCATCCCGACCTTCCCTGCTCCAGGCTGGGATGCTCCTGCACACCCTTCTGATCTTCCAGGGCTTGGATCTGCCTGTTTGCACGGTGTTTAACACACCCCCATCCCCTCCCCTTGGCTCCCAATTCCAAACCTGCTCCGTTAGAGCACTCTTTTTCCAAGGGGGCTCTGCCAGCTGCTCCCTCCCATCCACACGCGGCCCCGGAGGGCTCGGCAGAATTCCCCATCCCACAGGGACTGCTGGCAGGAAGCAATCTGGCAGAAAACATGTTTAGAGGAGACTAATGTCTCAGAGCCACCGAACCATTTAATTGCCAATAAACACAGCCCACATGCAAATAATTATGGAGATCCGGGAGCTGTGTCGTCTTCGGTGGAAGGAAGGAGCTGGCAGCCTGGGAACACCCCATGGCAAGGGGAGAAATTAAGATTTCTTGTTAATACAGGAGGGATGAGCATCAGTAAACCTGCCTGGATATTTCCAGGCATTCCTTTAGGCTACAGGTGGCCCGGGAGGCAACGGTTCCTGATGGAGTGAGAAGGACCAGGCTGTGCCTTGGGGTGAGTTTGAGGGTAAATCCTGAAAATTGATCCATTTGCTTCACCAGGCTCTTGTTGCAACCCAGTGGGATTATTGCACTATCTTTTTTGGCCCCATTTTTGAGATAAACAGTTGCAAGGCTCCTGGTCCAGAACTTTGGAGCTTTATCAGCATCACGCACATGCTCAGCAATGCAAACTTTCCCTTCAGAGCCCTGGTAAAATCTGCAGGGATCCTTTGTCCCCCTGCCAGGACATCCCATCCCACTCCAGCCCCTGCCATAGGCAGGGACACCTCCCACTATCCCAGGTTGCTCCAAGCCTTGCCCAGCCTGGCCTTGGACACTGCCAGGGATGGGGCAGCCACAGTTTCTCTGGGCACTCTGTGCCAGGGCCTCAGCACCCTCACTGGGAAGAATTTCTTACCAATCTCTCATCCTGCCCTCTGGCAGTGGGAAGCCATTCCCCCTTGTCACTCCAGGCCCATGTCCAGAGTCTCTCTCCCGCTCTCTTGCAGCCCCTTCAGGCACAGGAAGGGGCTCCAAGGTCTCCTTGGAGCCTTAGGCATTCCCACCGCTGTGTTTTGCCTCCTGAGGCTGCCCTGGAGCAGGAGGGTGTCACCAGGCAGAGCCCCCCACTGCCACCGCCAGAGGAGCTGCCTCGATCCAGCAATTTGGCTTTTCCGGGGGGGGCGTTGGTGGTGATGGGTTCCTATGGCAACCAAGAGCCACTCTGCAGTGCTTCCCTGCGCGGCAATCAGCACTCCCCTCATTTATGGAATCAGTGGCCGTCACCTGCATGCAGCGTATGGACTCGGCCTCATCCCACTCATGGCAGCCGGGATATGGGCTGGAGCATCCGGGGTGAAGCAGCCACCCCCGGCGTGAGGAGATCTAGCCAGAGCATCCCCCCAAGTTCTCTGCTGCCAGGGTCTGCGGGATGACCCCATCCCTGCTACAGGAAACGTCTGGGTTTCCCGCGTTACTCCCAAAATTGGATGTTAACGTGCAGTAAAAATGATGCTTTGACTGTGGGGATTTTGGGGTGTCTCCCAGCTCTGCTCCATCCTGGGCATGCTGGAGAGTCCAAGGCAGCAGCAGCAAGCCAGGGATGTGTCTGTAGGTTTTTGGAGATTGATACAATGCACCCCATGCCTTATCATCACCTTGGGGAACAATGTTGAATTAAGTCTGGTAAGTGCCAGATTTATGCCCCAGGTGAGGGCGCGGTGACCGTGGTGTTTGACTAAGGAGCTTCTTGGCATCTGCTGTGGGAGCAGGATGATGGATAAAATAGAGGAATGAGGAGTAAACTGGGGTTTAGGGCATTTTGGTTAATTTGCTGCAGCGAGGGCTTGCTACACTCACAGAAATTAAAGTGTGAGCGCTCCAAAGGCTCTCACAGAGACAGAGGAGGAGGAGAAGGCACTGGGGGAATACAGGATGAGTTGGAAGTGGGTACATCCATAAATGAGCTGTGGCATTTTCAATAATTCACCAGTGCTGGAGGATCCAGCAGTTCACAGAGAGGTGACATCCACAGGGAGAGGCTCAGTCTGCCTGATCCAATGGGATCCAGCCCCCTGAGTGTCCAAGGCCAGGGTGGATGGGGTTCAGAGCAAACTGGGCTGCTGGAAGGTGTCTGTGCCTGTGGCAGGGGGTGGAACTGAATGGGCTTTAAGGTCCCTTCCATCCCAAATCATTCCAGGATCATTGTGGGTCTGAGCTGCACCAACTGTGCTTTCAGCCAAAAGAAGTGAAAATAAGTCTGATTTACTTATGTACATGTACATGGCAGCTGCCTCTTTAGCTGGAGCCAAGGTCTGGGAAGAAAGAGTTGGCCACAGTTTGTACAGCCCATGGAATCTGCTCCGAGAAATGCAAAAGGTATTTGCAAGACCTGTCAAGGAAATCAGAAATGGTGGCTTGAGTCAGAATATTATTCTCAATAAACCGACAAATAATAAATAATAAATAATAAATAATAATAATAATAAATGAATCAATATTTTTAAAGCATTTTTCAGCTCCAGAAACAAAAGGTGCCCAGTGATCCTGGTTCAGTGGAGGAGCTTCTCTGTTCCTGGGTGTTTTGTCATCACTGGTGATATCCAGAAAGAACAAACATAGCAAGACGGGAGATAAAGTCAGTGGAAAATTACCAGGCTAATTTTGTTTGTTGTGCCTGATTTGGAGACAAAGGAGGAGGTTTCCAGGAGTACATATGGAAACAACATTGATCCTTCGTGTGCATTTAGAGCTGATGCTCATCTCAATTCATTCTGCAGTGCAGGACAAAGGGCCTCATCATCTGCAGCAGTGGAAGAAACCTGGATGGGGATCAAATAATGGGAATAATATCGTGCTTGTAGGTAAGCTCTTTGAAATAACCATCTCTCGAGTGCTTTCGAAAGAACAGCACTGTAATGAATTATATTATCTGCCCCTTAGAGCTGTAGACACCTAAACAGGGTGACCAATATTTTCCCTTCCTGGGCTGTGTCCTGGCAGATGGGAGATCTACAGGCACCAAATCCCAGTAGAGAAGAGGGTCACAGAATCATGGAATTGTTGAGGTTGGAAAAGACCTTTAAAATCATCGAGTCCAACCATTATCAACCATATTTCAGGCAACAAGAGAGTTTGTGAGGATGAAATGGCCTCAGGGCCATTGGGCAAAACTCTTAATAATTTGGGATGATTTAACAAAAATATCCCCTTTATATCCACTGGTTCCTGGGAGAAAAGCTTCCAGCATCTTCCTGAGGAAGGCTCTGCAGAATCAGCCTTTAAACATGTTTTCCTCCCTCGTTTATCTAATTAATTTACTTTCATTAAGAACACAAACCATGTTCTCCTTTATATATCCAGTTTCTGTGAATCACAGACTGCAGCTCCGGGATTTGTGTGTTTATTCTCAGAAGTCGCTCAGCTTTTAGCTCACCCTCTCCAAATAGTGTTTTCCCTTTTCCTGCAGGTAATTTTGGGAATGAGCAAACATCTCAGCAGGGGGACCTGAGGGCGGGGATTTGCTCTCCCAGTGCTCAGTAACTACAAATTCTAGGCTAGTCTGGAAACACAGAAGAGGAAAGCTCACTCTCATTGTGGATCAGTTCTCCTGGATGGATATATGGATTTTTAAATGGTTCTGCAAATAAATAGTTGCAGTGATGGGGGTGAGCACGTGGTGGAGCTGGGGGGAGAAAAGGGGCAAGAAGAGTAATTGTGGGAAATTTAGGGATTTTAATAAAGAGTTAGGTAACAGAGATTGGGATGGGATGAAATGAAGAGAGAAGGAATCAACGTTGGCAGTGACAGGACAAGGGGAAATGGCTTCAGTCAGACAAAGGGCAGGGTTAGACGGGATACTGGGAAGAAATTCTTGGCCCTGAGGATAGGGAGGACCTGGCATAGGTTACACAGAGAAGCTGTGGCTGCCCCATCCCTGGAAGTGTCCAAGGCCAGGTTGGATGGAGCCTGGAGCAACCTGGTCCAGCTCTGATACCAGCCTGATGCCCAAGGATCTTCCACTGCCCAGGACTGGGACAGAGCTAAGCACATCCAAGTTGGCATCTTCCTGGGATGTGACTGAGCTGCAGCCAAAGGTTTCTTGTTTTTGTGGGATTCACATCAGCACACACACACACAACCCAAGCTCTTGAAGCCTTTATTACAGGAAGGACAAAGAGGGACCTTCTGCCTTGCTTGACTCCTCTGGGATGAACAGCCCAGGCCCAGGGAAGCTGCAGGAAGTCGAGGAGGGAGCTGCTGTGTGGGAACGTGACAGAGGCCACCGGCACTGCGTTGGATGTGTCCCTGTCTCCACTCGTCAGCCCATGGAAGTTCATGAGTCCTGCTAGGGCCTCCACAAGGGCCTCAGCAGGAAGGTGAATGAGCTTGTGGACGGGCACAAGGGGTGTGGACGAGGGATCCTGTTGGGGTCCAGCCAGCCATGTCTGCACTGGAGGCCCCCGAGCTGCTGGCGGAAGCAGGAATGCTGGCCAGTGCCACGGGCAGGTTCCATGCAGGCCTGAGCACCTGTTGCCTGGGGGGTTTGAAGTCCTGTCCCCAGGGACAAGGAGCATTGGGAGGTCACAACTCGGCCCCACAGAGCCCAGCAGCACACGGTGAGCCAAAGGCATGACCATGGGCAGCCAGGAGCTGCCGTGCCCTGAGACATGGTGCCTGTGGGGGTGCTGGTGCTGTTTTTTTTAACCAAGAGGTTAAAACCTAGGTGGGATTTGGGTGCAAGGAGGTGCTGCCTTCTGCGTGTGCTGCTTGCACAGAGCAGCCTGAGTGGCCACTGAGGCACCTCAGACACCGAGGAGCACCGACAAGCAAACTCACCCTTCATCCAGCAGCTTCTGGGATAGATCAGCCTGGCACTGGAATTCCCATCTCCACTGCAGGACCCTGAACATGGACATACACCAACTTAAACTTCCCTGGGAGCAGCGTTTGAGACATCATTCACGGCAAACTCATCACTTGAGTTCTTCCAAGTCCTGGTCAGCCATGAGGAGCAGCGATGGCTTCATGGATGTGCCCAGCTGCATCTGCACGTTTGGCTGGAGAAACTGGGATGCCCTATTGGGTTATGGGGGCGGCTCCTCCAGCAGGCCAAGCAGGTCAGGAAAGTCACTCCCATTCCAAACCAGCCACCTGCTGTCAGCGGCCACGTGCTCCCATCTGCACCTGCAGAATGCACATTTCTGAGCCTAGATTGTCCCTTCAACAATAAGCCACAATTTAAAAGGATAAATGCACAGCAATTTCACAGCTCTCCGTGCAAGTCGACCTCTTCCCATGGCACAAAGTGCTGCCTGTTGCTTAGGAACAATCTATATCCTACAAAATGAAGACTTGCGCTCTCCAAAGAGTTTTTCACACAATGGGTGTTTGTCTTGCTCTGACACTGACCCACCTCCTGCACAAACCGTGGGGTGAAGCCTTTGTTCTCCAAATGAAGCACTGGACACCTACTACACCCAGCCATGATTCAGGATATAGGGACGTGTCCCAGCCATGGTTTGGGATATAGGGCTATGCAAACCCGATCCCTTGAGGCCCCCCAGCTAAGGCAACCTGGACTGCAAAGCCATCTTGTCTGAGGCCCCGGTGAGAGCATCTGCCAGGGTGGAGCAGGTGTTGAAGCGGGAAGCTTTGCAGGACACGGTCCTGGAGCTCTTCTTGCGGTAGAAGTAGCTGCTGAGGTGGAACCAGAACTTGTCGTGGAGGGAGGCATAGATGAAGGGGTTGTAGCAGGCAGAGCTCATGGCAATCAGGTGGCACGAGACCTGGATGACGTTGACGTACCTCTTGTCCAGGATGGTGAACTCCTCATCGATGTCCCGGATGAAGTTAACCACCTGCAGAGGCAGCCAGCAGACGGCAAAGCAGACCACGGAAACGGTGAGCACCCGGAAGGTCTTGTGCTTGGTCCTGGTCCACTTGTCCTGGCAGCGATGGGCGGCACCTGGCACGTTCCTCCTGCGCAGGCGGTAGGTGATGGCACAGAAGGAGACGGACACGGCCAGCAGCGGGAGCACGTAGGACAGCAGCAGCATCAGGCACGAGTACAGCAGCCGCTCCCTCTCCTCGTGCTTCCAGAACTCCTCGCAGATGATCACGTCATGGCCGATGGCATTGAGGTCCAAATAGTGGGTGTGCAGCGAGGTGGGCACAGAGGCCACAATGGAGAGCAGCCAGATGCAGGCCACGAGGCCGATGCAGGCCCTGCGGCCGAGCCGCCTGCGGATCGGGTACGCCACCACCACGTAGCGGTCGATGGCGATGGCCGTGAGGGACAGCACCGACACGAAGACGGTGGCAGCCTGCAGCAGGGTGACAAAGTGGCACATGAACATGCCGAAGAGCCAGCCCCGTTCCTCGAAGGCATAGGACACGGTGAGGGGGACGCAGGCCAGGCACATGACGAAGTCGGCCACGGCCAGGTTCCCGATCAGAAAGTTGGTGGTGCAGTGCAGCTTCTTGGTGAGGGCGATGAGGAGGATGAGGAAGAGGTTCCCAATGCATGCCACCACCACCAGCATGGCGTAGAGTGGGATGAAGAGTGGCTTCAGCTCCAGGAGCAGGTCCAGGCCCATGAAGAGCGGGGCCGAGCCATTGTGCCAGGAATCATTGGGAAGCTGAGCCATGGGAGCCCCTGCGGCTCACGCGGCTTCTCCACACCTCAAAGTCAAACACAGATGGGCCCCTGAGCTCTGGAGGGGACAGAAACATACTTTGGTTGAATTTCTGGGCAGAAGGACCCATCCCCAGAGCCCAAGCCTTTTGCACAGCCCTGTGCTGAGGCACTGGCTGGCTTAAGTGACTTGTGTCAGAGTGAGGGTGCCCTGTAACAGACACAGAGGAGCTCCTGGATGGAGGAAAGCTGGGAAGCTGGCTGTGAAATGGTTAAGCAGCCAGCACAGATCTGTGGGGAGCTGCCAGCTTGGGGCAGCAGGACCTGGAAATGAGCTCAAGATACCTCATGGAGAGTGACCTGGGAGCTGCACTGACGTAAGGCAAAAAAAAAAAAAAAAAAAAAAAAAAAAANNNAAAAAAAAAAAAAAAGACCCTCCTGCATTTCTTGCTTTTTATTTTTCCCAGTTAGTTCCACCCTGACCCGCCAGCCCCTGGCCAGCTGTCTGGGCAGGAGAACCCTTTCCATCCCCTGCACTCCCTTGACTCTCCCTGCCACCCCACCCCACCCCACTGGGTTCTTTTACCCCGTGGTTATTTCTTCGCCACCCACAGAGCTTCAGCTTCTCTGGTCCTTCTCTGCAGAAGCTGTGATGGGAGGGAGGGAAGCTGTGATGGCTCCCTGGGCACCTCCACAAACTCACAAATCCATTCACAGCAGCACAGGGGGATGAGGTACAATATATTCCAGCAGAAAAGTGTATGGAAATCAAGAGTTCTCTCAAAATTACTGTGTGATCCCCTTTACCAGGATCCTGGACCATCTTTTCCCCCCAGCGGAGCGTCAAACCAGCGTTAATTAAGAAACCCATGTAATTAACCGAGGGATATTGTGGTTTTCTACTTCCCAGCTGCACTCATAGGGCACACACTGTGATACCGCAGCTCCAGGTCCCCGTGCCCTGCCTGGGGCAGGAGCACAAAATCCATCAGGAAACTTGCAACCGAGGAGCCAAAATGCTCATTAACTTATAGAATGAAAATTCTGACGCTCAATTAAATTCTTTAATTCTGCTTTGTGTCCCCACGAGAGTCAAACCAGCCCTTCTGTGCCTCGCCAGGGTCCTGCTCCCTCTCCGATAAATGCTGAACCCCGCGGCTCTGGCTGGGTTTTGGGGGGTCCAGGGTGTGGCTGCGGGACCCCTTGTCCCGATCCCGGAGAGCTCTTACCTGCCGAGGGGCCCGGGGTCTCCAAGGCTGGGAGCCGCCCGCTGCCCGCTGCTGTTCCCGTGAGGATGAGAAGGAGCGCTCCCTTCGCAGGCTGCTGTTCACCGGGAGGCTCCGGCACAGCCGCGCTTAGCTGGGCTTTTGTGGTGTTGGGGAGTTTTTGTCTTGCTTTGTCTTTCCTTATTATTTTTTTCTCCGCTGCCTGAGCCCTTCAGTCCCGGAGGAACAGGACGTTCCCACCCACGGCGCTCGGTGTTCCAGGTACTCGGTGGGACGCGCACATTCCACCGCCCCGCACCGCAGGTGGAGCCGCATCCCGCCCCCACGGCCCGGCGGGGAGCACCGGGGGGCTGCGGGGAGCCCCTCCCTGTCCCTCGAGACCGGATCCAGGGACCTGCTGTTCCCGTGGGAGGAGGGCGAGGCGCGGCGGGGGCGCACGGGGCGGGCGCAGGGACCGCGCGGATCTCCCGGGGTTCGGCGGCGCTCGCTCCGTCGGGGCATCCCGGACCGGGGACGAGGGAAAAGAGGGGGAAAGTGGGATGAGGGCAGAGTGGGGTGAGGGAAGAGTGAGGTGAGGGTGGCCCAGCCGTAGGGTGATGGGCACCCAACGCCGGGGTGCTGGTGGCCCAGCTGGGGGGCAAGTGTAAGATGGGATGGGGGTGGTCCAGCCATTGGGAATTGCCCAAATGAGAAAGGGTAGCAGGGTCAGCCTTACTTAAATAAGGGAAGATGATAAATAACGATCATCCACTGGAATGCTGGGGGGATAAAAGGAATGGAAATTTTCAGAGTGATCACAGAAGTTCTGCAAAATGGAGAGCTTTGGTGCAAGATGGTGATTAATTCATCCCAACCCGATGGAGCTGGGCTGGTTATTAAAGCTGGCTGAGCTGATCCAGAGGAGAGTGCTCACCCCTGCCAAATAATCAGCAGGAAGAAAATCATCTTTGTCTCCATATCAGCGCATGACCAGAGCTGCTGTTAATTTTAAAGAGCAGAACAATCAGATAAGGAGAGCCAGAGGCTGGTTTGAGAGGAGAGCTGGGCTTTGGAGGTGACAGCAGAATGACAAATCCACCCCAAGGCAGCCACAGGCTCCATCCCTGTCCGGATACGCCATGGCCAGGATGACCCAGCTGCATCACTGGGAGCTCTTCCCCCTGCAAGGGCTTATCTTGGAAAAAACCTTCTTTGACATCATCTTCGCTGCTTTCAGAGCTTGCAGGATAAATCACTCTTATTCCCAAAGCTCTTACTGTCCTGCCCCAGGCCCTGTCTCAGGGGCACCAGGATGGATTTGAAAGCTGCAGCCCAGCCTCATGATCCCTGATGGGAGGGCTGGAGGTGCTGGAGGCATCTGCCTTGGCATCCCGGTGTCCCTCCCACCTCGTACAGATGATGGACAGCAATCAGTTTAATGTGATTTTTATTCTTTTTTATGTCACCAGGGTGGTTATTAGGAATAACCACAGGTTTTCCTAACCCAGATCCTTGAGAGACTGTCAATTCCAAAGGAGGATGGAATATTTAATGGCCAGCACGGGAAGGAGGGAAGGTTTAGAGTGGATATTGGGAAGAAATTCTGCCCTGTGAGGGTGCTGAGGCCCTGGCACAGAGTGCCCAGAGAAGCTGTGGCTGCCCTATCCCTGGAAATGTCCAAGGCCAGGTTGGGTGGGGCTTGGAGCAACCTGGGATAGTGGAAGGTGTCCCTGCCTATGGCAGGGGATGGAACTGGATGAGCTGAGGTCCCTTCCAACCCAAACTATCCTGGAATTCTGTGATTCTCAGCATCACCAGAGGGTGCTGCCAGCTCATGCTTCTGTGGAACAGATTCCTTTGGTCTAAACTTGTGGAGAACCACATTTCTGCCCCTGTTTGGGTGGGTGGGAGCCTTTCCTTGCTGCCCAAAGTGCTGTGGCAGCCCTGCCCTCACCTTGCTCTAAGAAGGCAGCAGGTGAATTGTGTTAGATACAACTTTATTCTGCCCTGTTTTGAAAGCAAACCCCTGCCAGGCCAGAGCTGTGTCACCACACAGGCGAGATCAGGGTCTCTGCGGGCTTTGGGGGGTACAGAAATGCTGTTTCACACAGAGAAAGAGGTAAAACGTTACCTCTAAAAGGTACAAAGGGGAGGGGGACCACTTTTTCCTTTGTGATGATTCATTTCTCATGCCTGAAAGTCATTCCCTGTATTTGCTGGCAGCTCTGTGCCTGGGCCTCATGGTCTGGACCTGATGCCTCCAGACACTGTGGCTGCAGATCTGCCCGTGCCACTGAGGATGCGCCCTTTCTCTGTCCCTCAGCTGTCGCTGATGTCTCCTTTTGGCTAAATTGTTAAAAATAGGCTGCCCAGGGCAGGGGTGGAGTGACCAGCCCTGGAGGGATTTAAAAGCCGTGGGGATGTGGCACCGTGGGACATGGGATCGTGGTGGGCTCAGGAGTGCTGGCCTTGGACTCGATGGTTCCAGAGGGGCTTTCCAACCTCAACAATTCTCCATCTGTGGGAGTTACCTCCACATATAGGAAGACTGGTGTTGCTGTAGAAGCAAAACCCAGGCCTGGGTCTATACTCTATGCTATAACTTAATTATATATAATTGTATTTATATAACTCTACTTGTTATATATGGGAGGGGAAAAACAAACTAACTCTATGTAATGGATTAATTTAAGGAAATTATTGCGCAATCTTTGAAACGATCAGTTGGATTTTCTTTTGCCCTACATGTTTCCATGCAGCAAGTCAGAGAATCTTAGAATGGTTATTATTTTCACAAGTGAAATGGTAAGAGCTGCTCCCTCAAGTCCCTTCTCCAAAGGAAACGTTTGGTGATGTGGAATAATTTCAGTACAGTTCTTTTGGATACATTTCTTCCTCAGATATCTGTAACAATAGATAAAATAATATAAAGCATCCTCACAGTGCTTGCTAACCATAAGGAATTTTATTGACTGGGAAATAGGCTGGGGAAAGGGAAATTTCTGCTTTCTCTCTGCACAAACCATTTCTGGGAACAGCTCAGAGTTATGCATCTTTGTCACAGCTCTGTTACATCACAGGTGAGAGGTTTGCACAAGTACACAGACTTAATGTAATAAAGGATAGTTTAAGGATAAATTAAATGGGACATTAAGGATAAATTAAAAGGGACATTTAATGACCAAACCAGCAAGACATAAGGCTTGCTAGTTGTGCATCATTGGCATTCAGATGATTCACCACATTTCTCAAGGTTTTAAAAACAAGGGATTGTCTTAATGGAGAATTCTGAGCATGACTTTATCGGGAGGTGAGCCTGGGGTGGGAGTCACACTAGAAAGCTGATGTTGGGAACAACCTCCGAGCTGTAATGCAGGGACTGAGAGAGCAGTGCCCCTGTTTGTGTACAGAGACAGGAAATGGGGAGGATTCCAGCAAGAATTTACTCCTAAAAATGTATTTTCAAACGGATACATAAATGAACACGGTATGAATTCGGTGGGGATGAACTACAACCACACTTTCTCCAAAGGAGCTCTGACGGTCTGTGCTGCTTCCCTCTACTGACCTCCAGTGTTGGTGCTGAGGCAGAACACACAGATCAACAAAAAATCAGCACAAAATCAGATTCTTGGGTTAATAAAGGGAAATAATAATCCTCTGCAGAGTTAAGTGGGGTGAACAAACCAATTAAATACTAAATATATTTCAAGTCAGATAATTCTATGCAATTCTGTGATGAAAACAAGTTGTTTGTAGCCTCCCTGGCTACCACTCTTGGTTTCCCAATAGAGAATCTCACCTGATCTTCTTCTGGAAAGGCTGAAGGGATAAAGAACAGGTATAAAATGACCAACAAGAGGAAAAATACTCCCCCTCCAATCTATAATAGACAGTTTGGGCAACAAAGAGGGATATTAGGGGGTACATTACAGAGAGGAATGTGAAATTGCTACAAAGTCAATGACACAATCAATTTATTGACTGCAGTGAGAGCTTCCTTCAGGGTCCCAAATTCACAGAGGTGAGAAGTATCCATCTTCTCCCTGGCACAGCTTGGGGCCAAGTCAGACTGAAACAGTAAAGATCTGGAGAAAACACTAAAGTGGACTTGGCATGACAGGAAAAAAATGCCCAACTGAGTAATGAAAAGGTACAAGACAGCAAGAAAAAGTGATTCACTGGTTTCTCTGCTGTGTTCTACATAGTGATGTCTTCTGGTGCTTCTCAACAACATTTTTGTTTTGTTTTTTTTTTTTTTTTTAAATGTGGCTCCTGATGGATTCCAAACAATCCACATCCAGGCTGGAATGATGAGGTGGCTGCAGTCTGGGAGATCAACAAGTGGATTCGGTTGAGCCGCGTCACAGGCCCCTCTTGTCCCTACCAGTGTCACTCGCTGTCTGCGAGCTCCAGAGCTGGAATTTGGTGTGTTAGGGGTTCTTTCTTTTAAAAATTGCTTTTACAATTACTGATAATTTGCTCTGTGCCTCCCTCCCTGCTATTCCCATGGCTGGGTACATCTTCCTGGGGGCTGGGACAAGAGGTAGCCCCAGGCACAGCTGAGGGCTCTCACTGCTCTGCAGCAGGAGGCTCCTCCTCGGCCTCCAGCTTCTCTGGCTGTGATTCCGGTGGGATGAGGCACTGCACCTCCTCAGAGCTGATGGCCACTTTGTCAGGCTGCAGCCAGCGCTTCAGGTGCTCCAGCGTGCTGGGGACAGCAAAGGAGCACTGTGAGACCAGGGAATGACAGAGAAATGCACAAGGACATGCGAAAGAAGCAACAGGAAAAGCCTCCACAGGTATTTCCTGCCCCTCTGCAGGTATTCTGGTTCCCACAGGTGAGGTCTGGTGTGGGATGGATCCTTGTGCCATAGGGACAAGCAGAATCTGTCATTCTACAAAGCCATTCCCTGCAGCCTGATTTCTCTCAGTGGAAAGGACCTGCACAAGATCCCTTTCTGTCTCGTTAGCCAAAGACTCCAATTGGACAGAGGCCAGGGTTAGATGGGATATTGGAAGAAATTCTTCCCAGTGAGGGTGGTGGGGCCCTGGCACAGGGTGCACAGAGAAGCTGTAGCTGCCCCTGGATCCCTGGCAGTGTCCAAGGCCAGGTTGGACAGGGCTTGGAGCAACCTGGGATAGTGGAAGGTGTCCCTGCCTGTGGCAGGAGGGTGGAACTGGATGGACTTCGAGGTCTTTCCAACCCAAACCAGTCTATGATTCCATCAGTTTCCAACTTTCTGGACTGGGAGTAAAAAACCTCTTGTTCTAACAAACTAAACCCCCCAACTGCCTCTTTGTGATGAAGATGAGGAAATATGGGGGGAGAGGGAAGGGAACAAAACCAAAGCAGGAAGAACATCTCAAAATGTGTATTAACAGCACTGGAAGGTTAAAGAACCTACGTAACCCTAAAAGTCTAACATAATAATTCTGTGGACTTAAAAGTTAAGGCGTGTTTGATTACATTCATGGGTTAGACTCAAAACTTCAGCACCATTCAGGAGTGACCTCTAACTTCATAGTCAAATTCTAGAGACTGAAACTTTTTCATGGATAACATCCTCACCCTTTAAAAACAGTAGAAAGAGCACATAAAAGCTTGGTTTTAAATATAAACTGCATTGAAGTTAACTGGGGACCAAAGACACCGTCTGAAACCTCCTTATAAACAGGGATTACTTTTCATAGTTCTGGCTTAAGTAGATTTTCTTCAAGGGAGAGAAATAATCTTCTTGTCAGCCAGAAGCAATCATGGAAAATGTCAGCTGAGAAACGAGGAACTTGGAAAGTGTTCCATGTGATTGTGAATGGGAGATTGCCTAGGAAAAGGGCTCCCATCTTACTTCTTACATCATCTGTGAGAGGTCAATGGGGGAGAGAGCAAAAGCACTGTGAGAGAGGAAGGGAAGAGAAATCTCATCCCATGACTGGCATCAACCCAAAATCCCCATCTGAGACACACTGGACATTCCCCCCTCTGCTCCGTTCCTTCCCTACCCCAAGTGTGAGGAGGGAAATCACTGAGTAGGTCCCAGCTGCTTCCATGCTGTCTGAGGGGTGTAAAGATCAGGGAAGAGCATTGGAAGCTCAAACCCTACGTGCTCTGTGTGTTCCCTCTAGCACAACCCCAACGGGCATCCCTAAAATGCTGCAGAAATCCCATTGCAGGCTCTCCAAGCTGCAAGGACATGGTATTTCTATGTCATGTCCAGACAAAACCTTTTTCTGGTTTTTAAGAGGTAAGTGGTGACCCCTTCCCTCTGACCCACTCCGTTACCTCTCATCAGCATCGTGGCCCTCAACGTAACATTCCGCCTCAAACTTCTCCTGCAGGAACCTGTCCCAGCATTCCTTCTTGGCCTGGGACAGTGTGCGCAGCATGTCCTTGGAGGTCACCTCCTGGGACAGGCCTTTGATCCTCATCAGTCTTCTCTCTGTGAGGAGAACAGGGGGTTTTGTTATCTTTGTTATGGGGTTTTTCTGAAAGGAGAGAAGGATCTGGACTTCTCTATCAAAAAGTAAGTGAAATTAACTTTTCAAGACTGATTTCTGTTTTAAAAGTTATTTTTCCCCTGTATTTCAAGCCTGCATGAGTCTTCCCTTTATATACACAAGATGATATTTTCCAGGTGATGTTTCTGAAGGAAATAAGGTTTGTGCAATCAGCCAACTCTGCCCATTTTGGGTTTTAATAACTTTCACACTTACTGGTCAGTTTCCATGAAATCACACAGGAGAGCACAGATCTCACAGGCACTGAGTTCCCACAATTTCCATGCAAATTGGAATATAAATCACTCTCATTGCACTACTTGGTGCACTGTGAAACAGCAACAGAGGCAAGATCAAAGTTCTGGTAGAAATAAAAGATTAAAAAGCCACTTCTGCCACCTGTTCTGTCACTGTGTGCCGCCTCCCACTCACGGTGGATGGCAAAAAACAATTTTTTCAGGTTTTACTTGACAAAAAGTTCCTTTCTGTGGCAGAGCCGAAGAAGCTCTGACAGCTTGACATTGAAGAAAATTAGTCAGATTCTCTGTTAAATAGTTGGGAGACTTTTTGACCACAGCACAGACACCACATAAACAGAGCTGTCACCAGCTGTCAGCAGCGGGTGACACTCACCCAGGGATGCTAAATACACGTCTGAGTCGTTCAGGGGTGCCCAGGGCTTCACGGTGGGTTGGGAAGAGCCACCCGATCCGCTGCCCTCGGCGTAGGAATCCATGAAGGAGTCTGTGAAAGCATCGCCGCCGTCCTTGGGCTCGGGACGTGGCAGACAGGAGCAGATCTCAGCCCAGAGGTCCTCGCTGGACCTGGTCACGACGGAGTCCACGCTCTCGATCATCCTCATCGTGGGCTCCTGG
>VZTX01014003.1:0-48694 GCA_013400915.1 Pardalotus punctatus | reverse complement strand
CCCGCTGCCCCTTTGCCTGTCTGCCGGGAGGCCGGAGCCCAGAGACTGTGTCCTGAGGAGGCGGCGGGGCTCTGACAGTTGCAGCCGTGGTTGGTGACAGGGCAGCAGCGCTGCTGTGCGGGAGGGGGCGGCCCGCAGCCGTCTGGCCCTGGCTACTAGGGGGGTGTGAGCTGGTGCTAATTCGTGTTTTAGACGTGGCCTTGTGCGCGGGGCTGAGCGATAGATCAGGGAGGGAATGGCAGAGCTGGGGAAGGGTCTGGAGTGCGTGTCATACAAGGAGCGGCTGAGTGAGTTGGGGGACTCAGTCTGGAGAAGAGGAGGCTCAGGGGGACCTTATCACCATCTACAGCTACCTGAAAGGAGGGGGTTGGGCTCTTCTCCCAGGCAACCAGTGACAGGACAAGAGCACTCACTTTTAAGCTATGCCGGGGGAGGTTTAGGTTGGTCATTGGGAGGAATTTCTTCACAGAAGGGGTGATTAGACATTAGAATGGGTTGCCAGAGGAGGTGGTGGAGTCACCATCCCTGGAGCTGTTTAAGGGGACCCTGGATGTGGCACTTGGTGCCATGGTCTGCTTGACACGGTGGTGTTCAGTCATAGGTTATACTCGATGACCTCAGAGGTCTTTTCCAAGCTAATTGATTCTGTGAATGCAAACCTTGGCAGAGCAGGAGCTTGACATTCCCTCTGGGGAGAGAGGGAGAGGGAGCAAGGTGCTCCCCAGAGGAATCCACGAGCTTACACAGTGCTCAAATGGGAAGCTTCAGTGAAAGTGCCCAGACCTGCAGGCATCAACGCCCTCATCTTCAGTACAGGATATTCCAGGTGCTTGTGTGCTCCTCGGTTTGTGGAAAGTGCCTGCAGAACAAGAAGCTGTTGCTCACAGCGCAGATGCTGTGGCTGTTCTTCACATCTCCTGTTCCATGTCTGTTGCAGGTGTTTATTCCAGCTCTGCACTTGTGCATAGTAACTGCACCTTAAGGAGCTGTAACACAGCTGAGTGCCAGGACCAGAGCCCAGCTGGTGCTCAAAGACCCTGGCTTTATTCTCTCCAGTTTTACAGGCCAGGTGGGAGAAATCCCTTTCTGTTGCCCAGACTCTGTCATTTCACAGATAAACTTCTGAAGAAACTAAGCTGGACCCTGAGACCTCTCAAGTGCTCTCTCTAATGGAACTGAGGTGCTCTCCCCCTCACTCTCAGCTCACCTGGGAATCAGCGTGGCAGCCAGTCTGTGTTCTGTGCGGTGTGCAGTGACTTGCACAGAGGCATTTGGTGTTGTAGATCCACGCCCTGCACCTCCCAGGACACCAGGAGCTGCTCTGGGGCCATTGATTTCTTTCTCAGCGCAGGCTGGTGGGGCGTGAGCTGCTCCCGGGTGGGCCAGGCCTTGCTTCTTTCAGTCACTGAGAAAGCGCCGTGGCCTTGATACGTGATGTCTGAATACCCAGACAGGGTTGTGTGCTTGATGCAGTGAAATTGAGAGGTGTTGCAGCTGTGTTTGTCTTGACCTGGTTGTCTCTTAACTGAAGGCTGCTCGTTGCAAAAACATCTTTTTAAATATCTGATAATGCTATTACCTGTTAGCAGTTGAATAACCCATTTGTGTAAAAGAAAATAATTATTTGCTGGTGAAGTGCAGCTTGTTGAAGTTGTTCTGTGGGTGTTTCAAGTCCAGAGGAGGCTGTGAAGTTGATAAGGGGACTGGAGCACCTGCCCTCTGGAGACAGGCTGAGAGAGCTGGGGCTGTTCAGCCTGGAGAAGAGAAGGTTGTATGGAGACATCACAGCCACTTCCAGGATCTGAAAGAGTGCAGGGAAGCTGGAGAAGCACTGGACTCTTCATCAGGAGCTGTAGTGACAGGGCAAGGAGGAATGGGTTCAAACTGAAAGAGGGGACATTTTGGTTAGATATTAGGAAAGAGAGGTTAATTTAGATATGAAGAAATTGTTCCCTGTAAGGGTGGGGAGGCCCTGGCACAGGTTCCCCAGAGAAGCTGTGGCTGCCCCATCCCTGGAAGTGTCCAAGGCCAGGTGGGACAAGGCTTGGAGCAACCTGAGATAGTGGAAGGTGCCCCTGCCCATAGCAGGGAGTGGAATGAGATGATCTTTGAGGTCCCTTCCATCCCAAACCCTTGTGTGTTGAATGTGCAGCTGTGTGTACCACTCATATGCTGAGTAACCGGTTAAAGTGTGATGCCTCGGAGGATCCTGGGCTCAAACACAGCACTAACTGCAAATAGATCTGAATTGGAGCTGCCTGTTGCTGTCATCGTGTTGTAGGGTCAATCTGTGAGGGAGATGGAATAATAAATAGCAGATAATTCTGTGCCCTGGCTGTGATCACTTGATTTTGTTGTTCTTAAGTTCATTATACTTGCTGTGATTATTCTGTATGTGCTGGATTTCCGTGAGCCTACAACTTGAATTAGTCTAAACTGGGAGATTCCAGCAGCAACATTCTGGCTGTCTTTTCACACTGGGAACAAGTGTGTTGGGAAATGTGGGCTCTGCACGTGTTTGTGGGAGCACAGTGTCCTACATTTTTGTGCAGTGAGTTGTTTGCTGCCTGTTGAATATGGTTTTTTTTCCATTACTCTTTGTGGGATGAAAGGAGCTGTTGGAGTGCTAAAATATTCCCTTCCACTGTGAAAGTGCTTGATTTAATTTAGTTCTGTAGAGGCTGTGTAAGAGAGCAGGTGGCCTTGTCTTGCACAGAACTAAATTGTCACTGAAAATGCTCCTAATTGCTCAGGGGATGGATATTTGCCTCATCACACAAGCAATCTGTGGTGAAGCTTGCTGACTGAGAATCAGGTGGGATGGAAAGGCAGCTACTCCGAAGATTTCTCTGGAGGTGATGGCAGAGCTTCCACCAAAAGTGTTTAATGTTGTATTTGTCTGAGCTGTATTATCTGGTGCATAGATCTCAACTTTTGTTCTGGTTTTGGCCTTTTTGGAGTATTCCTTTTGCTTTAAGGGAGTGAGGGAGCAGAGGGAAGAAACTCAGTCATAGTTCTTTGTGGGTTGGTCATCCCTGACTTGATGTTTGAATCTTTCAAGGTTTCATGTCTCACGTAAGACCAGTAATCAAATTTACTAAATTCAGTTCTCATGAGAGCCATAACATTACAATCAGGCTGTGGAATACTGTGCTTGATTATGGATATCTAAACAATTCAGGACAGGGAAGACTTTCCTGATTACAGGAAAGTAGCTGCATTTCTCTGAGCCACTGGGATGTGAAATGACATAAGAATAGGAAACCAGGAATATCTTTGAAAGAAATGACTCTGGAAGAAATCACTTTACCTTGCTTTCAGTGTTTGTGCTGGATTTGCCTGGATTTTCTGTAGACTCTGAAATATTTGAGATTTATGAATAATTACTTTGTCAAGGCAGTGCTGGGACTTTGAGTTGGTCTGTCCTGCAACTTCTGCACCATGTCTCAAGTGGATTGGTGGCTTTTAGGTGGGGACTGATCTGTCTGTCTGCTCCCAGGCAGGGTGGCTTTTCTATGGCATTTTGGGCTGGAGGGGAGAGAGGATATTTGCTCCCCTTTTGAGTAATGGCATCAGAAAATAAGCAGAGCTGCTTGTACTTTGGACTAAAATGAATTTTTCTCAGATGGTCCTTAAGTTTTGTTTTTATGGACCTACCAGTGTCTTGCTGGGTGCTCTGGGAATGCTGTGGAGAGGAAAGGCTGAGGCTTGGTGAGCCTGTGGCATGCCATCCTGGCTACCTCAAAAGTGGGGAATATCCTGAGGCTGACTGAGAGTCAACAGGCTGTGTGTTTGAAATCCTGTTCTATATCAAGCTCTAAATTCTAATTTCTGTGGTGATGGAGGGGTCTTGGACAAACTTTTCTTTACCCCGTTGCAGAGTTGTTTTTCAGGTCATCCTCAAATAGATTTAGGCCTTGCCAATTATTCTAATATTTATGAAAACACTTGTGACTTGGAGCTTAAATGGTTGTGGATGGTTTTATTGCTTTCTACAGAGCTCTGGAGAAATGTCTGCCCCCCCAGCTCAAGTGTTCTGCTGAGTGAATGGGAGGAGCAGCACAAGCACCAGAATAGTCTGAAGGGTCAGATGACAGTACCTTATTGGTTTTTTATTCTGCTGATACCTAGAATTGGTGATTTTATCTGTTGCTGTTCTTTGCAGGGCACCATGGAGAGGTTTCTCCTAGAATCTGGGCCTGTTCTCTTTAAAGCTGAATTCTGCAGATACTGGTGTTTGAGTGTGCCTAGCAAGGAAGTTTCATATTTAGAAATGATTTTGTATTATTTTGTATTTTGGATTGTGATTTTTCTGGCTGTTAAAGGTATAGGAGAACAGAAGTGCAAGGTATAGGGAAACTTGTACCCCTCACACAACTTTGTGGATTAATTTGTTTTTCTTGGCTTTACAATTGCAATTTGTAGCCGAGGCTTGTGTTGTGTCCTTTAAAGTCTTTGTTGGAGAGCTTTATTTTGGGGAATTTAGGTGCAGAAACAGTGATGCTTTTTTCCCAGTGTCTTTCAGAACTTGATAAAATGGGTGCATTTGCGTTAAGGAGGAAAAAAATCCAAAACCTAAGGCTGACATAGAGCAGGACAAAAGCAGTGGCTAACTGCAGAACATTACTCAAGGTCATTTAGGCAGATAAGCGCTAGGTCTGCTTACTTTTGCCGTGTCCTAATTTTTATGCTTGCCTCCCTGCTGGACCTGTCATAAAAATGGAGCTTCCCATTTTAAGTCGAATGTGAGATGTTAAAATGTATTTTAGCTGCTACGTGTACTTTAAAAGCTCAACTCTTAATTTTGCAGGGTGTTTTTTCCTGCTGTGGTGAGATGGCACCGTTGTCTGCCTATAATCCAGTGGCAGCTGGGAGGCTTTAGAGATAAGGGCACAAATTTAAATAAAGGGGTGGGGGAAAGAGGAAAATATCCCAAAAGCTGATAATGTAAAAATTGCTTTAACACTCTTGCTTTGCCCTTTACTTGGAGGGTTCTGTGCCAGGGTGATCATTGTGTGCTGAGTATGAGCAGGGGTTCACAAAGCTCCCGTGAGTTGGGAGTGGACAGCCTTGGTGCCAGTGAGCTGGTCCTGAACACCTTGGTACTTCAGCCTGGCTTCCTTTCCTAAGCCAGCTTCTGCTATCCACAGGCCAGTTTTTTATTTTTCTGGAGTGTGTGGTGAGTGATTTCACCTCTAAACTATCATCCATAACTTGTAAGTTACGGTAAATAACTCCTGACAGAGTTCATGAAGAGGATATTAAAATCAAATGTCCCAAAACATGTCAGCATATGTTATACCTGACACTTTTGGTCTAGGTTGTGAGTTACTGTATGAAAGCTGTGAATACATGGTTGTAAAATGTATTTTTTAATTTGTATTTCAGCATTGAAGTTGTCAGAAAACATCTCGGCTCTTTGTATTTTGTTAAAATTCTCTGCATCCCAAACATGAGGAGAAAGCATGTGGGCAAAGGGCTGAATCCATGAGTGCAGTGCAGAATTTAACAAAAAAGTAAAGCATCGCCTGGCTCTCCCTCCTGGAGAGGACAAGGTGTGTTAATGCTTTCAGAACCAGCTTTCTGGGGGTTATTGGAGATGTTGATGTACAAAGTGCTTGTCATGAAAGCTTCGCTACAGGATCACAGCTGGTCCCAGAGGAAGATTTTATTCTCTAGCTCTGGCATTGCTGACACAACAAAGTTGTTGACTTTCTAAAAGAAGACAGGACAGAATGGACTATAAGGAGAAAATGGTCCAAACTTGGAGCCCTTTTCATGCAAGGCATTGAACAAAATGTTTCCTATTCGCTTTCTAAAAGCAGTGCCCTCAATCTTTCAAGATTATTTCAAATAGCTTTTTTCAGTACCCTGTGGTTCTGAATCTTGGGCAGTTGTTTATTCCACTGCAGCAGAAGATAGTGTCAACAACCAGAGTTACTGTGATGTCTTTTTGTTGCGGTGAAACGCAAATTTTAGAAACCTTTGGATATATTGGTCATTTAAAACATATCTGTGTAAAATGCTCTTTCATCTGCTCCTGTTGCTTATTCTCTGGTGAAATCCAGTTATAATGGAGTGAGATCAGTCTCTTAGTAAAGATTCTATTCAATGATTTTCTTTCTGCTGGAAAAGGCAACAAATGCTGTAGAATACAGTGTACTTTATATTTGTTCTGTAACTACTTTGTTCTGTGCTTGCTTATTACAGCAAAATACTTTATGTAGGCAAGGGGAGCTGTGGGGCTGCAGTTTGCCTGTCCCTGGGAGGGTGTTAACCGGGGTGCAGCACCCAGGGAATGCATCTGTGTGTTTCTGGGCTGGGTTTCCACCAGTTAGCTCAGAGAGCAGCTGGAAGAGCTTGTGTTGTCAGCCCCCACCTGTACAGATGTCCCCCAAATGTTGCTAGAGATGAGTTTAATTTTTTGCTTGTGTTAGGTGTTGTTTAGGTGTGTGTCTCACCTAGTTTATTTGCTTACCTTAGTCCTCTTACTGTGGTACCTGAGTGTCTTCTCTTTCCTGTAAATAAACTCCTTGTATCCTGGCTCGGCAGGGCACTGCAGTTCCCCCTCTGGAAGGGCTGGAAGCAGAGGCGATGTTCGTTGTGTTTGTGCTGTGCTGGCCACTGCAGGAAATGGAACTCGTTCTGGACTGATAGTTTGCCTACTGGCTTATTCCTCACACAGTAAACAGAGAGATCCAGTCTCTTTGACAGGGAGTTCCCAAACCTGTCCTTGTGCTGTGTATTTTCCCTCTCTCCCTCTGCTCCCCCACAAATGTGTGAGTGCATTTCTGTGTGTCTGGATCTGCGTGGATGCAGGAGGAAGAACACATCCTCCCATGCAGCTCTGGTGGTGGCAGCTTCTCCAGGACAAAGTTGGTGTGTTAGTTTGAACCCTCCTCTTAGCAAGATTTAACTTGTCAGCTGTTCATTGAGCAAATAATCCTGAATATAATATTCCAGGGAGTAAATGTCTACTTATGATCAGGAAGAGGAACTGGGTGAATGTGATCTTAATTAAGCAAATATTAAAAGCAAGCAGAAAATTGTTTGCTTTACAAATGAAGCACGTTGTTACAAATTCACCTATACAGTAAATACCTGAGAGAAGATTGGACTGGGGTCAGTGCTTTATTGGGAGAAAGTGTTCAGCTGTGGTGGTGGAAACTTCAGCTATGCTGATCGTGCTTTTATCCTGTTTTTATAGATTGCTGCTAAAATTGGAGATATTCCTCACTTGAATAATTCTACAACACTTGTGGACCCGTCAGTCTACGGTTATGGAGTGCAGAAACGGCCCCTGGATGATGGAGGTAAGCTAGCTGTGATTAGCCAGTCTTGTGGATGCAACTCCTGAAATTCATCTCTGGAGGCAGTTGTCTGCTTTGAGGATGGAAAATGCATCTTTCTGTGTATAGAAATTTTATACAAGATGCCCTGTGCTATTTCCTCTTACCTAGATAGCACAGTGTTCTTAGGCATGAGTATTAATGTGAAGCAATTCTTCGTTAGTTCATGACCTTTGGGAATTAGCAGACAAACTGTGTAATTTAAATCTTTGTCTATGGTAGTTGAGGGAGGGGGGAGGATTTGCTTATTGGAGCTGTGCTGGAGCCAATGGACAGAGCACCAGGTGTGCACAGTACCTGTTCTTCCCTGATGCCCCATATTTTCTGAGAGCAGGCAATGTGTAGGGACAGTATTACACATATTCCTTTCCATCTGTGGCAATAGTCATGGCCCAGGAGATGAGTTGCTGTCAAGTTCTGGTTGCTTGAATTCTAAGGAGAAAAGGTATTTATGTAAGATAATGCAAGTTGGAAGGAAACTTCCTATGTTAGCTTAGCTTTCTCCATTACTGTTTGAGAATTCTAAAATGTCTGAAGAATTTAAAATTGGCCCCAGCCAAAGGATAGTTTATTGCATTGACTATAGCTGGTAGTTTTCCTAGGTCAATATTGTATGAATTGTTACAATTTTAAAATAAGGCACTAGTTTCTTATTTTTGGTGGGAACAACAAAAATGTTAGAACAAGAGTTTTTTAGGTTTTAGAAATCTAATGATATACATTGTTACAGGAAGTGTTTAAACTGTATTATCTGCTGCTGTATAGATGCAAAGGGCTCACCTTTTCATGTGAAGAAATAAAAAAGCATGGCTATGTCTTCCTTTTGCTATTTCCTCTGGTATTTTTCCTGACGCATGTAGCCCTGCAGGGTGATTCTCTCCCCCATGGATATGTTCGGGAGTGCTGAGGAGATAAGCAAAGCTGCTGCCTAGCACTTCATTTTGAAAAGAATTTTTTTCTGTCTGATACAAAGGCTGAAAATAACTGCACGTCTGCTTCTCAGTCTGAAAAAACATGCTGGAGCATGGGGAGAAGTTTCTTTCATGTGGAGCCTCTGGCTTGCTAACGTTAGTGTTTTCTGAACACATGCCACCACCCACTTCTGTTCTCTGCTCTTGGCTGTATTTGAGCAACAGGTTGCTACTCCTTTGGTTTGGGGTTTCAGGAAAGGATGGATTTATCTGGGTGAGCCCCCACGCTTTGTATCTTGGACTGGAGCATCGCTTTGTGGAGGAGCCAGAGGTCTGGCATTGCTGGTGGTGCTGGTTCTGCAGGGAAAGGTGCTGGGCTGTCACAGCCTGGGCAGTGTTGGGGAATGCTGAACAGCTCTGAGCTGTGTCTGGATAGCTCAGGGACATGGCTATGTGTGAAAAAGAATAAAAATAGACTTCGGGGAACCAGTCATTCACAGCATTGCCCCACCTGTGTCTTTCATTGATTCATCAGACTGAACTGGGAGATCTGACCTCTTGACAAAATGGGTTTTAGCAACTTGTAACACGTGAAATGGTCATAGTGCTTAGTGACAGGTTAGACTTTGTACTCAAACTTGTACTGATGAGCCCTAGAACTTGCTGAGCCTTATTTGTGTTGACACAGACCGTGTCAATACAGTAGCAGTCTGGGCTATAAATGCGTGTTACTGCTGGGGTTTTGTGCTGTGGTAGATAACTCCATGAAGCAGATATTGTTCCTGGGAGAGCCTCCCAGAGTGGCTATTCCCAACTCCTGGATTGACAGTTGTTCTGCTCGCCCTGTACTCACACTGAACCTTGTCTGTAACTGATTTTAAAGTAGCTCCAATGCTGTATTTGCCCTTGGGTTTTTCATATACATCTGTATATAACTTTGTCCAACTCCCATCCCAAAAATCGGATCTGTGAGATCTTAGGAGAGAAGAAAAATGATAGAAGTAATATTTTGAAGGGCTGTAATTTGACAGGGAAACAGGAACTGTCAGGGTAGGGATAAGGGTTGTAGCACTTCTTTCAGCTTTGGTTGTGTTGGATTTTATTTCTAATGGTATTAGCAAGTCCTGTACTGTGATACAGGACTGTGATGAGTTCTCCTGCTATGTGTGGGATCCTCCTGTGCTGTTCTTGATCTGCAGCCTGGCAGAGCAGCTCCTGAAGCTGCAAGTGTTTCTTGCACTCTGTCTCTTTGTGGTATGATCCATATCTTAGTCTTGGGCTACCTGCTCTTGCTGCCATGTTTTTAATAGTCTATAATGCAGCTTTAGCTTTAAACATCTGGAAGATGGAAGTTGCTTTTAATAGGACACTTAAATTAGGAAGCCACTTCCTATTTGGATGATGTTTTCATTCTCTGTTAGCTGCAACCAAGGAGTGTTGGGATTGCATGCCCACACTTTTCTCCATTTTCCGCTTGACTGTGAACCACAGTTTGGAGATGTTGTTGTCGAGAAGTGGTTATGTTGTTACACATGCTCTGGAAATGTTACAGTGAATGGATTTGGATACATTCTGCTGCTCTGGATTGGTTGGAAACAAATCTGGTAGGAAATTTACCCTGTATAGTGCGTGCTCGCAGCTGAGTGCGGGTCTCACTGCTTCCTTATCCCTATGCAGCTCTTGGGAAATTAATGCTGTTCCTAATACTGCTGAAAAAATTGGCTCCAGAGGAAGTATTTAAGGTGACAGGAGAACTGTCTGTCTTTCAGGACAATAATTCTTTGTATCTGTTTTTGTAAACAGCTGCTGTGGCTGCCTGATGCCAGCTTAGGAAGTGGTCTTAAGACAGGTGTCAGTGTGTTGATCAAAACAAATTCAGCTGCTTTTAAAGCATTTCCAGGAAAAATAGATTTGTCATAGTGTTGGAAACCAGGATGTGTGAGTGTTTTTTGCACTTCCCTTAACCCTCATCTGAACTGAAGAGCAGTAGGGTCAACCCTGGTAATGTGGCTCAGTGGTGTTAGATGGAGCTTGAGACTGATTATTTCTCTTTTCCCTGGCTTCTTTATTTCTACCCTTTCTGGAAACAACTTGAAAGTAATCCTGCAAACAGCTGTAGTGCAGGGAAGAGATCAGGTTTATTTGTACTGTTCCTGGGAAGTCACAGCTGGCATTTCTGTGGCCACTTGCAGGGGTTAATGTTTCTCAGTGAAGGTGAGCATTAGGGACAGGTGAATCTGAACTGCAGAGAGAGCTGGTGGCATCTCACCTGTGGCTACTGCTGAGGACAGACCCCCAACCCTCCTGTTAATGGCCAACTGCTGCCCCTGGCCTCCATTCTATTAATAGGTCCCTCTAATTACCAGCACAGATTAATAAGTTTGTTTAATGCTAAATAACCTTTAAAGAAGCAGCCTCCTTTTGTTGAAAGGAAGCAGGGATCTAGTCTGCTGGAGAGAGACTGATGGCCAGAGCATTACCCTTTGTTTGGGCTGCTTTAAAGGGGTGTCCTGTGAGATCCATAGGATTAAGCAGCAGCATTGCAGCTGAAGGTTGGGTCATCCTTTGAGTCTGGGAAAACAAAGGTGAGAGACCTTGGAGGAGCCTCACACCCCCCTCTCTCCACTCCTCTCCCCTCCCCAAACTCCTGTGGTACATCCAGATCTGAAGATGACCCGTTTTGGTGTAATAGAACTTGATTGTAGTAGAACCAAGGGGCTCACACACAACATGATCCTGCTGTACAGAGTACTTTATTCTTTTCCTCCAACGTGTTTTCAATGAAAATAGTGGTGGGCAGAAGGGAATTTTATCCCTGTCTTACTGCTGATGAAAGTCAGTACTGATGCTCTTTGACACATCTGCAGCAGCCTTAGGACCAGGGCAAAAGTCCAGATCTCTTGGCAAAAGATTTAGTTTAATACACAAAATGCCACTGTTCTTCAAAATTGTAACTACAGATGGCCATTTTTTAAAATAAGGCAGTTTAAGGGAGGGGAAAAAGCCTCTAAAGATTTTCAGTGAAGTCAGACACAAAAATTATTAGGGTTAGACTATTTAATTAAAGAAAAACCTAGCAATATTTAATGATTGAGAATTAGGGTAACTATGTCTGTAGCTTTTTTAAATTGATGATGATCCTATTTTGGCTCAAAAGTATGAAAAGCATCCCTGTTCCACTGCTCTCCAGGAGATGTGTTGCTCTGATTTTATTCTAGCCATGAAGATATTCCTGAAGAGATTGTATATTCCCATCATGCACATAAATTTAGTGGGAGGCACTGCTCTGTTTTATGGGGTGGAAGAAAAATCCGCATTTGTTTTGAGTGTCTGTTAGGTAGAATTCAGTTAAGGTGAAGCGTAAAGCAGAATGAAGAGTTATCAACCAGCAGGTGCCATTAATAGGAAATTGTGCTGATTTTATTCAGTATTTTTCCTTATTTGCGGTAAAATGACTGCAGTTACAGTTAAATTGTACTGAATAGATGTAAAAGGGGGAAATATGTATGTGGCTTGTCAGAGTTCAACCCCCTCCTTGGTGTGAAGGGAGACAGTGGAATGGTGCATCAGCTTTCGGTGTTGTGGCTGCCCCAGCCCTGCCTCTCTATTAGTCCATGTTTTTCAGAGAAAAATGGGCATGTAGGAGAAGGAATGGACCTTTAGGTTGTTGGAACTGGGAGGCACATCATTTTTTTTTTTTTTTTCTTTTCTCCCAAAACAGAGAAATCACAACTGGCTTCAAGTAAAGCATTTCCAGTTCTCTCCCTCTGCTTTTGATCTCAGTTTTTGCAGAGGTTATCTGTGAACTGTGGAAGGAATGGTCTCTCACATAAGCTGTTGTGGCATAATTTTTTTGAATGAATTTGTACCATAAACATGCATTAAGGCTGATATCTCCCTGTGGGGGTGAATGACTTACTCTGTTTGGATAGTACCCACAATTGGTTGGAGAGACATTATGTTACCTCCATCTAAAGCATTAATTCCCTGACTGATTTAACTTCCTGTGCTTGTACAGGTTTCCCCTCAGAAGTTGTCTTTTTCAAGTGTAGGATTGTGTTACAAAATGAAGGCTCTTCCCTTGCTTGCGTGAACTTGGGGAGTTGATTATAGGATGTGTATCTGTCTCATAATTTGTGGGCAGCGGCTGCAGCGGAACAGATTGCTAAGAGAGCTGTTCTGGTGAATTGAAATGCGAAGTGGAGATTTAAATACAGCCTTGCCGAGTTAAAACCACTCTTTCTGGCATCTTGATAATGACTGGCCTTGGCTGTGGCAACCCCACACTACACCAGTACCACCAGACCTGCTGTGTGGAGTTAAAATATCCTGAGTGCAGTTTGGAGCAAGATTCTGAGTTTGGTTATATTTGCTCAGCTCCATGGTAGGAGCTTATCAGCCAGAGCAAATATTATTCCCCATTACATCACCCACCTTTTTCAACTGCAATATTCATAGTTATCAAATTAGAGCTTTTTATATTCAGGGTGAGAATATGCAAAGACAAATCTAAGGGAGTCAATAACGCAGCAGTTGCCTTATCGCTGAGCTGGGGAGAGTAATAAAATATATACACTGTCAATATTTTGGTCCTGAACTATTATGGAGGTATTGACACGCAGCAGAAATACACTATTGACTCCCTTTGTCTATTTTCTTTGAGTAAAGCGTTTGGCCACAAACTTGATGCATTTTTCTACCGGATTTAGAGAATGTGGGATGCATCCACTTTCTATCCCTGCCAGCTGATTGCCAATTTATTTCAGGTCAAAGAATGTGCGGCTTGCTGCAAGGTAGTTTGAAACAGCATCTTTATTATCACAGCTCACATGTTGGCCAGTTTCATTTGTTTTGTTCCCTGTGCCCTCCAGGCATGCAATATAATCTTTCAACTGGTTGTTAGCACCAAATGGTCTGGTTTTTAGCTGGTTTGCTGCAGGCAAAGTCCGGTAGGAAGCCCAGCAGGGCTGTGTTCCCACTTTGCATGAGTTGGTCTAATGATATTTTCCCTATTAACATTTGGAAGAAAGATCTAATCTGTTGGGGCTGGGGGGGAGAAGTCTGTCTGAGGGTTGTCAGTGGGGAGATAACTGCAAATCATAGATGGACCACCAGCTAACATGGCAGAAATGCCTGGAATGTGTTCAGGAACATGTGTTTTGTTGGGATGAAACACTGTTTGGGTGCCATGAGGTTACTTAACAGCCCTATTCCTTTAACAGGTCTCCGTGTAAGTGGGCTCCATGGAGCACAGATCAGAGACACAGAGAGAAGTATGTGCCAGCCGTGTCTAATGCCTGAACTGAGGGAATCTCTCAGGCTGCTCAGCTTTTATTCTTGTTTTTTAAAACACACTGATCTTCTTCAAATTTCTCTCCCTCCTCCTCCCTCCCCCCTTTTCCCCTCTTTTTTACTACTTTGGGCTTAATTTGGTAAGGGGGGAGGTTAGTTGCAGGGATTTGGATTTGGGCAGGCAGGATTTTCTCCCATGACTCTCAGCATGGGGAGACGCGGATCAATTCCCTATCCTGTGTTCAGCTGGACACTGGGCTATGGTGTGTGTTGATCAAGAAATCCCCTCCTGTTTTGTACCACATAACGCATTCATTTCAGCCACTGAACCTAAATTACTGTTTTGCTTTTCTTTCTTTTTTGATGAAACGGTAAGAACTCTTTTTCTATAGGGATGAAGTTAGTTTATCCGTGCTAATGCTTTGATTTTTTTCCCTTTTTTCTCTCTCTGCCACAGTAGGTAACCAGTTAGGGGCCCTGGTACATCAAAGGTAAGCAGTGGGTTATGTTTTATTATTTATTGATCAATTCTAATTGTTTATTGATCCACCATCTGTAGTAGTGTTAGGAAGTCAGAGGTTGAGAATGTGGAAAAACTGTCAGCTTGGGTTTTCTCCAGCCTGGGTTGTTTGTTGTGATGAAAAAAAGAGTTGATGTGAAACTTGGATTTGGTCTCTGCAAATTGGCAGGACCAAAATAAATAAATTCTCTCTCCCTTCCCCTCCCTCTGCAGAGGGTGAGAAAGAAAAAGTGAAAAAAAATCTGGCATTTTGGCAAAAGGTGGGAGTATCAAACAGACACATGTTATTGTTGTTGTTCTTTCTTTTTGTTGGGGTAATATGACCTGGGGTGACTCCTTTGTCAAAGGTGGTTTGGGGAAACTGAAGCAAGTATGAGTTGTCCTCCAGCATGTCTCAGCATCCAATAAAAATGTAAAACTCTCAGTTTTTCTCAAATCCTGATCTTGAGGAGTTGTCTATCTTGTTTTGAAGGGAAGAGCATTTCTAAAGCTGCATTAGCCCGAAGGTGAATAGTAGTGCATTTCCATCCTAACCAGCTGTCTGGGGCCTCAGCAGAAGGGACAAACAATGTGCAGGAAGACTATAGAACCTTAAATTTTTAATGGTTAAGTTAAAGCTAATATCCAACTAGAGCAGCCTAGAAAGGGATGGGCAGTGGTAGTACTTAATCTGCAAGTTAGCTAAGCAAGTCTAGTGTGTATTTTATACCTTCCCTAAATTATCTAAAGCAAAAAATGGGAAGATTTTAATACACCTCACCACAAAACCTGCATTGAACTTACTGTGCAGGTGCTTTATTGCTTTTGAGATTGCTGAACAAATTGTATCTAATGCATATTTGCAAATTCTGTATTCATTGTGTTGTGTTTTCTGCAAGACTGAAACAGCTAAACAAAAAACTAATCCAAGTTAATTCCTTTCTACTTGACTATGGTCAGGGCTTAGAAAACTGCTTTGAGTGCTCTGTTTTGAGGCAGACACATTGAAAATGTCCAAGGAGCAATAGGTATGGAAGTCTTAAGACAATAAGAATTCAGAGGATAATTGAAGGCAATTTTTATTCATTCCAAGGAAAAGAATGATAAGAACAAACAAGCAAAAAAAGGCTCCCAAAACACCAAAGCTGTGAATATCAGAGCAGCGGTTTTGTCCAGACTGGCTTTGGTTGGTGTCTCCTGGGAGAAGCATATCCAGAAGCCCTGGGCAGGCACTGCTGCCTGGAAGGTCCAGGCCCAGTGTTAAGGAAACTTTGCATTTTTTTGGTTAAATCTGTCTGGAGCAAGAATGACAAAAGGAGGTTCTTCCATCAGCTCCGTTCAAGACAGCAGAGATAGACGGGAAGTGGATCCAGCCCAGGAGGAATTGTGTGACCATGAGAGGTCCCTTCAAAAAAAAAAAAAGATTTTGACAGTGATGTGCTCTTACTTGTGTGTGCAGAAATCCCTGTGTTGAGCCCAGGCTCCATGGCAGGGGTGTAGTTTCTTCCAAATTGTTCTTTGTAATTACTATTTGATGGGTTTTTCTCCCTCCCCCCCCTTTTTTTTTCTTTTAGGGCTGTAATAACAGAAGAGTTCAAAGTGCCTGATAAAATGGTTGGATTTAGTAAGTACCTTGGATGCTTTTGATGCTTCTTCATGTGCTTCCTGTGCAGGAATGCTGTTGATTCTGACACAAAGTTTTGTGCTTATTGGCCTTGGATAAGCCTTGTCTAATGCTGTTTTCATGGGGACCAAAGGATCTGTCTTTAAAATCCAGATGCAAACTTCATGGAAAAGCTTGGTGTCCCAGTAATAAGAACAAGAATGTTTGGTACAAGTTAGTGGGCATTTTAGTGGTTTTCTCTTTTAAATTCCCATTAGCACAGTACATAAACAAGTCAAAAGTGAATTTATTTCCCTCCATTGCAACATTTTACTTTGAGTATGCAAAACTGTGAGAGTTGAGGAAGGAAAACAACATTTAAATATAAAAATATGAGTTGACTAAAGGCAAGTTACACAGAATTTTAAATTTCTCATACATTTGCTGCAGGGAAACGCAACCAGATGAGAGTTTTTCCTAGATTTGCATTCCTGATACTCTTCTCTTTCAAGCTTGATCCTAATTTCTCTCTTCCTCTTAATGATCATTACTCTTGCTTTCAATGGCACCTCCTGCTGATGTGTTACTGCAGTGATTGCATAGACTTTTCCACTGCTGGGTCTCTGTGTATCCCTTCCAATTTGATATATGGAGAGTAAAGAGGAAAATAACAGGCCATGGTAATTACCCCATAGTGCGCCAAGTTTTGTCCCGACTCTAAGGACACTGTAGGACTGTAACTCAAATTCCTGCAGAGGAGAGGCTCCCTCCTCTCCTGCCAGACCTCTTCATTTGCCAGCCCTGCTGCTACACATGGGGGGATGCTTGGCCCTGGGAGAGGGGAGCTTGCAGGCATCATCTCTGTCTTAAATCTAGCCCTGGTTCAGGGGGATGCAACCCCACAGCTGAGATGCTTCTTTGGGAGCATTCTGAGCCAGCAATACCTGTTTGACTTGACAGCTTTGCTGTTTTTGCAGTCTGGGAAAGGTAGGAATGGTGATGGGCACAGTCTGTGCTCTGGGTGTCTTGTGAAGCAGCAAGGTGTCAACTCTGCGAGTTAAGGGAGATGGATATTTGTGTTCACATGAGGTTGATAGAGCATTTCAGGATGTGGTTCTGTCTGAGTGTAGACAGCCAAATAGCATGTCCATACAAAAATGGCAGTAAAATAGGAGAGAAACAAGTCTTTGCCTTTTTTAGTACCCCACATCACTGGCTTATTGGTTGAGGCTGAACAAGATGTACTTAAATTACTCTCCTAGCATCACCCAGACTACTGCCTTATTTCTTTCATATTTATTTCTTTCAATTCCAGTGCAAGACAGGCTTTTTTGTTTTGTTTCTTCCAAGCAAATAGAATAAATTTCAGCAGTATTTTAACGTTTTTCTGCTATGATAAATTTGGTCACGCTGTGGATGCCTCTTCTGCAATCCTGGAGTCAAACTGTTCCTTTATAGACAGCTGCAGTGGAGTAAAAGGGGGAAGGTGCTCTGCAGTTTCCAGGAAAAACAGTTTGTTCTGATGCTTATTGAACTCATTTCAGTAATCGGCAGGGGAGGAGAACAGATCTCACGGATTCAGATAGAGTCTGGCTGCAAAATTCAAATTGCTCCAGGTAAGAGCCTCTTTGTGTGGTGGGTAAACAGGTTTTAATGTCAAAGGATGTTATGTCCATTAGATCAGGCACTTCCCATGCCCCCGGTGTGTTACCACCATTAACATGGATACAGACAGGCATGGGAGAGCTGTTGTGGGACCCAGCCAGGGTGGAAAACAGGTTTGTCAGGTGATTTGGGGAATGGGACAATGAGGGAAGAACTGGCTTTAACTAACAGATAGCTGCAGTGCAAATGGACAATCCATGTTGTGCTCAGACCTGAAGCTGTTGAGTTTTCTCACTTTGCTCTGCTCTGTGGTTTGCCTCTGACTGGTCTGGTCAGCTCCAGCTCCTGGCAGAAGACATGTCAGGAGGGTTGGCAGCAGCTTTCCATACAGCTTGTTTTGCATCATAGAAATGAGACCGTGCATCCAAATGGGATCATTTGGTGCCAGTTTGCTTTGGGGCCTGCTGTGCTGCAGTGCTGTACAGGGAATGGTTGATCAGTGCCATCTGAGTTTTTACCCCTCCCTTTAATTGGTGGGGAAGGCTTTAAAAGAATGCAGACATCCAGTAAATCATTTAAAGAATGTTGATCCTGGATGTCTTTGAATTCTTTAGCATGCTGTGTATGCAGGTGGGTGGTGCTTCCATTGGTGCTTCATGGTCACTGAAACAGCCGCCACATTTTTAATTCCATGTATCACAAGTTTTCTTCTTGTTTCCTTTGCAGACAGTGGTGGGATGCCCGAGAGGCCCTGTGTACTCACTGGGACACCAGAGAGCATTGAGTGAGTTCTGATTTCATTTTTCTCCTTTTTCCTTCTTTCTCTTCTCCCTGATGCTGTGCTCTGTCAGTGGTGCTACTTGGTTTTTAGCCACACCAGCAAATGTTGGCCTAGAGAAACTTGAGGGTCTCTGGAGCATAGAACCTCTTGGTCTGATACTTTAAACTGTGCACCTCAAAGGCTTTTTTTCCACTTGCAGTTTGAATCCTCTGCAGAAATTTCCTTGGAATTCCCCTCCGCAGGGTGAGGTTGCTCTTAGGGCACCTAGGATGCAGTTTTGTAACTGCAGCTTTCCAGGATACTGAGCTAAGCTGTTGAAGGGCACTTCTCTTCTCCCCTCCGCTTCCCTCCTATTGAGATGAGCATCCTTCCAGCTGAAGAAGGGCTGCATGAGGCCTCTAAAGCCTGTGGGTGCCACTCCAGGATACCCTGGAGGTGTTGGTGTTGTTGCAGAGCAGCATGAGGCCCACTGGGTGCTTGTCTCTGCACTGCTGCCAACAAGAAGCAAAGGACTGAACCCAAGTCTTGATTCTGCTCCTTGCATGGTAGAGACACGTGGCCAGCCAGCAGGGATTTCTATCTTTAGACCTATAGAAACTTTAGGGACAGTGTTTCCTCCCTCCCCCTTCCCAGGAGCTGAGTTTGAGACTCTCACAAACCAGTTGAGGACCTCCTGCTGGAACTGGATCCAGGATCCTCAGGCTTACAGGAACACACTTAACATATGGAGCTGCTCTTTCTCTCCCCAGCCTTTGGGTAGGTGGGTTTTTTAAAATCCATCTGGAAATCTTTGAGTTGCGTTTGAAAATACATGGGTGCAAAGACTGTCTCTCTAAAGAGAAGACACTCATCATTCTTCCATTCCTAAAGAGATCTAAGGGTACTTAAATCTCCTTGTTCTACCATAATACTGCAAGCAGTGAGCCAGAATAAATATAATTGGCAAACTCACATTATAGGGCAGGCAGTGTATTCTTGTTGATATTGAAGTGGTTTTTCTGCTGTAGCAAAGGATATTTCAGAACAAGAGAAAAATATTAAAAAGCTGGGATGCCTCATGAGATGCAGTTGGGGGAAAATGGGGGAGAGGTGTAGCTAAGACTTCGTGGTTCTGAAATAAGCAGTTAAATGTACTCATGTCCAAGGCTGTCTTTAAATAAAGTTTTAGTAAATTTTAAAAGTGAGACTGTTCAATTTGTGAAACAGAACATGGACATGGAATTAAGTGAAATTTAATTTACTTTTCATGTAAAATTCTTGTCAATTGGTTGTTTGAACTGTTTTTTTCAGGCTACTTGTAAGAAAAGAAAATTAAGTAAGGAAACCATTCTAGATGTCAGACTTCTTTGAGCAGGGTTTTGTGAGGAATGTTCTCATTAGTTATATCCAGTGGCAAACTAGTAAGGTTAATTTCCAAGTGACCCCTTCTCATCTGAAATATGTTGTGTATTAACTGTTGTGGTCTCTATATTGTTACTAAAAGAACTTTGCACAAAATATGAAGGTAGATGTCTTAGATGATGTAGAGGTCTTAGTCCTCCTAAGACTTTTCCAGAATATTTGAAGCAGGCTTCCAGAAATTCCACCTTTTCCCTTTTGTTGTGAGAAAGTCAAGGGCAAGCAGTGCTGTGCTCTGTGTGCAGCCTCAGCAGCACCCCCTGAGCTGTGCTGGGGCAATTTCTGCTTGAAGGGATGACTTTGTACTGGTTCTTCACATCTCCAGAGGGAAGTCAGTTGTCCTTAGGGTGCCTGATATGGCTCGGTGTGAAGTGCAGAGAGGGGAAGATGCTGCATTAGGCTGAATGGTGAATTTCTTCAGCTTTCAGAAGGGTTGTGGGACAAGGGCAGGAATGGGATGTGCTGGTATAGGAGTCTTCAAGATGAAGGGAAACCCTGTCAGTTACCTCTGACATGCTAAAGATTTTAGAGAAGGGATCTTTAATCTCCCAAATGCTTCTTTGTGTGTCTCTTCTCACCAGGAGTAGAAGAACCCAGTCTTTCACTGGTGGCTGCTGCAGTATCCCTGCCTCGCTTCGCGGTGTAGCTTCAGCATCTACTGCTTGGAGCAGAGGCTGTGTTAGGACAGTATTCTGGTGCTGCTGGTAAGAGCAGGTAGAGAAGAGCAAAGCAGTTGCCTGTGACTGACCCAGAGAATGGTTAATCCATGGGCTGTGTTAGTATCAGAGCAGTGTATTTTTTTGTCTTGACTGAGAAGGAGAACAGAGCTTGAGTTTTATTATTGCATATGTGGTAGAAAAGTTAAAACCTAGAGCATCTTCATTCAAAGTAAGCACCCCAAATGCTGTAGTTCAGCTATTGTCCTTAACTTCCTAAGAGGTCAGAGCATGCTGCTGCTCTTCCTTCTCTCTTCCCCTTTCAAACTGCTTATAAGTAATCATGATAGGGGAAAGTGGACATCAAAGAGTTTTTTTTAAAAAAAAAAAAAGGCAAACATTGTGCTGACTATGGTTTCCTCCATCTTTCCACTTCTCCTCTCCCCGATCGCTTTCCATTCCGATGGTTCCTGGTCTCTTGGTCACATGGAGCAATGTTGTCTAATGGTTGTTTCCCTCGATTCTTTTCCAAAGACAAGCAAAACGGCTACTGGGGCAGATTGTAGATCGCTGTCGGAACGGACCTGGTTTTCACAACGATGTTGATGGCAACAGTACCATTCAGGAGATTTTGATCCCGGCATCCAAAGTGGGTCTAGTCATCGGCAAAGGAGGTGAAACAATAAAGCAGTTGCAGGTGCGCAAGATGCATTTCCTTTAGGGCTCTCTTCCCTACTGCAGCTTCTCTAGATCCGCTGGATCAGGCTGAAATGGAGAGCCTTGAATGCTCTAACCTTCTCCAGCAGGGACTACTCTTTTGCCTTCGGAGATTGGCCTCAAATCCAATCTTGTGTTACAAAACCAGTGTGGCCCCAGCTACACAAGTAGTGGAGTTTTCCCAGAACTGTGACAGAAACCCGGGTGCTGTAGATAACACTTGGTGTGTGCTGTTTAGGAGGGGATCCCTGTAGCCAAGGAAGGGCCATGTCTGCTCTGCTCTGCAGTATTTTAATGCCAGCCATGCTGTTGTAGAGTGCTCTGCTTCTCCTTTGTTGCTGATCTGTGATAAAGCTGCCGTGTGTCATATTTTTTTTTTTTTATCTCATCCCACCCCTTTCTAATTAAGTGTTGTGTTATGTATAAACTGTGTTCCTGAATGTTCTTTATTCCTCCATCTGGTACAAATTTTTAAAGAAGAGAGTGTTTTAGCGAAGCATCTAGGTCAAAAATGGAGGGGTTTTTGAGTGCCGTGATTAGACCTCAGTCATGCAGTTTGGAGGCTGGTCACTTAATAACTATTATATACAGACGGCTACAGATTTTGGAAAGGACTGGAAAGTCAGTTGTCGAGGTGAAGGGGCTTCTTGCAAGGATTTCAGCTATTTGAGAACCTCAGGAGCAGCACAATTTCTGGCAGTCCTTTACACTCTAGGACTGTTCCTGAATTTGTGCATTCTGTAACGGTGCTGGTTTGACCTTCGTAATGATTAGTAACCAAAATCTAGTCCCTTGTTTTAGGGACTCTGCTTAGAAAAGTGCTCTGTGCTTTTTCTTCAGGAGCGAACAGGTGTGAAAATGATTATGATCCAAGATGGTCCTTTGCCTACTGGAGCAGATAAACCTCTCCGTATTAGTGGAGATGCATTTAAAGTACAGGTATGTAACAAAAGCAAAGTGGTTGCCCAAGAGAACTGAGGAAAAATTTAAATTTGAGTGTATTTGTGAGCATCTAATGGAGTCAAATCCAATTGTAAATGTAATAGTCCTTGCTGGTTTTGTTTGTTTTGTAAGGTTGAATAGAGCAAGTTAAAACACCAGAGTAGTTTGTTTTACAACATAATTTAGGAGCTGTCACTCCACATAAATATTGCACATGGGTAGGAGTAGAGATGAGGAGGAGGGTTTGGAGAAAGTAGCTTTGAAATGCTTTCCAGTCTGTGTGGCAAAAAATGAGAGCTTTGTGTCACTTGAGCAAATGGGTTCTTAGTGTCTGATGCACACATTAGAGACAGTGAACATTTCACAAAACTACCTCAGACAGCCAATCGACGCAGGTAATTAAAAACCAATCCCACAACAACTCCTGAAACCAAGGGGTTTGCTTAATACTGGTACCTCAGTCTCCTTGTGTCAGGGTCCTGCAGATGTGGATGTACCTGCAGTTCGGACAAAACCCCCCATCAGCTGGAGCCTGGGGGATTGCAGCGTGATGGGAGTGCCTGAATTAGAGCATTAAAGTTTAGCCATGGCGTGTTCCACTTCTCAGCAAGTGCCGTTCATACCTTGCTAAGTACTTAAATCTAGCTTAGCATTCCTGTCTCAAATAAAAGTAGTTCTGTTTCGTAGGATCTCTTTTTTTTAGAATTGCTGCAACTGGCAATGGTGCTCGGGGATACTGTGTTTCGGTTGTATTTTTCGAAGCTTTTATTGCAAGTTTTAATTTTTTTTTCCCCAAAAAATTTTACTGTGGAGGTATAGCTGTGCAAAAGGAGCTTAAAGACAGTCTGGCTACATTAACCAGTCGTATTCTCAGTGCTTCCACTTCCAAGGTGGCTTCTGCCTTGCAAGATTTGCTGTTGTCACATCTTCCGTTCAAGGAAATGTGGAGACTGCACAGGCTGGAAGATCTTTGAGGCACTTAAACCTGAGCACACTTAGGAAGCATTTAAGAAGTGTGATGAATCCTCCAGTTTGGTGGGATTCTGTGGATGTTGTTAAGAAACAGTGTTTCTTAACTCTCAAATCCCTATGAAGTCTCTCTGTTGCCCTTATTTCTGTCTTGGTATCTCTGAAATGTCTTTGAGTTGTTTCTTTCTGTTAAAAATACCTTGGGACGTGGAAAATATGTAAAAGTGAAAGGAGAGAGATTCACCGCTGTCCCTCAAGCTTGGAAATAGAACCAAGATGTCAAAAGCTTGACTGGTGGTAGGGAGAAACAAATGTTTGGGTTTGACATATAGGCTTTTTTTTTTTTTTTAAATTGGTGACTACTGTGGGCTAATTTCCAGAGTACACTTTGACTAGCTGGGCTACATGCAGGGTTGTGAATGGCCTTGAGTGCTGCCACTAGGTAGGAAAAATACTCATTTGTCTGAGAAAATATCTTTCGCTTTTGCTGCAGACTTGGGCTTAACTCCTCGGAGCTGGAAAGTTCAGTGCTGCCCACCTGCCCCCTCGGTACGTGCTCTGTAGCTCTTTAGTGGACATGATCTCTGCTGTGCTACTGCAGCTTCTGCCTATATTGATTTCAGCCCTATCCAGGGGGAAAGGGCCTTCACTTAAAGCAAAAAGATATTTTAAAAGCTGAAGGGCCTCTTTGAAAGACTGGAGGAAGCAGTTGCACCTAAGGAACTGCCACCTTGTGCGCCTGGCAGGTTCTGTCAGACATGGAAGATGCCATCAAGAACAGACTGTGGTGAAAGAAATCCTAAATCAGAGCGCTGTTCCCATTCAGCAGATGGAGATCCCTCTGCCTGAAGCTGACCATTACCCACTGTTGAGACCCTAACACCAGGAGGGCAAGCAGAATAATTTGAAGCTAACTGTAACTTCTTTCCCCATGTAGCAAGCGAGGGAAATGGTACTGGAGATCATCCGAGAGAAAGATCAGGCAGACTTCCGAGGCGTACGCAGTGATTTCAGTGCTAGAATGGGAGGAGGCAGCATAGAGGTACGTTTCCTTCACAGTACTCTGCTAACCTCCCTGTGGGATGGGTAGTGGGGGGAGTCATCCAATTGCACATGTAACCTGTAAGCTTGTTTTTTAATGCATTGTGTTCTTTTGCCAGAAGAGTTGAGTCTGGCTCTGCAAAGAGAAGGAGTTCTCGTGGACTGCCAGATGGCACTTTCTAATTGTCTTTTTTAAGCTGCATTCTTGTAGTGCAGAGTTCATTTAGCGGGGAAGGAATTTGTGGCCACGTGTTTGTTTTTTCTCAAGCGATGCGGTTCTGTAGCCTGGAGCTGCCTAACATGGCCTGTCCTCAAAGTTAAGAGCATCTCCTTGTAAAATCAGAGTCATTCAGTCTAGTTCTCTGAGCTTTCATACTCCTTTGCCTTTCCCATCAGGTCTCTGTGCCCAGGTTTGCTGTTGGAATTGTGATAGGAAGAAATGGAGAAATGATCAAAAAGATTCAGAATGATGCTGGAGTTAGGATTCAATTTAAACCAGGTTTGTGTGAGGATGGAGAGCCGTTGCTTTCTGACCAGTGTTCCACTTTTGGGTTCCAGCAGCCAGGCTTTCCTCATTCACAGGTGCATTGTGTCTCTTTCTGAAACCCATTTAAATATGATGTGCTGCCTCCTCATGCACTTCCTGGTTTTCAGAGAGTAAGATTGTATACAGCTCATTTGCAAACATTAGATGTCACAACAGTCATGTCTTGAGTGGTAATTATATAGATAAATAACAATAACAAAAATCTTTTATTTCCTGTTAAAGGATTTTCCTTCAGGACATTAAAGCCTTTGGGGATCAGGAGTTGATTAATTCTGAGTAACTTTCTCTGGGTCCTTGGCTGTCTGATCACCTATCAAAGCTGCCTTTGTCCTCTTAAAATTATACCAGTCTCTTTCATGGCTTTTTGACATTTAAAAGTGTTTTCTTTTGAGTGTTGTTCCCTCTGCAGTGTGGGCTGGGTTTTGTCTTCTTTCAGTCCAGGGAAGAGGGGCTGAAGGTGGAGGGAAGCAGTAGCTCCTGGGATAGTTCTGTGATGTGAAAATGCTGCCAGCAGTGGTGGTGCTGGACGGAAGCTTTTGTTGGCCAGTGGATGTTTTCTGCTTTTAATTTAGTCTTTGCCACCTCTCTCCACAGATGATGGGATTAGCTCTGAAAGAGTGGCACAGGTCATGGGGCTCCCCGATCGGTGTCAACACGCAGCACACATCATCAGTGAGCTCATCCTCACGGCACAGGTGGGTTCTGGAAGGGCTTTTTGGGAATGTAGGCTGCATGCAGGCGGATGGATGGATGGATGGATGGATGGATGGATGGATGGATGGATGGCACCTTCTAAACAGCAGCACTATTCGTTTTTCCCCTGGTAGGCCACACATGCTGCTGCCCAGGACAGAGCTGCAATGTTTGGGTTTGATTTGTTTATGGTGGGGGAGTTTTTTAATGAGTATGGGCTAACTCAGGTATGGGAAGGGCTTCTACTCCCAGGCCTATACGGCCTTGTTATAGCTCCACATTTATCCCGTTTAGTTGTTGTCAAGTTGTTTAGAAACATATTGCATTACCCAAGTGCAAGAAGTACAAAGGTGGGTGAAGTACTAGGGCAGACTCTTGAAGGAGGCTGTATATTCTCTTTGTATTATGAGAAATGAAAACTTTAGGCCGTTTCAGAAACCTGAACATAATTTGTCTAACAAGGTATATAATTTGTCCATCTTGACAACTCTTGTCCCAATACCTGGTTTGAATACTTGATTTCATAATTTGCTTTAATAATTCACTTAAATGTTGAGATCTGTTACGATAGCTTCTGATTGCCCATGGCATTTGCTTTTGGAGAAATCACTTACCCAAAATAGGTACGTTCTTTAAGTGTCTTTCAACTTTAAAGCTTCCTTTGGAAGTTTTGGAAAATGTGCATTTCAGCTGAGTAATTCCAGCAGGATGACACTTGAAAGGGTTTAGAAACAACTTTTGTGTGTGTGTCAGTGCCAAGATGCCTTGTTTGCTCTAAAGAGCCCCCTTCACAAGCTAAAAGTCCTTTAGTAGTTGATGCTTGTTTACAGGTTTATTTTCAGCAGATGTAAAGGCATGCATTTAAAAATATCAATATCTTCCTGAGTCAGGAAGGCAACAGTAACCTACATTACTTGGCATTTCTCTAAAGTGCTTCAAAACCTTGAACGTGCAACTGAGGTCCAGGAATATCTCAACTCAAAGCCATTGATTATGAGGCAGTTTAACTTACCTTGCTTTATTTTGTTTTTAGTGTGGATTGGGGCCAGCAAAAAAACACTGATACACATGTTTTGCCTTCTAAGGAACGAGATGGCTTTGGAAGCTTGGCTGTCGCCCGAGGAAGAGGTCGTGGCCGTGGGGACTGGAGTGTTGGAACACCTGGGGGCATGCAGGAAATCACCTACACGGTGCCAGCAGACAAGTGTGGCCTTGTTATAGGCAAAGGTGGGTTTGGTGACTCCAGGTAACCTCAGCTTGCAATCCTTCTCCCTCAGCATGGTCACGTTCTTGCTGTCTGACAGTGAAGCTTTGGAGTTTTGTGTGATTGTAGGTGTTTAGTGCCCGGTGAATGCAGCATAGGAATAAGCTGTAAACTCTTGTGGTTGTTTTCTTTGTGGTGTTCTCACTCATAATTGTACTCTCCAGGCCCTTGTTCACAAGCTGTAAGAGAGGCTCTTAATGCAGAGCTGTCAAATAAGCTTGTTATAACAAGCAGCTGGCTGAGAAAAGGCAGGTTCATTTGTAGAGTCCTTTTACAGAGAATTCGTTTGAAAGACAGTTTATCAGGGACAAGCAGAACAGTCATTTCATCCTGCTGGATTTCTGTGAGTGCTGTGTGAGGAAATGGAAGGTCTCTGAGTGTGGTAATAGCAGTAGCTGCTTCCAGCCACATACCTGAACTGTGTGATGAATGAAGTAGGAGGATTTGTCTGCGTCTGTGCTGGCACTGACCTGGCACAGCAGCTGCTGCAGCTTGTGCCACTCAGACACTGCTATGGAGGCCCCTTGGCAGCCTTGGCCAGTGGATCTCTCCATGCTGAGGAGATCAGTGAGGAGTCATCTGCCCTTTCTCTCAACCAGGACAACCCCATGGTGGTTATGAGCATCAGCAGCAGTCTCAGTTTGTCACAGAGCAGGAGCTGCACACGGGGCACTGGCAGGATTTAGGGTAGAGCCAGGAGCAGAAAAGCTGTGTCTGAGCTAATGCACTGACCTATCAAAGGCAGTGTTTCGTTTTTATATCTGCTTATTTCAGAAAGAATGACGTATGCCTGAACTAGTGTTTATGTAATCACAGTTGGCTTTTAGCCTCAGCAGAGAATAGAATAGGAATAGATAAGCTACAGCAGGGAAGGAGGCAGAGACTTGAGGGCATTGGGCCAAGTTTCAGTAGTTTTGGATGTTCTGGGCAGGAGGGAGCTTTTGGTGAGTCTTCTTGTGGCCTCTTTCCCTGCTCTTCTCTGCCATGCCTGGCCCCACAACACCCTGAGCTCCTGCCCTGTTGGATGACCAGGGACATGGGCAGGTCAGCCCTGTAGCTGCAGTTTTTTTCAGATGTTGTTCTTTGCCGCAAGCCCGTTCACAAACCTGGAAATTTTTTTCAGTATGAAAAACCACCTGCTTTTTCCCCATTATGCAGAAATTGCAGAGTGATTATGCTTGTCCTCTCTGAACAGTCTAGTTGGGCAAAAGATCAAGCAAAGCAAATTTTAAGCCCACAAGTGAGACTTATATGTATGGAAAAATCAAATTATAATGAAACTTTATTGCTGTATCCATTAGTCATCTCTAATAAAGGATCAGAAAAGGTCACTTGTTGTTCAGCAGAGCACTGAAGTGGAGCATTTGTGACTACAGAGAGCACTGTGTGCTGAAAAGATAAATGCAGGTAGTGGAGTGAATGTCCCAGCATTCAAGTGCAGGGCCTGGCACAGCCTCGCTAGGGGGTGAAGGGCGGCTTTTTACCTTTGTTTCCACAACAGCAAAATAGGGATTCTTACTTGGCCAGATCAGAAGCTTTCTGGAGTGACTAATTACTAGTTGTATGGTGATTTGAGTGCTGGTAGCATTGTAATACCACCTTGTCATCAGTGTTCTCACAGTGCCTGTGCTCTTAGGCTGTTGCAGCCTTCACTTCTGTCAAGTGAGTGATGGCTGTAGTGATGCCTTTTGGGGTCTGGACCAGCATGGACATGCTACACTGTCCACACATTGATGCAAGACAGGCAATTCTTGTTATTTCCTCCCCTGCTGCCCGTGGGGCAGTGCAAGGCAGAGGGGATCTTAGTGGGATTTCCTTAACAGTGACCAATTACAGAACCTTTGCTTCTCCCCGATAGTTTCCGAGCAGTTTCCCACTTTTGGGTGTTTTTCCTTGCTGTGATACACGATGGGGCTGTTGGCCTTCTCTGTAAAATGTGGCTGAGGCCTCTGGGCCATCAGCTTGGTCTGGAGATCAGCACCCAAGCAAAGGGCCCCCAAGTGTGGCATTTGTGATCTGACCTGGTGACTGCTGCTGTGCTCCCAGCTCCATGTGACCAGTCGAGAAGCAGGAAGAAGAGCGAGGCTGGGAAGTTTCTCAGCTCAATTTCTGCAGCATGTGTGATAGAACATCTAGTGTCCTTCTCTTCTCAGCTTGGGAGCGTGAGCTTTGAGGACCTGGCGGGGCTCCCTGCGGATCCTGTGCGCGGCTTTTTCCTCTAGAGGGTGGGTAGGTGCAGCTTTTCTTTCCCAAAGGCCCTGAGGAAGGGTGGAGGCGAGCGCCATACACTTGTCAAACTCTGTCTGTGTTTGGTGGTGCTTGGAAACAGCCGCCGCCTCCCTGGGCCCCCATGGATTTCCATGATAAATACGGCAATCCTGACAGATACCGCGGCCGGCCTGGCTCTTGTCAGCTCGGCCTTTGAGCACGTTTGATTAATTGCTTTAGGATTTCACGTCCAGCCGGGAGGCCGCTCCTGGATCGTTCCTGCCCCCCATCAGGTGGAAGAATGGAGCGGGATGAATGCTCTATAGACAGCCACCATGTGCCGAGCGGGTCACCTCGCCGTGGGGAGGAGAACTCCTTCCGGCACCGGTGGCTGCGTCACGTCATTTGCATGCTCCGGAGGCTGGGTTGGGGTAGCTTGGGTGGGAGGGAGCACTGTGACATGTACCAGGCTGCAGGGTAAAGAGGACAAGGGCACCACGTCCGTCTGGTGTGGGGGTAGGAGCTTGCAGCCTCCCACCGAACCTGGAGAGGCAGCTAACTTGATCCTGCTGTATGGTCTAGGAGGGACCTGCTGTAGAAACAGGCCCAACAGTCACAGGCTTGGTGCTGAATGCTAAATGGGGCAATGATTTGAAATCTGTATTCTCCTTGCTTCCAGTTTGAGAATGCTTCGATTTTTAATCCCCTTTTGGAAGGAGAAACTAGTCTGCAGAGCGAGTAGCAACCTCTGGTTGTGCCTCTGTCACCCAGTAAAGAAGTTGTGCCACTCCTTCAAATTGTGTCGCCTGAAAGGGTCCTCTGTTTTCATTAAGCAGATGAAATGGCTGTTGATTCAGATCTCACCTCAATATGTAAAAACCGGAGCTTCAAACAAGTCTGCATCAGACAAAAGCATGACACAAAAAAAAAACCTTCTTGGTTTTGAAACTTCATCTTACTCCTTTCCCATGCTTGACTGAAAGTAAGTGGGTTGGCTTTTGGCTGCACAGTACAATCCCTGTTGTCTGCCCAGGGATGTGACATGATTATCTTTTGTTAAATGCATCTTCAAAAATTCATTTAGAAAGAGTTAATTGCCCTTTGGCAACTTTTCCTCCTCCCTTCCCCAAGAAGGCTTTAAAGTGTTAAAAAGGTCACGAGTCCATTACAATGAAATGAACAAGTGTCTGCAACATCCACAGTTTGTTTTGAAGTTGTGCTGGATGTATAGAGATGGAAATGTGAGCAAAATTGAGGATTTATTTCTGGAGTTTTTTTTAAAGAAAACCAAACAAAAATCTCTGATTAATTTCCTTTGCTCTCCATCCTGCTTGCTGTCTATCCTTTGAGCTGGTGATTTTTTTGGTTTGTGATTTAAAAATTGTAAAACCCCTTCCTTCCCCGCACCCTTTAATTTCTCCAGTTGAGTGGAGCTGGTCTGTAAGTTGTGTGAGCTTCCAAAAGAAGAATTGAACCATTGTAACATTGGCTGAGGCTTTTGTTAAGCAAATTTCATGAAGAGACCGGGACCTAGCAGGTCTTGAGGAAATCAGATCCACTTTGACTGGCCCTGCTGCATCCTGCTGGAAGCACTCCTGTGCTCTTGTGCATCCAGATGGCAAACGAGCCAGACATGTTCACTGCATGCACAGCTAACTCTGAAATAGCAGGAGACAGCCTGGAATCGTGTGCTGCTGTGGCTGTGGAGGGATGTGTGGCTGCAGGGGGAATATGAAGCCTTGTAAGCAGAGGCTGCTTTAGGGCAATAACCTATCAAGCAGCACATGTTTGGGAGAAAGCTTAAGCTCTGTTATGTGGCTGGTGGCTTGCTGCCTTAGTGATGGGAAAAAAAGGAGAAAAACCAGCATGTTTAGATTGCAGGTGACATTCTTTTCCTGGAGGATTTGAACAGCTGCGCAAAACCAATGGAATTCAGTCAGTGCAGGTTTTGTATTTGTTTTTCAAAGTGTATCCCAGCCATGCTGCATCTTGCTCGGAGCCTGGTAATGGGCACACAGTGGGGCTTGTGTGTTCTTTAAGCAGCATCATCCATGACACCAAAAACTGCTGCAGTACCTCATGGTTTCAGGTTATGTTTGTGAGGCAGATTAAAGGAGCAGCCTGAGCTCAGGTACTGTGGTTTCTTTTGCTGTTGCCATCCTGAGACACACAGAAGGTGGCTGAAACTGTAACCCATTCCCAGGACCTGACTTTGATGTGGTTTTATGGAAAGAGATGCTGGATATCCCTCCTTATGTCTTGGTTTTCTTCTGTTCAGGTGGTGAGAACATCAAGAGCATAAATCAGCAATCAGGAGCCCATGTGGAGCTGCAGAGAAACCCACCCCCAAACACAGACCCTGGCGTACGAATATTCACAATCAGAGGGGTTCCCCAGCAAATTGAGCTCGCTAGACATCTCATAGATGAGAAAGTTGGTGTAAGTTCCATCTCTGCTCTCTTGCTCTGTCCCTTTCAGATGTGCTGTTGTCACTCTTGGGTACGTGTAGGCCTGGAGTTACAGGATGGCACGGGATGCACGTGCGTGTGTTACTCAGCTTCAAAACCATTTGCCTCTTAACAGCTGGCTTGAACTTAACGGCCCTCCAGCACCCATTGGGCTAATTTTTGTGGTCCCAGAAGGATTTGACTGTTGACATAGTCATGGGTGGTGCATACAGCTATGTAAAAGGGAAGAACAGCAATAATAAGGTATGAAAAGGCCGTCAAAGGAAATTTTTGAAAGGAAGACAGTAGTGTTTCTGTGTGAGAATGACACAGCATCATCCTGAGAGTAAAATGCTCAACTCCTTGCTCAGTAAGTTCAGGATGACTTATCTTACACTTAATGCAGTGCTGTGGTATTGAAGCTTAATAATGTCAGGCTACAGTACAACTGAATGGGGAGACTTTGGTAAAAAAATACAGAAAATACTGAACTGGGGCATGGGAAAGTTGAAATGCTGCCTTCATGCTGAATTGCTTGAGAGGAGAAGGCTTGACACCAACCTCAGGATCCACGTGTCCCAGGCTGTCTTCTCTCCTTTCTTACTGCTCATAGTAGCTGCCTCCACCCTGTATGTGGAGCTGGCATTAAATATTTGTGGATTCTGTGACAGGGTACCAGCATGGGTGGACCTGGAGGATTTGGTCAAAGTCCGTTCAGCCAAGCACCCGCTACACCTCATCAAAAGTAAGCTGCTGCATCTCCTCACCCACGGGCTGGGGGGATGGCTGGGAGCTAGAAAGTGCTGGGAGAAGGGTGGAGGGCCCTGAAGGATGGGATATAAGTGGAGCCTTTTAAAAATTGAGCATTCACAAGCAAAAGCAAGTGAGCTCAATCCTTTAAGCTTGACTACAGGAAAGATTTCATCATCTATTACATGATGAACGAGGTAGGTATTGGCATCTCCAAAATTCCAGTCTGTAGTGCAGTGAGAGCATGGGAAGAAGCCTGAAGCGTGCAGAGCACAAGCAGTGCTGTTCAGTGTGATGTATCTTCACCTTGGCTTCATGAACAGACTGACCAAGGCAGGACACAGCAGTTCACACCTGCACAGCTTTCCTTTTGCTCCCATGTTCACCTGTTTGCTCAGCAGCTGCTGACTGCAAGTGACAGCTTCTCTGGGCAGCTTCATGTCTGTGGCTTGGTAAGTATTTTATTGTCTACTTGAGCATGGCTTTTTGTCCTCTGCAGTGGTCCTCAGGCGTTCATGACACAGGGCTGGGGCAGTACCTACCAGACGTGGCAGCAGCCTGGACAGCAAGTCCCAAGTAAGTGCCAGGACCTGGGTTGAAGAAGGGTTGGTGTTCTCTTTGCAGTCTCTGTTTTGTGCCTGCAAAAGGCAGGTTCACCCACGAGACCACATGTGTGAAAACAGCAGAATGATTTCCTGAGCAGAAGAGGTGTGTGGAGGCACATGGTGGTGGTGTTTGAGCTCAGAACAAACTGAAGGCCATGGAAAACTCGCTTTTTGTGTGCTTAACTGCTTATTGCCTCTTTCTGCTCTTTGGGTAGAAACTTGGTCCTTGCTGTCTGTTCCTTTCTAACAAAAACATTCCTGCCTCAGGCTCTCTTCTCCCAGGATTCTCCAGGCAAGACTTGCCAATCCCACCTCTCCCTAACAGGCACACCATGTTGGTGCTGAGCCCTCCCATCTCTTTGTTCTTGACCTTATTTTCTTATTTAATTGTTCCTTATGAGCTCTTCTCAGTGTTCAGCTTCCAGACTGATGGAACAACAGGGAAAGGGGATTCAGGAAATGGAAGGAAAGTTAGGCAGGGCTCCTCTGCTGGTCATTTTTTCCTGAAAGCCTGTTGAGTCAAAATTGAGCAGTTTGGAATGTGGAATCCCCCTTTTCAGAATAATTCAAGTAGTGAATGCTAATGGTGATGCTGCATCATCCTGTGTCTCCAGCAGTCAGAGGAATGGTTTGTTCTAAACAGAGCAGATTCACGTCAGCTTCGTAATCTCAAAGCTCATGTGGTGGTGGTGATGTCCAGAGGACACTTTGCAATCACAATTTCTCAGGAAATACAAGTGTTTTAACGGCCTGGTCTCATGAAATTAAAGCTAAGCACCTAAAAGGGTGGGGGTGTTGTAATTTTTAAGGAGTTTAATGACAAATGCTTTTCACTGCTAAGGCTGATTTAGCAATGAAGTAGATTATGAACTTTGGTATAAATCCCCACTCTTTGAGGTGCCTGAGGTAGAAGAATCATTGGAGGGGCAGTGCCTGCAACTGCATTTGTGATTCCTACCACCAGTCACCTTTGAGTGCTTATGAAATTGTGAATATGTGAAATTTGGAAATCTCGGTGCTGCTTTGTTAACTTGGTGCTCATCTGAAAAGTGTGCTGTGGTGGAACATGGGAAGCCTGCATGGGAGGTGTGTGTTAAACTCTGGATGAGTCCTGCCTCTTAGCAATTACAGTCTAGAAATGATGGCTTTTCCTTTGAGCTCTAGGGACTTGGAGAAGGTCAGTATTTTTCTGTTTTCAGGACAGTAAAATGCAGTGGTGGGCTGCAGTGGACTTTTCTTCTGTACAGGAGTGGAATAGTATGGTACTGAAGAAGAGTAGTTTCTCATTAACTTGTTTTACAGGAAAAATTGTTATTCTACTCCTTTCCTTTGCACCCCCAAGAGCTCTGGACTTTCCTGAGCTTTGGAAGCAGAGTAGTCAGTGCAGAAGGGAAAGCTCTATAAAAAAAGTTCAACTTTTATCTTCCATAAGCCTTTGAATAAATGCTTACAAAATGTGCACTGCTTTTTGCCTTGTAAGATGCCTTTAGAAACTCACCTTGGTAACTTAACTTGTTCCTCACCTTCCAGAAACATTCCTTCATGCTGCCCACCAGCCCTTGGGGAAAGAAAAATCTTTCCTGCAGCAGATAATCATTTCTCAGGCTCACCCCTCCTGGCTTTGGAGCCTGGTGTAGGAAGCACAGCCCCCTTGAGCCCCCTGATGACCAATAATGCAGTTTATACCCCAGTGGTGACAGCTTTGGGTAGCTCCCAAAACCCCTGGAGCTTCCTGCCTTGCTGTTGTCCTTCCCCTGTGTGCGTTTAGTCCCACACTGCCGTCTTTTGGAGGCAGATGTTTTATTTCTGCTGCTGAGCCTGATGGAAAACGTTGGCTCCCTAGTTCCATGTTATCTTAGGATGCTCCCTGTTCGTGTTCGTAGCCAGGCACGCTGAAGGCAGTCTGGGTGGGGAGAGGGGACACACCCATAACGCTTTAAGAACCTTCAGCACTCTGTGCTGCTGCTGCGGTGCCCAGGCAGCGCAGGTGATGCTCACCAAGGCATAGGGTGATTATTGTAACAAGCAGGTAAATACCTGCTTTTGCACGTCGGTTTGAAAACAGCCTTGTGCAGGGTCCCTGGCCCGAGTGCTGCAGCCTGTGTGTCACAGCTCTGTCAGCCCTGTCACAGCTCCGGCGTCCTGGGGACAGCCTCGAGTTCCCTCCTTGTGGGAGGAGGGGCAGACCCCCACCCCCTACACATGTATTTAGATTTTAATTACTTCCCCCATCTTAAATAAATTAACTGGCTGGGGAAACATTTTGCTGTGAAATGCATTTAGCTGCGTGTCCTTTCAGCCTGCTGCGGACTGTAATTCTCCGAGAAGAAAAGGCATTGAAGGAGGTCCTTTGTTGGCATTAGCAGGTGGACAGTTGAAGCAGCCTTGACCTCTGCCAGAAAAGGTCCTGACTTGTAGCGTTGGTCAAGTCTTTTAACCCGCTTTTATGCCCCTGGACAGGACGCTGCTGCCCTGTTCCCTCCACCCACTTCACACTTGCAGTGTATTATTTTCCCCCTTCCCCCCACTTCAAAGCCCCCCTCGGGCCGGCATCGGGGCCAGGCTGCGCAGGGAGCTGGGATGGGATGGGAAGAGCTCTGCTCCACGCGAGTCCTCTGTCCTTGCCTGCTCTCCGTGGCCACAGTGGCTCATGCTCCTCCCTCCTGCTGTGCCTCTCTGCAGTTCCCAGTTGCTGTTTGCTGTTTGTTTGTGCTGTGTCTCACTGAGGGCTCTGTGCTCCCACTGGGATCGAGGGAAGCGTGGGAAGAGCAGGTATCCCTCCTCTGTCCTGGCTGGCCAGGCTCCCCCTGCAGTAACACTTGGCTGTGCTGGATTGAAGGTGCTTAGTGCTTCAAAGATGGGGAGTCTGTGCCAGATAGAGCCCAAGGTTTGGGATCCATGAGCAGTCACTGGCCCTGCTTCCCTTGGAGCGGTGTGGGAGCCTGGAGACGGCACCATGAGCCAGCTGTGGCTGTTTGGGGGTGTCTGGCTGCCTCTCCAGTGATGCCTGGGGTGTGCCCTGAGGGCAGTGGAGCTGCTGTGCCCTGGGCAGGGCTCCTGGCACCGTGAGGAGCTGGGAGTGGAGTGGCTGCCCTGGCGTTGTGCAGGTCATGTGCTGGAGGCCCGTGTGTGGGCAGGGTCTGTGGATGGGCACTGCCCACGGGGGTCTCGGCTCTGCTCTGCTGAGGAGAGTGGGGGCAAAGGATGCAGCCCCTGGAAAACAAGTGAGGGGACTCAAACCACGGCCATTTCCTCGGCAGCTCTGTGGAGGTGGCAGGTGTCAGATCTGTCAGGTGTCTCAGCTCTCCTGCACTCCCTGCAAGCAGACTGAGAGCCTGGGGTGGCTTACTGCAGACTGGGCAGCAACTCCCAGCCCCGTCCTTGGCTTGAGCAGGTCCCAGCAGGGTGACATTTGGCTTCATGCCTTTCAGCAGGTGAGGTGAGATCAGGAACTTGAGTTTTTCCTCAGCTTTGCTGAACTGAACATGCCTTTCACCTACTGAAAGGTGGAAGCTGAAGTGTTGTCTGGGCAAATGAGGTAGAGCCAGGGCCTGTCGAGTGGAAGGGTAGATGTCACTGGCTGGAAACTGTCACCTGTTCCATACTGACGTGCCCCTTGTTGTCATCTTTGCACAGGCCAACAGAGCCAGCAGCAGAACAGCCATCCCGATTACAGCAAAGCATGGGAGGAGTATTTCAAAAAACAGAGTGAGTGAAACAGGCTTACTGGAGATGAATCAGCTCTTGTTACAAAGAGTTAACTAATCCTATGACTTGTGTCTCCATCCTTGCCGTTTTTAGCTTCCAGTCCTCTCCAGATCCCCCTTGGTCCTGTCCTGTTGGTGATGGTGCATGTAGTGCTCCCATGGAAAGCTCTCGGGTGTGCTGTGGCCCCTCGGGGGAGCTGCTCCCACTGAGCCCCGGTCCCCTCGTGCCCACCCTTGCAGCCAGCCTGCCTGGGGAAGCACAGAGCACGCAGGAACTGATGCTGGCCAAATCCAAAAAGCTGGAGCTGGGTTGTGAGAGGGTAGGGGAGCTCATGGAAAATCACGGGCCTGGCTCTCTCCGCTGTGTTATGGAGCGCATGATCCCGACTTCTGGATTTGCTTTGACCCAGTGCTGCTGGATGCTTTGGGCCTTTGAGGATGAGGGGTGTGCAGGCTGTCAGCCTGTCCCTGCAGCTGCAGAAACGCTCTGGGTGCTTTCTGCCTGCTCTTGGCTTGTCCCTCACAGTGCAGCTCGGAGCCCATCCTGCCGTCCCACGCAGCGGAGCCGGTGTCGCACTGTCAGGTGTCTGCAGCAGCTGGAAGGGGGCTGGCTCTTCTTTAGGCTTGACAAAAGGAGATCCTAAGCCTGGGCTTGGACTTCTGGAATTGCTTATCGCTCCCTTTTTTCTTTTTTCCCTCCAGGTCATGCTGCCAGTGCTGCTTCTCAGGCAAGTTCCCAGCCGGACTACACAATGGCTTGGGCAGAGTATTACCGACAGCAGGCTGCCTACTACGGGCAGACACTAGGGCAGGCTCAGGCCCACAGCCAGGTGTGTATTCACCTTCCCCAAACCCCTCTGCTCCTTCTCTTGGGGAATTGGGTGTATTGGCCTTGCCCTGGTGTGGGGACTCTCCTTCAGGTTCACTTGGTGAAGCAGAGTTGTTTTGTGGCTGGGGAGGTGATCACAAAAGCGTGGCTTCAACATCGGTCTTACTTTCTCATACAGGATGAAGGTTTTTTGGGAGAGGACTGGGAGATTGTTTCTCCTGGGAGCATTTCCTTATAGGCTCCAAGCAGTTGTTTGACTTAGGGAATTAAAGTAAAAGGAATGATGAAGTCAGGCTGGTGAGGTAGCACAGCACTGGCACATGCCAGGATTGTGTGCAGGCTCTGCCTTTTCTCGTGCTGGGACAGGAGCTGTGTGCTCGCAGCTCTCTGTCCTGAAAGAGAGACCAAAACTCTTTAAAAATAATTTGGATTAACCTGCTTTCCAGTAAAACCTCAGTTGTCACTGAGCCCACTGGAGAGTTGTGTGAGATTTATCCTGATCACACTCAGCGCTTTCCCAAGCACCGGCTTCGCGGAACAAACAATGCAGCAAAAAAAGTTTGTGCAAAGCACTTGGGCACCTTGCTATGGTCGGACACTTGTCCCCACTGCTCCACATTTGACTGTGGCTCTGGGGGAGCAGAGGCTGCTGTGGATGCCGGCCCCCAGCAGCTGCTCTCCCCTGCTCTCCGCGCTCACACCAGCGAGGTGGAGCCGGGTGCCGGTGCCGGCGCTTGCCGCGGGCGCTGGCCAAGTGTGACCTGGAAGCGGTGATAAAAGGACTTCTCTTCGTTCCTCCCCAAGCCTGCCCCGACAGAAAGAGGGATCTTGTTTGCTGAGGGGCAGGAGAGCTCCGGGACGGCGTCAGGGCAGAGGGCTCCGGTGGCAGCTCGGAGCATCCTTTGAGCTCTGTGTCCCGCTCAGCTGCAGCGGGGACAGACCTGTGTCGGGGGAGGAGGGCTCGGCAGCTTTGATAATTTGCTGCTGCTCAGTAACTTTTCCTTTTTTCCCCTCTCTTTCTTTCCAGGAGCAGTAGAACAAGGTCCTCGTGGCAATTTTTTTTCCTTGGAATCGTTGTGGAAGAAAACCTTTTTGTAACAGAGGTTTCTAGATTTGCAACATTTTGATGAAGACTTTTCTGTTTGTGAAACACTAGCTGTAGGATAATCTATACTGAACTTTTCTAAGAATCAGGAACAATTAGTAATGTACTAAACTTATGGACATGCTGGTAATTTTGTTTCCAAATTTATATTAAAAAAACCTCCGGGATTCTTTTTGGAGAGAAGCCAGAGAATTTGCAGGCACCAAAACGCACCCCAGAGCTGTGACATTTCAACATGTGGGTTTTTTTGTGTGGGTTTTTTTTTTCCCTTTAATTTTCGATCTTTTCTGTTGGAACAGAAAGAGTGGCTTGGAAGTCTTAGGTGGTATGTAACAAATCTTAAAAAGAAAAAAAAAATTTAAACAGTATTTAAATATTCTTAAATATGTAAATTCATTAAATGTTTTACTTCTAATTTCTTGTATCTTGGCTGTCTTTGATTTTATTGCATTTTTTAAAAACTGAACTATGATATGTATTGTAATTAATGATATGATTTCTGTATTTGAGACAGTTACTGTTTGCAAGTTCTGGGAGGGGGGGGCATTTTGTAGGGTTTGTATAATTTCTAGAGTCTAAAGGGGTAATATAAAAACGTGTTAATTTTTTTAGCAATACATTTTTTCATGTCTCCATTGCTAGTTGCATTTATGTATCTAAGACCTCCAAGCTTGTTAAAAAAAAAGAAAAAACAAAAAAAAAGAAAAAAAACTTTTCCTCTATGCTCTCAGAAATATAAATACTGTTATTTTTAATATTAAAATGAATCTGCTATTAGTACCTTTAACAAACACTGTGGAACATAAAACCATATAAAAGGTAGTAACTATTTTTTAATTCCAAGGTGTTTTTTGCTTTTTCGTTTCTTTTAAATATTTTCTTATCTAATATTTGTCAAATTACCTAGAGAAATAAATGAATCTAGTATTAACCACAGTATGCGCTAAATAATTTTGATTTAATAAAAGGGATAATATGATTTCTGATGTTTACTGTAGTGTTTCTTGTACAGATAACAGTGTATTTTTAAAGGAAAAACGGAATTGAAGCTATTTTTTCTTGCATTTTTAATTGCCCTGCGGGACATTCCGTTTTTAAATGTACTGAATTTACTGTTCTTGGGTTCTTTCCTTATTTTTCCTTATGCTTGAAATGTCTAACTATAAAGAACCGCAATTGGATAATGTTGAGCATGGTGTTAAAAAAAAAAAAGTGTTCTTTTTATTTGACTGACAGGTGCATTTTACACTCTATATAATAAAATTTCCACAAGGTGTCTTGTGGGCGAAGTATTTCCCGTCTGTTGGACTCTGTTGTTCCCTTTCTGCAGATCCCGGCTCCTTGTGCCGCGTCCCAGGGAGTTCGGGGTGATCACCAAGGGCAGCATCAGCTTTAATTCTGGAGAAACTCTGTCCCTGTCCCATCCTCCTGGTGCCGTGACACCGAGGGTTCCCGCGGAAGTTGCTGTAGTTGTCACCGTTCGGGGCAGAAGGATCCGTGTTAACACCGGGGATTTTCCTCTACAGCCCTGTAAAGGTTTTATTGTTTGTGGAGGAGTTGACAGCCCCTGGTTTTAATACTCTGAACTTGTTGCTTTTCCCCAGCCTTGTGGCTGAAGCCATTCAGGATCCATCCCTGCCAGGGGCTCGCTGGCGCAGCCCTGACCGGGAGAGGGATGGGAGGGATGCGACTCCAGCCTTTATCAGCTGTGTTAGGGGTATTAACCTTTGGTTGTGCCCAGACCAAGTTTGGCAATAACTGTCACCCCTTAAGGGATCCCTTTCTTGTAAAATTTGAGTTTTGAGCCCCTCCAGCCTAAGGCAGCTCCATCCCCTGCTCCCAGGCAGCCGTAGAGGTTTACGACGGGGGAAGGGAGGAAAGAAGATCCCATCTGCAAAGCCGGGAGTGGGAGGCACATTGAGAGCCGGAAGAAAAGGAGATGCAGCATCTCTAAATATACCTCCAGAGAATCAAGAGAGACATTGAAAGATGGGATAGTAAAAGCCACTTGGAAAGAGGGGAGAGGGGGGAAAAAATGGCTAGAGGAGGGCATAAAGGCTGCTGATGGGAATTGGGAGCGGGCATTACCGAGAAGACTTCCTTCTAATTCATCTTCCAAGCTCTGTGCCAAAACAGCATTTGGCATGGTTCACAGGGAGCAATTGTGTGATAATGAACCCTAAGGTGTCCCTTAATTGAAGACTGAGGATTACAGATTGTGCCAATAGTCGTAAATGGCGCAGGATTGTGGGAGGATGCATTTTCTTAAATGTATCTGTAAGTACAGATGAGTGAGTCTCCCCAGTGAAATGCCCGTACTATAAATTATGGAAATATCTCTTTCTGATGCAACCTTTTATTGAGGGGGTGGGGCAGCACAAGAAATAGTTTGCAAGCCTTTGAAATTTGGCCTGTCATTAAGATGGTGCCTGCAAAGCTGGGGTTTCATCAGCAGTCTGGTGTCCTGGAAGGATGAAGTGCTTGAAACGTTCCCAAGTTCACCAATTTGTTTTCCATTATTTCTGTCTGCTCAGGGCCGAGAAGCCATGGATGTTGAACTGTTTTGAGTCCATGATGGGCTGGAGAGGGGCAGGGTGGGAGGCAGAGATGCCTCAGCACTTCACAAGGAGCTGGTGGCCTCCAGGTTCCTCCAAACCCTCCTCCAGCCCTGCTGGTGATCCTGATCTCTGGTTATCTGGGGGTCCTGGGAGTGGTTTGATGGTCAGTCCCACCCTGGGGCTGGACAGACCCCCCTCACCCTTCACTCTGGGGTCTGCAGGCAGCTCCTCGTGCCCCCTGGCTCAGGTGAGTGGTGCAGCCCAGGAGCTGCTGTGGTGCCTTCAAAGCCAAGCCTGGATGTCCAGGAGAGGAACTGAATCTCCTGCTCAGCTCTGGGCAAGTTTAACCCCCAGTAATGTGGTTTAAGCCCTGCCTGCACTGGGTTTTGAGGCAGGGAGGGTTTGGCTGTCCCTTTGGCAGGACCTGGATGCTCCATGGAGCAGGAGCAGTCCCTGAGGGCTGTGCAGGAGCTGGAATGTGGGACACATTTGACGCTTTGGGGTCCATGAATGGTGATGGGGATGGTGCAGCCTTTTCCCCCTCACAGGGAGCCAGAGCCCAGCACGGGGCCACGCCAGGAGAGTATCTTTGAGGGGCAGTGAGGTGATCCCATGAAGAGACCTTCAGTTTGGGGACAGCTCTGCCTCCAGAGTGTGGCATTTGGGAGGAGAGGAACTGGAGTCAAAGGCCATCCCCAGTGAGTGCTCTGGTGGGAGATGCCCAGCCCCAGCTCCCTGGCTCCTTTCCTTTTGACAAACAGTGCTCCTTCTCTCAAGCACAATCCCTTTCCAGACTGGCTCAGGCTCTTCTCCCCCAGAACAAATCCACCTCAGCTCTGTCCAGCAGCACAGCTTTGCTGGGTGTGTGGGTGTCTGGGCCATGCCCCACTCCACAGGCAGAGCCCAAATCCTGAGCAGCCGTTTATTGTGGTCCTGAAACCTGTTCTGGGCAGCAGCCCTAAAAACTCCATCACTAAAGCATCTCACTGGGTTCAGGATGACCCTGATGCTCTCCCATGCTCGATATTCAGTGAGCCTGAACAGGAAAGGCTCTTTTAGGAGATTTAGAGATAGTCTAAAATACTTGCTTTAATTTTGCATGATTGAGAACAAACTACATTATGGCCATTTCGAGTTAGACCGAAATGACTGTTGAAAGAGACAAGAAGACATGGGACTTTTTTTTCCCCTTGTATTAAATATTTAATTGCATTAAAGGAATGGTGTATTTACAGTAACAGGCGGCATGGTTGGAGTGAGAGCTCCTGGTGTTTAACATGGAGCTTTCCAACAGGATGTGGATGTTCATGAGGTCCTGCCTGTGCTGCTGCTTGTCCCCTAAACCCACCTAGTTGCTCCCACTCTTGGGGATTTTCAGGGCTGTTGTTTGTAGCACTGTGGCACAGGGCAAGGAATTGGGGTCTTGCAGTGTCAGTGTATCCTCCCAAGCAGCAGTGAGTGTTTATTCCATGCAGGGAGCTGTTGATCCTTCATTTGGCTGGTTTGGAGGGTTTGTTTTTTGTGGATTTGCTGTGGGTAGCAGCTGTGCAGGGTGCCCATTGCAGACAGTGTTTCTCTGCTCTTGTAAAGCTGGGAAAGGTGCAAAAGAAACTTTCCAGAACTTTTAATGGTGGAAATGAGCAGAAATTGGAGTCATGTGATGTGAAGATGAGTTGAAAGAGCCACAGCTCCTTGGTTGGTTGGCAGGAGGTGACAGTGGCCTCCAGAGCCGAGGGCAGTGGGAGGGCCACGAGCCCCATCCTTGTCTGGGTGGCACCTCAGTGGGTGCTGGGGATGGAGGAGGATGGCAGAGGGGGACCAGCCATCCCTGGGATGAGGGATTTGGGGCAGTGAATGCCCAGGTCTGCCCTGCACCTCTGGGGCACCATATTCAAGGCAGGTCACCCAAAAGAGCATCTCTGGGGGTGATGTGGGGGAGATACCAGCAGCCCCCCCTTCCCCGATTATCTTCCCACCCTGCCCCTTATCACTTGAGGAAATCCTATTTCAAGGCCGCTCTAATGAAGCCTCTGATCTTTGCAGAGCCCTGCTTGCTCCCCTTTAATCCCGGCCGGGCCGGGGTGCAGGTGCCACGGTCTCGGGGATTAGACGGTCCCTGCCCTTTGTGGGAGCCGTCACTCAGCGCGGCAGTGCCCGGTGAGCCACACGGGGCTCCTTGTTCGGACCATTCGCCAGGGAATATTAAACTTTGCTACCGCAGAGTCATTACACGGGGAGGCTGGAGCTGCTGCTCTGTTTTGGGGAAAACAGGGCTGGTGACGGGCAGGAGCTGCGGGAGGACTGTCACCTGTCACACCGGGGTCACCTGTCTGCCGGGCAGCCCCGTTCCCGTCACCCATCCCTGCCCTCCACCTCCCCTGTGCGGCCTCCTCCAGGGTGCCGGGGGCTCGTCCAGGATGGATCGGAGCTGATGCTGCAGCAGGGATGGGATGCGGGACAGACGCTGGTGGGATGCGGGAGACACATCGGTGGGATGTGACCGTCCCATCCCCAGGTCACCGCCAGAAGGGAGGAAAAGGCGCAGAGATTTTCCTGTCTGTCACCGCCCTCTCTCCCTCCGGCCACCCCGTGCCCATGGCCCCTCTTGCCGAGCCCCGGCACCGCGGAGGTGGCCGAGGAGCCGCCACCGCGGTTCGCCACAGCCGGCTTCCCTTCCGAGGCCGCCTGAGCTCGGACGCAGCTGGGAAGGTGCTTTTCTTCCTCTTGCGCTTGTGTGCCGTGACTTCCTCGCCAAAATAATCCTGGAAATAATACTTAAAAGAAGGGAAGGGGGGGAAAGAAAGGCGAGAAAGCGAGCGAGAGCGGAGGGGAGAGCACTCAGCATCTCTGCTCGGCTCCGCGGCCTCCCGCAGAGTGAAATGGAGGCAAATAATGCCCTAAAGCTCCTTCCCCGAGCAGTGCAATCAGCCTGCGGCTCCGAGGGGCGGCCGTGCCCGGTGCCGGAGCGTTTGCCGGGAGGGTCACGGCTTCACCGCACCAAACCCTCCCTGCCCGGAGCCGCTGGGCACCGCCGAGGGGCCGGCACTGCGCGGGGGCAACCGAACCTCCCCACTGCTCCCGGGCCCCTCGGGGGGCAGCACGGACAGGCAAGCGGTGCGCGGTTTGGAGGGGAACGAGGACCCGTTCAGCTCCATCCGTGGATGCGGCACCTTGGGGACGGCCACTCTCTTCCTTTTTGCCGCTGGGGAGGTGACGGCGCATCCTCCTCACCATGCACCTGCATGCGCCCTGCGTTGGCACAGGGATGGGGGGTGTTGAGGGCCACCCCGCAGCAAGGGGTGTACCCACGGGACCCCTCCTCGGTGTCCCAGCCCAAGCACGGCCCCTCTGGCCCACGATGAAGCTCCCCAAGTGATGAGGCAGGGGAGCTGCGTGCAGTGGGTGAAGGCACAGGTGGGGAAGTCTCACCCTATGGAGGGAACACGCGAAGGATCCGCCAGCCCCCGTCAGCCCCGGCTCACCCTGAGCCTTGCCTTGTCCTCCTGCACTCCCTGCCTCGCTGGTGGGAGCGTTCCCGGGCGCAGGTAACAGTTGGGCACATTCCCATAACCGAGTGTCGCCAACTGCTGCGGCGGCAGGGCCGGAGCCCCTCTCCAGTGCTGCTGTTTGCTTTGCAGCCTCCTTAGCCCCCATTGAGGCTTTTCAGCTCCAGCCCCTTCAGGGGGTTTAAGTAGGTAAAACCTGAGGAAGAGGCTATTTTCCTCCCTCCCTTTTGAGCCCTGCCTTGTGCCCAAAAGGCCCCCTTGTTTCACGCGTGCCAGTCACCTGGCTGGGCCCCCAGGCCCTTTCTCTCCCAGCCTCCCTTTTCTTTCTCCTTTCTCTCTTTTGACTTTTCCAGGAGCCCTCGCTCTCCAAACGAGCTTCAGATTGGATCCAGATTGAGGTCCCTTTGTCTTTCAAGGGTTGTACTAAGCTAATTAAATGTGATCCCAACAAATAAACGCAGATCTCCCCATTACATTCAGGCCTGCCTTTCAGGCAGCACCGGGCGGCCCCTCGCCCCCGCCCGCTCCGCACAGGGTCCCCCTCATTGAGTCCTGGCCATTGAAAGCACTGCCAGGATTTCTTTTGTGCCGGGGGTCTCCGAGCCCTTTTTCCATCAGAAAAGACCCCCAAACAGCAGCTCGGCCTTTGTGAGTTTGCAAGCAAACGCCAAAGAAAAGCCCCCTGAATGCTTTAATAAATGACACATTTAGCAACTTCGGAGGCGCCTGGCTCCTGCGGCAGCCGCAGGGGTGCGATGATCCCTCCTGCCCCGGCTCCCCCGGCTCCCGCAGGGGTGCGATGATCTCTCTTGCCCCCCTTCTCTCCGGCTCCCGGGGCATTTGCAGCCCGCGGAGGCGCAGGGGATGCGGCCGGAGCAGCTGACCGCCTCTGCTCCCAGCCCGGCTCTCCGCCCTTCCCCTTTCCCGGCGCTCGGGGGGCGCACGGAGCAGGTGATGGGGTCGGCCGGGCCGCCCCGCACCGGCACCGGGCTCCGGGGCACTGGGCAGCGGCCAGGGCGCGGCGGGGCAGCCGGGGCCGGGGGGCTTTTGAACTCGGACCCCAGGGTCCCTTCGCCTGGTATTAGCGCTGGTAAATCCAAAATCGTTTTTAATGACACACACCACCCCCCAAACCCACCCCGGACTGGGGGCTGCGCTGGACTTTTCTCAGCTCAACTAATATCTTTTTAATGACTTTGGGAGGGGGCAGAGCCCGGCTCTGCCCTAGAGCCTGGATTGCTCCAAACAGATGTTGGGGCAGAGGGAGGGGGATGCTCTTCCCTGCCAGGGACTTTCTTCTAAAGTTCAAACGAGAGGGGAGCTTTCAATCACCGCTAAAAATGTATTTCTCCCCATTGAACAATGGGCTCCTTTCTGCGCCCGGGGGGACTCTGTTGCGATCGCGTTTCTGCTGCCGGAGAAGAGAAACCTCCGGGGTTAGGGCAAGAAAAACTCAGCTTCGAAAAGGGCTCTTCCCTGCGCCGCTTATTTTCGTAGCTCTGCATCCCTCCTGCGTTCACTCTCCGCAGAAGAAAAAAATAAATAGTACAAAATTGTACTAACGAAGCACCAATCCTCCTTCCGCGCCGCAGCCCCGCCGCACGGGAGCCGCCGCAGATCTTTGCAGTGAAGACGGGCAGTGAATGCGGGGCTTGAGGAAAGAATCGCGGCTGCACCGGCCCGGGCCAGCGGCGGCTCCATCCCCGCATCCCGGCTCCATCCCCGGCGGCCCCACAAGAGTTAAATTTTAAAGCAAATCAAATTCCCATTGGCCACTGTATATTATCTCAGCAGTCTTCATTTGATACCTCTTTAATACAGAAAGGAGCTTTTCAAACCCCTTTTCTCTCTTTTCTCCCCGCCACTCTTTAAGAGCAATAAATGTTCAACTGCAATAACTATAAATCAATCTCCGCTCTGTTCAAATCCTATTCATGCGAAAGGCTGGAAGAGGGGAGAGAGCTCCCCCCTCCCCCCCGCCCCCCAAAAAGCAGCTGCTGGGCTCTAATCTCCTTTCTTGCACTGTCATTCACCCTCATTTTTCCTCCATCACCCCATCCCTGCAATCTTTTCTTGTTTTGCTTTTCTTTTCTCTCTTTGCTGCATTATGATCCCATGTCTCCCCTCATCAGACCCCAACCTTGTCCAGATCCTGACCATCCCCTTGTAGGCTGTGAAAGAAAAGAAGAGTCCATGGATGTCAAATTGGTCTCAAAAAGACCATGAAAGATTGATTTGCTCCACTTTTCTTCTGCCTGACATTATTTCTGAGGGTCCTGAATGGGAAACCAGAAAGTCTGGGACTGGAATAAAGATGTTCTCTCTGTAAGGGGGAGACGGGGGGGAAAAATGCCCATTTACTCCTGGCCCATCAACCCTGCAAAACAGAGCAAAAGAAAAGAGGACTGTGGCTATTCAGAGTCAGACCAATATGTACACCTCCCAACAATATGCCAATATACTGAGGGCTTCTCTATTAACACCCATGAATATTAAAGTGCTCACTAAACGCTCAGAAGGAACTTTGGGAATATACACATGAAAATACAAGCAGCATTGTGCGGGGCTCAGAACAATGGGGCGGCGATAATGGCCCTTCTCTATTAACAGCCATGAATATTAAACTTGTTTCCTCTTAAATGTTAAAAAGGAGGGATAGCTGCGATATTAAAAAAGAGAAATGAGGAGCGGGCTGGGGGGGGGGACACACAGCAAAGGACCTTCCTAGGATCGCGAAGAAGCTTTGGGAAACAGCTGGGGATATTTAAAACCAGGCAGAAAATGGAAGAATTTTTTTTTCCACCTTTTTCTCTCACTCCCCCCGCACCGCCGAGGCCCCGCAGCCGAGAGCGGAGCTCAGCGCAGCCCGCACCGGAGCCGCAGGGGGTTTAAGAACACCTATTATTTTTTTGTCCCGGGATAACTTGAAGGTTGAAGAGTTTGCCTGGGGAAAGGAGAAAAAAAAAAAGGCAATCCGAGGGCTGGCTTGCCTCGGCGGCCGGAGGGAGCCGGTGTTGGGAACCTTTCCACCTGATGCGTTATGTTTAGCAAAGCTGAAATATTCTGACGGCTCCTCTAGCCAAAGTCCAGAAAAACAAAATAAACTTATTTTTCACGCTTATTAAACCCCAAACCAATCCCTGGCAGGTTGTTAACCTCCCCTTTCCAGGGCAGCGCTGCCTCTCACCGGGCAAAGATCCGAGGTAAGCGCAGGTTTGGGTGGGTTCCTGACATTTGCGTTGCTTCTTGATTGGATTAACAGAAATAATTTCGCCTGGGTTGGAGCATCATTTCACCCAGGCCAGAAGATGCTCCACAGCTTCGCCCTATAAGACACCCATTCAGGGGATAGGCTGGGGGTTTGGGCTGTGCTTGGCTGCTGCTCCGGGCACGGTGAGACCCGGCGGGGCTTCCCGGGACTCCGGGGTGCGGGAACCGGCCTTTGAGCGCCTGAGGATTTTGGGGGCCCAGCCTTCTTCCCCCAGCCATTTACAGCCCCTCGTCCCCATGAAAATCAAAAGAACAAGGCTAAGGAGAGGGCTCTAAGCTCCGACACAGCAGGACTGGGTTTAAATCCGGGAAAGATTAACCCTTTGCTGAGCCGGCAAAGCTCGGGCCCGGAGAGGAGGGCTGGGTTTGGGGGCACCGCTCTGGTGCCACCTTGCTGGGGAGCAGAGGTGGCTGCGGAGCTCCTGGGGCTCGGCAGGACGGGGATGGGAGCCGGGGAATGTCTTCGGGTGCGGGGATGGGGGCGATGCGGCGGCAGAGCCCCGAGGATGCGGCAGCCTCCCTCGGGGTCGGGGTCCGGCCCTGGGGGGACACGGCAGGACGTGGTTGCTATTGCAGGGAGATGGGGGATCCACGAGCAGTCCCCGGTCCACTCCTGAGCACAATTACCACGGGGATGGGAGGTCGGGGACCGGCCGGGCTGACGGCGGTAGCCGGGTGAGCCCGGCCCTGGGGTCAAGCGGGGATCAGCCCGGGGAGCGCGTCCCACCCGCGCCGTGCTTGGGGACCCTCTCCGGGATTCGGGGGAGCAGCGCCGAAGCCTCCCGGTGCTGCAGGTCCCGGCCGGGAGGGCCGAGGATGCGGAGGGCAGCGGGGAGCCGAGCACGGTCGGTGCCAACTGCGGGAGCCTCGGCCCGTTCCCCCGGGGCCGCGGGGGCCAAACGCCGCCGAGCACCGGGAGCTGTCGGGCTCGGGGCCGCAGATTTCGTTGTGGTGCTCAACGGCTCCAAAGCGCAGCGTTTCTGCCCCAAAACGAGCGCGGGGGCCGGGCGGGGAGCGGGACCGTGCCCGAGGGTGCGCCCCGTCCGTGGGGCACTGGCGAGGACGTTTCTGCCCGTTTCGCTGCTGTTCTGCCATGCCCGGGGGCAGGTACCCGGGTTTGGGTTTGCCCGGGCCGGGAGGTGCAGGGAGCCGACCCGGTGCGTGTGTGTGTATATACGTGAGTGTGTATACGTGTGTGTATATGTGTGTGTGTGTGTGTTGTGTGTGTGCTCGCCGTGTCCCTCCCTCCCTCCAGCCACCCCACCCCCGGGAGGGGAGGGAAGGAGGGGATGGGAGGGGGGGGCTCCGACGGCTCGCCTCGCTCCGGCAGCCCCAGTCTCTCCGCCAACGTCAGGGAGGTCATTAATAACCAATTAGGAGGGTCAATGAAGCTCATATATAGCCGGGCGGGAGCCGCCGAGCCGAACGGAGCCCAGCCCGCC
>VZTX01014000.1:0-11202 GCA_013400915.1 Pardalotus punctatus | reverse complement strand
CTCTCCCGGTCCCGCTCCCGGTCTCTCTCCCCGCCCCGCTCCCGGTCCCTCTCCTCTCCCCCCCGCCCCGGTTTCGTTCCCGCAGCGGCCCCGACCGCTGCCGGCAGCGGAGCAGGGCCTCGGGCCGCCTTTGGCTGGGAGGCGGCGCTGGGGCAGCGAGGGCTGGTGCTTGCGGGTGCCCGCGCCTGGAGAGGCTGGGCGGGATGCAGGGAGGGCTCCCGGGCAGGCGGAGAGGCTGAGCTGCACATCCTTCTGCACACCGTGTGTGCACATGGGTCTGCACGTGTGTGCACGGACCTACACGCGTGTACGGCTGTGTGTATTATTTTTCCACTCAAGAGACTGATTAGCCAGAGGAGAGCGTACGGAAAATCACGCTATGAAAAAAGCCGGTGTCCATAGAGGAGTCCTGCAACTTTATTCGAATAAAGCGAGAGAATCCACTAGGCCATAAACCCCATAGGGTTTCCTTCTCAAGGTTTCAGAAGAAGCAGCCTCCTTTTATCCTAAGCTCACAGCCACATGTTGCCCTCTTCCTTTCCCCATTGGCTGAGCTATTAGGAAGGTACAGCCTTCCCAAACCACCTACGACCTATTCCGCCTTGCACATGTATTGTCATTTTCCCCCAGAGTTCAGAAGTTCACGCTGTCTGGGTTCTGTAAAAAATTTGCCCTGTCTTGATGTTTGTAGAGACATTAGACCCATTTTGAAGACATGAACACCTATTTCTCCTAAAGACCCCCACCCATGAGTTATTAGCACCCATCTTCCCTATCACTTCATTCTAAGTTCCATCCTGGCCATAACCCAAGTTGGGAACAATGGGACCTTTCCACTCAAGTTAAAATTCAGGTAAATGATTTACCAGGGCTAACAAGGATAACTGCTTATCCTTTGTTCTCCACTGCTCCCGTTACTGTCAGATGAGCTGACAGGTCTTTGACTGCTGCTGGAATTGCTCCTTAAGCTCCTGCCTTCCTGGGAAGGATCTGGCGCTATCTTGTCCCTTTGTCTTTCAAACCACGTGGCTGCCCCTGCCGGGTGACATCTTGGGAAGGGTATTTTCCAATATTTTGGGTCTCTCTTTCTTCCTGTGGGGTTTGTGAGGTTTAGCAATTTTGTATCTAACAGTTATTTATTGTTATTTTTTGCCTGTTGCTGTTCTGTTTGTTTGTGAACTGTTATTTTTTCACTTAAATCTGCTTGTATGTTGTTCCTTAGTGGTGGAAAGGTTGGAATTAAGGTGAAGTTACCCCTTTTAGAGTGCCCACTTCTTTAAATTGTCTTAAACCAAGACAACACCAGCATGTAAAATAGCTCTGCCTTGAACTACTTGATGACAGAATTAGTTATTTTGGGTCACAGGAGGCGAAAGAGCCACCACCTGCCCTGTAGCTGGGGAAGAGGGGAAGAGGCTGGGGAAGAGGGTCTTCTGGCAAGGCTACTGTAAGCTTTTTTTTCTTCTTCTTTTTTTAAGATGCAGCCATCTAAATAAACATGCCTTTCATGGTTGGTTTATACATTCACACAAGACAAGAGTTTAAGCATGCCTTTATTGCATAAGTACCAAAGAAGTCGCTGCTTTCCTAGCAGCAGCAAAAAGCACATAAAGAAGCAAATATGGTTTCAGGGTTATCACCTTTCATTCATGCACCATTTCTGAATTCATCTTTCTTTTGGAGAAAGGACTTGTGAACTAAATGGGAAAACATCTCCCTTTCCCAAGGTTTTCCAATCCATAGTTTCCTTACAGAGATGCTGCCTGCATTTTAGGCTGTGTTTGATTGGCTTCCTCAAAGAATGATAAGAAAAGCTGTATTCATTCAGGCCAGATACATTCCAGTGTCCTATCCCTCATACCAGCCAGGAGCAGATACCCAGATAAATTTAAGGAGCAAGGTCATATTTCAGCATAGTTTTCTCTCTCTGTCAGTGAACTGTACTCCCCACCTCCATCAGTGACTGTCCTAGTCATAAGGCAACACAATTCTGCAGGTCTTATACCGTGTTCATTAATTTTTTTATTTTCTCACTACAGATACTCCAATAAGAATGGGCAAAAAAATGAAGGGGAGGGGGGAAGAGGAGGAAGGGAGGGGTGAAGAAGAACAGAAAAACATCAAAAAAGAGAGATAAACCCTACATGTCACTAAGCCCTGTTGGTCAGGACAACAAAATCTTGACTCAGGATAACGCAAGTAAATGGCTGAGACTGCACCTGTAGTGACCTGTTGCTAAACCTTGTTTGTATTAAGCTATGATCTGTAAGTTCTCTGTTTGCATTGTAGCAGTGCGAAGGCCTCCAGAGTTAGCACTAGCCAGTACCCTCTCTGTCTTAATAAAATGCTGCTTTTAATTCCCCACACCCATCCATTTCCCTAGCCTCCTCTCCAAACACCATCATTCTCCAAATCTGGTGATCCTGAGTAACCGATCAATGCTTGTGGAGTGATTTAGCAACCCTTGACATAGGAACTCAGGTTTCTTCCCCTGCAATGGTTTTTCCAGCCGTACCTGGAAAACAAATACATCATGTAATTTGACAAGTTACATAATGATTAAATTGGTTGTAAAAACAGACTTGGTTAGTCTTTGAGAGTCTTGGGTGAAGACTCTCAAAAATATCTCTGAAAGATATGAATAAATGAAAATGATTATGAGCTCAATCCAAACAAGCTGGAGGAAGGGGAAGATAACAAAAAGGAGAGCTCTGAGAGAGGAGGGAAATTTAGGGAATTAGGGCAGGTGCTGCAAGACAGGATTTCTATCTTCTCCTTTCAGCTTTAGGAGAAGGACTGTGCTAAACTCCACCAAATACAGCTTCCCACCCATTGATCCCCCTGCCTCCCTCAGTCAATAGCAGGATTGTCTTTGATCATCTCTGCCCACTCTTCCCCAGTGTCCACTGCAAATATCCTTACCAGGGAGAGAGGCCATGAGCCTCTTGAGCAATCTTCTTGGCACACCGAATATCATCCTCAATATCATCAGTCATCAATTCTGTAGAGAAGGGAGAAAAGATCAATTCAGAGGGAAGCTGGGCAGAGGAAGAGCAGGGACAGACTAGCAGAAGGAAAGGTGTCCATCAGGAAGGAAAGGTAGGTGGGACACTGAGAAGATGGATGAACAGAAGGACAGATGGAAATGCCCGGAGCAGCTGCTAGGCAGGTGTCGCGGGCAGAGCAGGTGCGTTCATGCAATGAACAAAGAAATGTTCTTTGTTCTGTCCTACCACTTACTTGAGCAACTGATATGGCAGCCATTCGTGGATCCAGGGGTCCTGCCATCATTGCACCAGTACTTGCTGTTGATCTGAAAGATGCCATAGTCCCTGCTTGGACCGTTGTTATTATATGCTTTAGTGTTATAACCACTCTCATATTTCACCAGGCACATCCCTGCAGGAGGAAGAGAGATCCCAGAGGAGAACATTAAGGTATGCTCATGTAAATAAATAAGAGGAAAGATATGAAAGGACCGAGGATGAATGAAGTGCTGGAGAAGTAACTAAACTGGTGATTTCATAACCTTGAGAATTGTATGAGTAAATGCTTGGAAGGACAAAGCTCTAGACAGGTACTTGTTGTGTGAACTGTAGAAGGGAGCAAGGAAGGGGATGACGAAGAGAAAAGGTGAAGTCAAAGAAATGGAAAGACAAAATAGTACTGCTGGAAGGTCTAATAGAAGTTGAGAGGTACAAAGGTGGTAGAGGCAGAGAGGTGCTGTGGCAGCTCATTATACTCACAGTCAGCAACAGTTGTGCCCTGGAAGCCCTCAAATCCATTCCGACGTAGGATCCTCACCATCTCACATCTGGAGATGATTTTTCCCTGGCTGCCTGGCAGAGCCAGACCAAGGAAAACAAGAAGAAAGCCAAGGAAGAGCATTGACTTTCTCATCATGCAGTCCACAGCAAGATGTGCCGAAGCAACTTGAGCTGTCTGTCTGCCAGGACTGCCTGCAATGCCAGCCTTTTATTCCTGCTCCCAGGAGGGATCAACTGGCTAAGCAAGCATATCTGGGAAGTCTGGGCGGTCTTTACGGTAACAAGCCAATAAGGAAGTGGGCCAAACTCCAAAATAAATTCTTGGAGGGTGCCAGTACCTATTTCACTGGTCCTTCAAGGCTGGGGCATATGTTTTCACAGACAATCCAGCAATCCTCAGTTTGATATTACTCCAAATGTCATGAATCAAAGGCTGTAGTTGTCTTGTGTGGGTGTGTAATGGTTTAACTCCAGAAGTCTGCTAAGTCACTTAATCTCTCCCACCCTGGTGTGATGGGAAAGGTAAAAGTTAGCAAACTTGTGGGTTGAGATACGGGCAGATTAATGAGGAAAGCAAAAGTCATACGTGCAAGAAGAAGCAAAATAAAGAGGTAACACACTCCTTCCCATCAGCAGGGAGATTCTTCAGCCACCTCCAGGAAACTGGGCTCTACCACATTAACAGCAGTTCGGGAAGACAAACACCATCACTGCAAAAGTCCCTCTCCTTCCTCCTTCTTCCTTCAGGTTTATGCTTTGAGCATGACACTACATATGATCTGGGATATTCTGTGGTCAGTGGGGGTCAGCTGTCTCCCCTGCATTCCCCCATCATGGTTTAGGAATAATATTCCCCAATTTAGTAGTCCCATTAAAAAGACAACAAGCCGCTCCCCTCACCCTCTCTGATCACAGGTTGAGATAAAAAGAATTTACTGGGAATGGCAATGAGTTAAGAATCAACCATGAAAAATGTCCTCGAATAGAACCTCCTGTGAATGAGGTGAAGAAAGAGTAGTCAACCTTATCTTCTTACTTCATCTTCCTACTATCCCTTGTAAAATATTTCTGAACTGTAAACAATATATGATAGAAAGAAACATGATTCATTATGTTTTTGTTTACATGGACTGTATATTACAAGCCATGGCAGATCACTGGACATTAACTTGATTGGTCACTGCCTCAAGACAGCTGCCTTTGACATCAGTTTTTTTCCTCATACTGTATGCATCAAAAAGCTCAAGAAAATAAGGATAAGAAAAAATCTTGCAAGGTAAAAATAAAAAGAGGCAATGGTTATGAAAGACATAAACCTAGGAAGATACATCACAGCTGAGTTGCAGGAGTGTCTCATATTGGTGTGTCCAATGAAGAAACAGCAAAAGGTGAGTCTGCTGGGTTTGAGTGAGGTAATTTCCTTCCCAGTGGCTGGCATGGGGCTATGTTTTGGATTTGTGCCCCATGTAGGGACGATAATGGAGATGTTTTTGTGTTGCTGAGCAGTGGTCACACAGAGCCAAGGCCTTTTCTGCTTTTCATGCTGCCATGCTGGCGAGGAGGCTGGGGGTGCATGGGAAATTGGGAGGAGACATAGCTGGGACACATGACCCAAACTGATGGAGGGCACATTCCCCATCATCTGACATCATGCTCAGTATCTGAAGTGGGGGCAGCAGAAGGGGGAGGGATGTTTGGAGCGATGCTGTTTGTCTTCCCAAGGCACTGGTACGTGTCACGCTGGGACACATGACCCAAACTGATGGAGGGCACATTCCCCATCATCTGACATCATGCTCAGTATCTGAAGTGGGGGCAGCAGCAGAAGGGGGAGGGATGTTTGGAGCGATGCTGTTTGTCTTCCCAAGGCACTGGTACGTGTCACGGAACCCTGCTCTCCAGGGCATGGCTGAACACCTGCCTGCCCATGGGAAGCAGGGAACGAATTCCTGGGTTTGCTTTGTTTGCACATGTGGCTTTTGCTTTCCATATTAAACTGTCTTTATCTCAACCCATTAATTTTCCAGCTTTTACCCTTCTGACTTTCTCCCTGATCCTTTTGGCAAGGGAATGAGTGAATGGCTGTGTGGGGCTTGGCAGCTGGCTGGGGCTAAACCACAACATTGCCTGACAAACTCAGGATGCAGGAATTATGTTCCCTCTCAATGTTTTCAGATTTCTCAATCCTTGAAAGGGAACTTGCATGTCCTCTGTGGCTTATTTCCTCCTCTAGCTCCAAAGCAAGCTCTTTGTGCTTTCATCCCAACATTACTGCCATACAGCTTTGAAGAAGGAAGGATTGAGAGCAAACGGAGTATTTTTGGGAGAGGGTTGTGGGTGAGGTGTTGAATAGAAAAGCTTCTTTTTTATTCTCTAGCAGTCATAGACGACACTGGCAGGAGAAATCATTTCATTGGCTTCTTTGTGGACTGTTATGCCAATTGATAGCACACCTGAGTGGGAGGAAATGGTACAAAGGCTTCACCTTCACCCCGAACTCCAGAGAAGAAAGGAGTCCATGCCTCTACAACCCTCTTGCTCAGTGAGGTGCTTATGGGGGTCTTCTTGCACCTCTTCCAAAGGGAATATCCTTCTGCTTCCACTAATAAAAGTGTATCCCTACAGGTCCTCCAAAACAGGCCTTGGATTTGCTGTGAAAAAAGCACACAGTGGTAACCTGCAGCTGTGTGAATCCCTGAACAACAGATGAAAGCAGCAGGTCTGGTGATGCTCTGTCAGGGATTGAGCTCCATGATGCTGGCATCCCATGGATGTCTGGGGGCTGCTTTGGGGATCCTCCAGCTGGCCAGGTAACAAACATAAATTTATTCTTTACAATTTCCCCGTGGTTTGTGGTTGTTCCTGCACTCTGCCTGCACCACTCACCCAGACAAGCGTACCTGCAGGGCACAGACAGCCTTGTTCCCCCCTCCACAGGGCAGTGATGGCAGGAGACACAGCTGGGACACATGACCCAAACTGATGGAGGGCACATTCCCCATCATCTGACATCATGCTCAGTATCTGAAGTGGGGGCAGCAGAAGAAGGGGGAGGGATGTTTGGAGTGATGCTGTTTGTCTTCCCAAGGCACTGGTACGTGTCACGGAACCCTGCTCTCCAGGGCATGGCTGAACACCTGCCTGCCCATGGGAAGCAGGGAATGAATTCCTGGGTTTCCTTTGTTTGCACGTGTGGCTTTTGCTTTCCATATTAAAGTGTTTTTATCTCAACCCATTAATTTTCCAGCTTTTACCCTTCTGACTTTCTCCCTGATCCTTCTGGCAAGGGAGTGAATGAGCGTGTAGATGCCATGTGACAGAACACAAGTCTGATACAGCAGATGAGGAACTGCTTAGCTGTAACTCAAGTCTTAAACCGATTTAAAGAAAAAAATGATGATGCAAGAAAGCAGGATTTAAAAACCCTGGCTTGCTGTCCTGATACTGCTCATTTGTGTCAGTTAGTTGGGAGTTGAGAAGATTCTTGCTCAGCCTGGTTTTGAGGCTGTAGTGCAACTGTGTATAATTAAAGCAAAACCAGCCCAGGTGCTCTCAGAGCAGCAATAATGTGCCATGGAAGGCAGAGTTTTTTATATGAATGAAATAAGGAATGAATGAAATAAGGTAAAGTTTATAGCACGGAATTTATCCACTTCTGAAAGGCTCAATCTAATGGCTGTTAAGTATCAGTGAAGATCAGGCTCTTTTCCTAGTGTGGTGTCCATGAGATGTTAATCTTTGGGGTGGGAGTGGGCACCCTTGAACACTGATCATTGCTCTGGATAAAGAAGTGTTTGTGGGGTGCTGATGGGGGAATTTTTGCCCAGCCTGATCAGAGTAACTTCTGTGGGCTTGGGATAATGTGTTAGGATTTCAGGTGATCCGTGCTCTGAGTGACCCAAGTGTTGGTGGGCTTTAAACTACATTTTATACTGGTGAGCACTGTGCTATCGCATAGGAAAGATCTCATATTCAATGGAGCTTTGTGCCAGTGCAGGAGGGCTTTTTAGTCTTCCACAGAGGATTTCCAGTTTGGTTTTAAATGGTGTCAGTGGCTGAAGTTTGCCATTCTTTGAGGTGATGGCCTCATATGCTATGAGATGTCATCATTCTCTCTCCTAAAGGGCAGCATATGTGTACAAAGCTATTTCTGATACATATCAATGTAGTCAATTTTTATTTTTTGTTTTTATTTCTGGGTGGTTTAGAGCCTGAAGTGTGGGGGGGGTTTAAGATATATGAAATCCTGTATTGGTGGTTGCTTTTGCCTAGTTTACTGTGACTGTGGTTTATTCTAGGCAAGTTTTTATTCTTTCTGGGAAAGAGTTCTCCTTTACTAAGGTGCTTTTATGCTTGGCAGCTTGGAGACTGTTTGTTTAGTGTAAAACTTCCGTGCTTGGCTTTACAATTGAGTAAATGGTTCTGAAATGAGTGACAAGTATTATAACATTCGTAAATAATTATGAAATATGTATTTTTTCTTTTATTTACCCTTGTATAGTGCAGAATTTGTTTCCAAGACCCATTTTATATGGAAGGATGGACTTTTTAAACAAAGTTTTGCACAATTTTGTGACTTGAGATTCAACTGTCAGTTAAGATTTAAACTTGAAATCTTTTATGAAATGAAAAAAAAAAAAGAGCCTCACATTTCCAACAATAGTTTTCCTACATTATTTGAAGGAACAGTGGGAATTCTTTGGGAAAATGTGACACCTGAATAGCTTTTAGTAGCAACAGGGTTCACTGCTCAGCTGCTCATTCTGTGCCATAGTTTGAAGTTGGCTTCCTTACTGCTTGCTAGTGCTTCCATGTAGGATTGCTTTACTTGTCTGATCCATAAGGAGTGTCGGTTCCACTTTTTAGAGTTTTGGCTGCCAGAGGCTTCCCCAGCATCTTAGACTTGAAATTCATCTGAGTGAGCTACTTCCATGTATTGGTCATGTGGAAGAATATTTGTTCTCTGAGCTGTTTTTTTTCTCATGGTGTCCTGGTTTAAGGGACAGGTGTCTGCCAAGGAAGGCAGGAACCTCCCTTGGAATGGAAAATATGACCCCTTTCCCTCCAAATTATTATAACTTTGAAATTACGCGGCTTTCAGGCAGAGATACGGGAAAAGGAATAACAGTTTTTTACCAGTAAATATAGGTATAACAAGACAAACAAACAACAGCAGCAACAACAACAAACGAAACAGAAACCCAGAACAGCCTGCGCTGGGCTGTCCATCACCCTCCCCTTGGGTGCAGTTACAGTCACAGCCAGCAGGGGCGCTGTTGGCTCTCACAGGTGCGATGATTCCTCCGCGGCTGCAGGGGNGGCTGCAGGGGGCGCTGTGGCCCGAGCTCAGCCGTCGCTCCACGTGGGAAACGGTGGCGAGCGGGTGAAAGGGATGGAAAAGGAGCTTCCTTTACAGCCCCACGGGGCAGCCGATGCCGGTGCCCCTCCGGATGGCGAGACGGGCTGTAGCAAGGACTTCAGAGCAGCAAGCTGGAACAGCAGAGCCGGGGTGACAAACAAAGTGCGGCAAAAACTCTGAACCCATAGCAGGAGCCGCAGGGGTGTGGGCGGACAGGGGGTGTTGGGTTAAAGTGTTGCAGACAGCCCGAAGCCCTGGCAGAAAACAGCAGCAGGGCTCCTGCAAACAGCTGGATGCTCCCTTCGGAGAGGGGAGGGGCTTGGGGTGGCAAGTTTTCCCCTGAGGCACCTGAGGAGATGGTGAGGATCCTTTCCAGTGAGATCGGGTATTGGTAAGGTCCCAGTTCAATGGCTGCTCTCCCAGCAAAGCCTCACTCACGGTAGGAGAAGCAGTCAAGGATGGAACTCCGTGGTGGCAGTGAATTCTCTCCAACAACAACAGCCACAGCCTGACCATCTCACCTCCAATCCCGAGAGCGAGAGAGCGAGGAGCTGAGCTCAGCCCCTCACCCCCAACCAAAATCTCACGGTATCTCTGCACTTCCCAAGAGAAAGCCCCCCCAGCTAAGAAGGTAGCCAAATGCACCCTTCCCTCTCCTCTTCCCAGACACATCTTTTGTCTGTTATTTTTTATTATTATTTTATTAGTAGTTAATAATTCTTTTATTATTTTATTATTAGTATGAAAGTACTGTTGTTACCATCTCTAAGGCAACAAATGGGAGAAAATTCCCTGAGAGAAAGGGAAAAAAAGAAAAAATCCTAACCTCCAACACCTTTCTTCTTCTTTTGCATTTTCTTCTTTATTTATCTTGGCTCTCAGTTGAGGCTTTCTGGTTTTCCATCTTTCCATGAACCTGCGCTCGGTAAAGGCAGGTATGCCATGGGTTTCCCCAGTTGCTCTTCACAAGAAGTTTGACATGTGAAAAGTCTCTGGGAAGCAGCATGTTCTGTGAAGACGGAAAAGGGGGGCATTGAAAGCTGCAGTGAAATCAACACATCCTACCCTGCCAGCCCAATTTCTGCTCAGGAACAAGCTCCCAAAAATAGGTGGCAGAAGCAACAGAGATCTGAAGCTCGCTACTGGTAGCCTCACTGCTCACGGGGCTGCTGGGAAGGCTGGGGACGAGGGAAGGCATTTGGCATCCTGTGCATGCTGGCCCGGCTGGGGCTGCATTTACTTTCCCTCTGCCCCTTGTTCTGTGCTGACAAAGGGGCTGGGGAGGTGCTCCCGTGTATGGGGCTGGTGTGTCACCCCACTGAGCTCCTGCCATCCCCTCTGCCTGCCTTCCTTCTGGCAGGCTGAGAGCACCGGGAGAGAAGGGGCGTGCTGTGCTGGGACTACACTGTCCAGCTTGTCAGCAGGGCACAGAGTGGAGCAACAGTGGTGCCTGACAGCGTTTGCCACCGCTTGTCCCCATTTGTCCATGGCACAAGGTCCATTTGTTGTTTGGGTGGAGTGGCTGCATGTGCATCTGGCTTTTCTGAAGGCAGTGGCTGCAGCCAGGGATCTCCCAGGAGCTGTATTGCCACGGGCCTGACCCTGTCCTTTGGCTACCACAACCATGTGCCACTCAGCCCTCCAAGCCCCCCCAGATCTCTTTCAGCAGTGATCCAGGACCCTCTGCCCAGGGAGGAAACATTCGCACCCTTTCTGCCATGGACTTGCAAGCAAACTTGTTTTGCTCCCTGGCATGTGGCCCCCATGCATGGAGCATACCTTCGGAGAGGAAGTCTGCACAGGCCCTTTTTCCACATTGTAGGTGAACATCGCCAGGAGAGCTTCCTCTGCTCTGTCTGCATCCACTCCCTCAGGGGCAAAGCACAAGGAGAACAAGCTGGGCTCATCCCAACAAGGAGGGAATGTGGAGGCTGGATCAGCCCTCTATGTACCCAGCCTCTGGCAGGGCTCTAGCAGCACTCTGGCGTTGTTAGGGTAGAGCTCAATCTCTGCCTGTGCTTTGGCCAAGAACCCTTGGGTGCTTGGCTGGAACAAGTGTTGTGGTTTGACCCTGGC
>VZTX01013999.1:0-15833 GCA_013400915.1 Pardalotus punctatus | reverse complement strand
GTAGGTCAGAGTCTCAAACGGAATCCGCCTCAAGGCAGGGGGGCACGGGGAAACGAAGCAGTGTGGATATAGTCCCAGCTATATTCACTATTGTATTTATTAATATTTATTTTATAATAATATAATTTTTTATAATTCACCGTTACATATTATTTCTCTTTATCTTTTATTTATTAAAGCTTGGTTTTAATATTACTTAGATAGTGTCTGAAATAATAGTAAAGCATTCTCAAGACCCAAAATACAAGCTGATTTCCTGCAGTGTATGTGTAATATGAAAAGACATCAAAGTTACATACATAGCTTTATAATAAGGTTTTTCACATAGAAAAAAAGCCACAGAAAAAAATACGGAAATAGAAATAAATACGGAAGAAGCTCAGATATGACAAGTGCCGCATTTGACACGGATTTGTGATGGAAATTCACACGCGCGGCACCGGCGCCGCCATGTATGGTGGCGTGACGTCACTCGCATCGCGCGTTCCTATTGGTGCTGCGGCGCGGTGGGCGGTGCGCGTGCCGGCCCCGCCCCGGCCGCGGCCCGAACCGGATCTGATTCCCCTCGCAGCCGCTGACGGCACCGGGCGCGTCTCGTCGGGCCTGCGACCGCCGCTGTCCCCGCCACCGCCACTGTCACCGTCACCGCCGCTGTCACCGTCACCGCCACTGTCACCGTCACCGCCACTGTCACCGCCACCGCCACCGCCATGGCGCTCAGCGATGCCGACGTGCAGAAGCAGGTAGGGCCGCGGGCCCCGGCCCGAGCGCAGCCCCTGAGGGGCCGTGGGGAGCGGGGGTGGCCGCGCTGCGTCCCGCAGTGCGGGGCCTGGCCCGGGCCCGGGCTGCGACACCGGGGGTGCTGCTCTGCGGGGGCAGCTGGGCGCTCCCCTGGCGAAGGAAGATCCGTGCAGGGGGAGGATCCTGGCTGCCACAGAGGAGTCTCCGGACAAAGTGTTTTTTTCCCTGTCGGGGTGAACGGGCCCCACCAGGGAACTTCGTGAGACATTTTGGTGCCATGTTACGGCAGATTATAACGGGAGGGCTCATGAGCAGGCTGTGTGCTGTCTGCAGTGTTTAGTTGCACCTCGAGGCAGGTAAATGCACAGCCTTAGACAAGGACTGTGTTTTTAGATGTTGCTGTGGTAGACGCCTAGAGGTGAGAGCCAGTCTCTCCTTCCGTGCCTGCAATGGGAGATCCAGAGGAAGTGGCCGTAAGCTGAGACAGGGGAGATTCACATCAGATATTAGAAAAAAAAAATTCACTGTTAGGGTGGTCAGACATTGGAATAGGTTGCCTGGGGAGGTGGAGTCACCATCCCTGGAGGTGTTTAGGAAGTGTCTGGATCTGATGTGGTTTGGTGGTTTAAAGGTTATAGTGGTAGTGCTACATTGATGGTTGGACTGGATGATCTTGAAGATCTTTTCTAACCTCAATGATTCCCTGATTCCTTAAGGATTTCCCACCCTCTTATTGCTTGTAGTTGTGCCACCTGCAGTTAGCTGTACCTTAGCATTTCGAGGGGCTGCTTGGTGTTCCTGAATTCCCTTTTCAGATCTACTTCCTAAGCAGGGTGGTGCAGCCTGGGGTTGGCTTGCAATGGAAACTTCCAGCCCTGAAGTCTGGCTGTGGGCACCTCCTCCTGAGGCAGGACACCCTGTCCCTGTTGACAGTAAACACTGCCCTCGCCTAAAAAAGCTGCTTTCAGCCAGGTTAAAGATGGTGTGGGGTGTTAAAGGCTGCAGGGATCCAGTCAGCACCGGTCTGGGCAGTTTCCTGCAGGTGATGGGCAGATCAGGCAAGTTCCCTTTGTCCTCTGCATCACAAGTACTCGTGTCTCACTTTCTCATTCACTAAACATTGTCTCTTGGCAAAGAAGCATCGCAATGAAAGTAAAATTGGTAGGTTGCCTTTCTGCAGAAGGAGAATTGTAACATTACATTGTATTCCTTTTATCTGCAAAGCTCGGGGATTTTTTCCTGCCTCTTCCATGAAGATAATAAAAATAAACCTGACATGAGGGTGGTCTTGCTCAGCCAGAATGGACCTGAACTTCAAAGTTTAGTTCAGGCTCTGGTGATGTATTAAACATGTAATACTAATAGCATTCCAGGTCTGCAACTTTCCTGTCGCTGCTTTACCCTCCTGAGCCCAGGATGATCCTGTTAACTGGAAGGGAGAGTGCTGATGGCTGACAGTCCTGCATGTGTATGAATCTGGCATGAACTTGCCAGCTGGTTCTCTTAGCCACTTTTCACTTTGAAAATTGGCTCTGATTGAGACTTTTTCCCATTGACAGACTTCCTTGTGTTATTCTGTCAGAGGTGTTTAATACATTGTTCCATCTGATCACTTCTAAAGTCAGTCTAGAACTTCCTTTGGAAAGGATAATCACACTGCTACTGATGGGAAAACCCCGTTTTCCTTTCTATAGAAAATCCTACTTTAAAATTAATCTGTTTCAAAATACATTTTTGTCAGTGTTATTAAAACTAATCCTATTTATAGATGTGAAAATCTCACTTTGGATCTCTCTTCATTACTTATAAGAATCAAAAAGGGATTTCAGTACAGCAGCTTTTGAAGGAAGTAGCACTTCAGTCTTACCAGTCTAGGAGAAGTGGATTCCATATTAGCTTGCTTCTATCTCATTCCTTTTCTTTATGCAGAGGATGTTTCCTGAACACTCAGAACTGTTAAAAGTACTTTTCCACAGTTCAGAAACCAGACCACACTGGAGGAAGTAACTCAGTAATGTAAAGGCTACTGCTGCTTACTTCTCAGTCTTGAACAACAGGCTATTCAGCAAAATAATTCCCTTCTTTTATATGCCTCTGGTCCATTCTGAAATGCAGAGTAGGAAGCTGGTGCTGTAGGTAGACAAGCACGAGAGAGTCTTGGCAGACAGGCATTGAAAGAAAACCTGATTTGATTCTGAGGATGTAGAAATTACTGATCATTTCTTCCACTGATCTTTTCTAAAATCTTCCACTTGTCTGTTCACTTCTGTTTTTCCATCTCTGTGGGCATAGTGCTGTTCTGCACGTTGGCTCAGTTTTCACCTTGGCACCTTTCTAATCTATTTAAAACATTTAGTTTTAACATTAGATTAAATGGAGTCTTTTATGTGAGTTTATTCAGATTGGATTGTCTGCGAAATGTGTCTCATCACTAAGTGCAAGCAAAAAGTCAGTAGCTTTTTATGGTCTGCTCTGTACAGCTTTGGAAGAGTCTGTACCTTGTCCCAGTTGCAGTTTGGCTGGGAATGAGTCCTTCCAGTGCCCCAAAAGGGACCCTAAACTGAGGTCTGGTCACAGAAGGGCATGTGATGGATCAGCAGGACTTGGTCTAATTGCTTTCCTGGTCTCTAAAGTGCTGGACCTGGCCTTTGTAGTGCTTTGAGGTGGCTGCAGAAATGTTTTTCAAGTAGAGCATGTTGGTTTGTGTGGGGCTCTGCAGCAGCATGTGACATTCATGGGGTGGTCTGGGTCACAGCACTGCTGCCACCACCTCCTTCCCCAGCCCCTCTTCACTGACCTTGTAAGTCTTTACAGAATTTATTACCCCTTTTCGGGAAGAGGTCCTCTGGTGTTCAAAGGAACTTCTGGCTGTACAAAACTGACCAGAGTGGTCAGTAAACAGGCTGATTTTGCTATGTGAGGATTTTTGAAGTTCTGGAGTTTTTGTTCTAATAATCCTAGGGGTGAAAAAGTTGGTCTCATTAATGACAAATTAAAATACCCAGCCTCATATTCATACAAATTTCCTTTTGGGTTGGTTGGTTTAGCTTGGTTTTTTTTATAGTTTCATATCTGAAGTTCATTCTTCTAATGGCAGCCAGTGAAACAGCATTCTATAGAATTATTGGGAAAAATAGTTTTCTTGTAATATATGTCAAGATGAACTGATTCTTTAGTGTCTATGTTCAATTAAATTTCCTCAGCAAACAATATTATATGAATTATTAAATGGATATGGAGTAAATGAGCATATTTGTATACACCTACTTCCTCTAGTCAAAGTCCTTTCCTACAGAAAATATTTTCTTTCCTCTCTCCTGTTACAGATCAAGCACATGATGGCTTTCATTGAGCAGGAAGCCAATGAAAAGGCTGAAGAAATAGATGCAAAGGTAAAAATGGAAGTTCACTGTCAGTAAGTGCAAAAGGAAAACTACATCCCACATCCTGTTTTGAAAGTTGCAGTCAGAGCAGCCCTAGGACACCTTTGTAAGCTACAGCTGAGTTCTGTTTGGTTATTACATAGCAAAAAATGGTGTACCAAATGAAGTTAACATTTCTTAGATTTTGAGAAATCAAAACAACTCACAGTTGGTTTTGGTCAAACTTTTGGTGGTTCTCAAATATGAATTTATTCATATCAAAGTTCACTCCTCTTTTTAAGCAATCAGGAGAGCTGAGTGGTAATGTGACTCAACTGGATTAAGTAGAACACCTTCCCCCACTAAATTAGTATTTAAGGCATGAGTTGAATTACTTGCGGGATTCTTCACTTAGGTTAAGCCATGAGAAACTGAGTTTAATATTAACCTGGTGACAGAGTACAGATGTTTGCTAAAGAAGAATTAATGGTGCCTTTCAGCCCCAACAATCTGCATTATACCACTACTGAAATGCCTTGTTGGTATTGGTCTCAGCATATGTGTTGCTAATAATATTTAATCTCCCTTCAACATTTAGATTTACACAAATATTTAATCAGTACTAACACAGATATTCCTGAAGATCTGCAAACAGAATTCGAAAGTTGAGATTGGATTCTCAGGTATAAGTAGGAGAATTGTTCATGTGTTTTTACCAGCTGTCTGGTGAGGCTTTACAAAAAAAAGTAACAGCTGTACTGTCACTCTCCTTATGTGGGAATTACTTAAAGAGGTGGCGGGTTTTATATGTAACCATAAATTGTATCATCCTATCTCCTCTGTGAATGTGCTCTGTTACATTTTGATTCTGTTTTTTTCAGCCCAAGGAATCAATTTCCACTTCAGTTATTTAATTTTTACTGTAGGCAGAAGAAGAATTCAACATTGAGAAGGGTCGCCTTGTTCAGACACAGAGGCTGAAAATCATGGAGTATTATGAAAAGAAGGAGAAGCAAATTGAACAGCAAAAGAAAATGTAAGTTGCTTAGATTGGATGGCTAACTTCAGAGCCCGAGATCACATTTTGTTGCTAATTTTATGCAAAACTTTTCTTCCCTGGCAAACAGGCAAATTGTAGACAATATATTTAGTTCTAATTATTAATTTCTATTTTTTTTTGGAGGAGAAATTATTAAAGCTGAGTGGCGATAGTATAACTTAGTGTGATGAAAGAATCCTTCATATTTCTTTATGTCGTTAATGTCTAGAACTCTACCCTGGCCTGTTACCCTGGGACAAATCATGTCAGGTTTAGCTTGGGTGGGACTGCAGTTTAAGAGCACGAAGGGGGCTCTGCAATTTAATCTTCTGTGCAAGTTCAGAAACAGATTCAAACAGGTGAACAGACCTTGTTATTAAGTGTTGTGGGATTGTTATCTTTAAATGCAAAGTGTAGAGTTAAATGTTGCAGTTCTTCTGTCAAAGTCTGATGGATTGATTCAACTCTGTCATGCAACTTGCAGTCAGATGTCCAACCTGATGAATCAAGCAAGGCTGAAGGTCCTCAAGGCAAGGGATGACCTTATCGCAGTGAGTATCTCTGTCGTGAACACACAGATGCTCTGTTTCTACCATATGTTACGAAATGGAACAATTCGCTAAAGAAAATATGGTTTTTGATTGAGTGACATTTGCCTCAACATACAAAAATGGCTTTCCAAGCTGCTCTGAAAAGGCCTTGGGGATTTAGTCCAGCTTTGTTAATCTGCTCTAGCTTATTTTCACAGTTTCCATTACCTGCTGGTTTAGGGAAATACCGTGGTCTGCCAGCAACGTTGCAGGCAGTGTTGTATCTGTCATTTGCACAGGAGCTTGTTTCTTGAAAGAGCAGGAACTCCATCTTGCACAGTTGGTAGAACTTTAAAGTTCTGTTTGCCTGAAGCAACATTTATGTGTAAAAGCCAGCATGGCATCAACAAGGAGGCTTAGAACACCACTGACTGGGATTTTTTGTGCCCATCAGTGGCCCCATGAGCAGTTTTGCAGCTTTTTCTGGTAGGAGAGCAGTGTGTTTTGACACAGAGGGTGAGTCAGGGCAGGCTACGCTCAGGCTTAGTCTGGGTTTGCTGTGTTTGTCTTTCACCACGTGCAGTGTGTCCCGGTTCTGCTCACAGTGAGCAGGTTTGCTGTGCTCTCCCACCCTGTCTCAGACACGGTTTGGGTGTTCCGTGTTCTGCTAGGTGGGGCTGTTGAGCTGTTGGAAAAGCTGAGACCCGTGTGAGTCAAAAATAAAATATTGGATAAATGTTCTGGTTGATGCTACCATGAAAAAGAGGCATTATGAGAAGGAAATCACCAGTTTATTGACTCTTTAAACCGAGTTTCAAACTTTAGATTGTGTTCCAGAGAGGAGGAAGGTAGGTGGCTCAAGAGCTAACTCTGTTGTGATAGTCTCTGCTGGGTAATCTCTTCCTCATTTATCTGCTGACTCAACCTCATGCTTCTGAGTAATTCTAAACACTCTTCCTCATTTGAAGACATTTAAAGTCACATGCTGCTCACTCTTTCTTCCCTTATCAGATCTTTGGCTTCTTTCATGAAGAGAGATGAGCAGTTCCAGAAATGCAGTGTTCCTCTAGGGAGGACAGAATAACTAGGTTTGACCATGACAGTAAATTGTGGTAGTTTTATATCCTCGTACTGATTGTGTTACTGTGCACACTTTTTCTAAACACCATGAGGTAGGACAGGAAGAAAGGTTTATGCCAAATCATAGAGTTTCTTTATCTGAAGTGTTTGTGATGGTTCAGTTCTAGGAGCTTTGAGCTGACTCAAATTTCTTGAAAAATTTCTTTAAAATTCAATCCCATCCAATACTGATTGGCTGAGTAAAGATAATCAAGATAGCTACTTCAAATAAAAAATAAACTCTCTCTTTTAAATTTTTGCTTGTATTTACTTTCAATTAAAGAATACCTAACCTGAATATTATTTGATGGAAAAATAGATTAGAATTCTTTGCCCGACTGTAAAGCTGAAAGAATTTATTTGGACAACTGTGTTATTTTACATGAAGCAATTATTTACTGCATATTTAGTTTATCTAAATTAACATTTTAAGTACCGTGCTTTTACTACTGAGCTCTCCCTTTTTCACGCAAAAGGAATTATTGTCAGGTTCTAATGAGTTCAGCTCAGGGCAGGAAGAAGGGAAGTGTTGGGAAGGGATAGTGTGCCATGCACAGAGATGGAGGTCTAGCTTGGATGAACACCAGCTGGAGTGTACGTTTACGTGTTGGCAGGGTGTGAGAGCTATAATAGAAGTACAGAAAGTTGGTAGGCAAGAAACCAAATGCCAAACAGATGGGCTCTGCTGATCTGATTTCTTCTGAATGTAGGATTTGCTGAATGAGGCCAAGCAGAGACTTGCCAAGGTGGTGAAGGATGCTGCCAGGTACCAGACACTGCTGGATGGACTAGTTCTACAGGTAAATATTCAAATCCTAAAACATGGATCATTGCTGCCCTAGCCCCCTAAATTTCTTTTGCCAGAAATAACCCACAGGAAGTTACAGTTGTTTTGGAGTCTGGATCAAATGCTGCTGGGTGATCTTTGAGTTTTAAACATCTCTTCAGTATCTTTCAGTCTTGCATTCTGAACAGGAAAGGTTGTGGCTTATTTTGAGGTGTAGAACCTGTCATACCAAGCAGCAGTTCCATTGTAAGAATAATTGCAGATGTGCACACACACATTTTAGGGTGCACCCATTAGGGTCCTGTAGTAATCATTTGGATCAAATGCACCTTTGGCAGAGGTTGTTTCTCTGAGCCCCTAAGTCAGTCAATACGTGCTTCAAAATTCTTTTCAGCAGTTGAGACTTAATCAGCCCAAATAAGGCCTTGACAAATTTACTGTAGTGTGGAATGTGCCTGTGACAGAAGCAGGCACGGAAAGCAGAAACGAGAGCTTTGTAGAAGATGATCCTTAGGCCCCAGAAATGAACTTCCAAAATTCCAGTAAGCGTTGGTCAGCTCGGTTCTGGGAGCTCTGGTGCCTCCTTCTGGCACAGCCGGTCCTGTTGCTGTGAGGTCCAGGAGCTGCCCCCGAGCTCTCCTGTCACACTTGGGTGGCAGAGTTTTCTCAGCAGTGTCCCCTACCAGCTTGTGCCTCCAAATGGGCGCTGTTTCTTTGTCACAGGTCTGCTATTGCTGTACATCAAACAAACCTGTGTTGCTCTTGCAAATCGCCCACGCTTGTCTTGGCTCATTATGTTAGATCCAGTGAGGGATCTGTGCTTGCAGCTGGACTAGATGATCATTGTAGGTCCCTTCAAACTGCAACTAAAATTACTCTATTCCAGTCTCACGTATTAGCACAGGAGCTGCAAGGCAGGAGTTACTAGAACAGGCATCTGAAACTTCTGCTTGGTTGCATGCTCTGTCTACTCAGTGATCCTCCCGTGTATGTGAACACTGACTGGCCAACAGAGCCCTGTGATTCCACAGGTTTAGTTGCACTTGAGCTCGAAACACATCATCCATATTTGGGGTCTTCCCAAAATGTTGGTGCTGTCCTCTCAGAACATCTGCATGAGGGGAACTTGTGAACAAAGAACTAAATAAAGGAGGCTGATATTGTCAGGGGTTGGGTTTCAAATTGATCAGCTTCTTTCCTTTCTTGGGGATAAATAATTCTAAGAGAATGAAAATGCTGGCTTCTGAAGCTGAAATGGTTATTCCTTGCAGGGGTTCTACCAGCTGCTTGAGCCCAGATTAGTTGTTCGGTGCAGGAAGCAGGATCTCCCCATGGTTAAGGTAAGACACCTGCAGTAGTTGGACGGTGCCCTGCTCACAGAGGCTGAGACCTGACTGCAGATATTTGCTGCTCAGATCGCCCTCTCTGTGTGATATGGAAACAAGCTTTGCTTTTTGTACCTTCTCTTGCAGCTACAATGTGTTTCCAGAGCTGGGGATCATTTCCCTGCTTGGATATTTGGAAACTTCAGACATGGCTACAGTATTAAGAATAATAACTGGGTTTGGCTCCAGAGCCAAACTGAAATGCATTTCCTTAATTAAAAAAAAAAAGAGGCCTCAATCACTTCATTTTATTAGTACAAGTGATTGAGTGATTAAACCCAAGTGCTGCAGTAGCATTTGTCAGTACTAACTGGAGGTTTATCTTGTGTCCTAGACTGCTGTACAGAAGAGCATTCCCATCTACAAAAATGCCATAAAAAGGGATGTGGATGTTCATATTGACCAAGACAGCTTCCTGCCAGAAGACATGTAAGGAGAATGGGATTGTTCTATCCAGGGCACTAACTTAGTGCAACTTTTCAAGCCACAGCTCAAATTAGAACAGTGTCAGAAAATTAAGTATGGAATGTCCCCAAAGTGTCTGCTGCTGTTCTTGTGGAATTGGCACTTCTTTGTGTTTATCAGATACAGACACTGCATTTTCACCAGACAAGCACCTTCTCCATCAAAAGTGTCAGGAAAAGTTTTGTGCAGTCTCCAGCCTGACTCACAGTACTCAAGCAGGGAATAACTGCATAGGAACTGAGTCAGTAGTCTTCTACAGAGAGAGAACGTGGCTGTAGCCATGCTTTCTGTCTCAGGATGAAGCAGTTTGAGTCAGAAGGTGCTGCACGTGATGGGGCTTGGATCTGTTCTGTCTGCAAGGCTCTATTTCCATAGGGTGTCACAGAGATACCGTGTATAAAGTGTATATTCTGGTAGTGGTCTTTATGTGTGGGCCAACAAAAAACACTGGCAGCACTTTTCCTCACTTTCCAAGGTGTGACAGCTCTAATAACACAGAGTCTGAAGCTGTTTCAAAGGGACAAATTGCATAATTCCGCTTACATTTAAAATTCACTGAGGACCCTTGCACGTAGCTGTGGTCCCTGACAGCTCCAAGGATGCTTTGCACAGCTGCTTCACTGGATCTCTTTGTGCTGATTCCTATTAAGACGTGATCAAAAAGGTCGTTTTGTAAAAAAGGGAAATCTTATGTGTAAGAAACCTGACTTGCCTAGAAATGCTGACCTGGGATATCTGTGCCACATTCTGACTCTGACCCATGGATTTCACTGAATTTTTTTCCCTCTNAAAATACATATTAAAAAAATACCTTACATACAATATACCTTATACATCACAGCCAGGCTGGGGCCACCTCCATGGACCCACAGCCTGTGCCTGAAATAGTTGGGGAGGTTACGAGAAATTTACCCATTTATTAATTTCCAAAGAAATTTTAGTGAAGGAGAAACAGAAAAATTTGGAAATAAAATTGAACCACCCCAGGGGAAAATTCAAAGCAAAAGATTTTGGTAAAGTGAACTCTGAGCTGTTATTCTGGGGAGCAAAGGCTCAATACTGCAGTAAAACAACTTGGCAAAAGGTGTTTAGCCCTAAGCAAGAGCCCAGACAGACTTCAGCGTGGTTTGGCAGCTCAGAGAGGCAGGGGGGGCCCCATCCTGCTCTCAAACATGTTTGTAGGGAACAGGCCCTGACAAGAAGGCCCTTCCAGGGCTGGGAAGTTCCTGCTGCTCTCAGCCAAAGTAGAGCTGGCTGGGAAACCCCAAATCTGTCTTCCTAGGTGTCTCATTCGGAGCATCCCATACTGTTTCTTTGGCTTTGCTTTAGAAAAAGCAAGAAAAACATCTGTACAGGAGCATTCTGGGGTTAAAATCATACTGACACTGTGCCAAAAATGTCATTTCCCAGCCCTTGTTACATGCTGGAAATCAAAAGCTGTGGAAATCAAGGCTACCACCTTTTTTTAGGTAGTTCAAGGCTGATCTGTTGGGAGAGATTGCAAAGAAACTACGAAGGGTGGTCCCCCCCAGCATTTCTGGAGGCACTTTCCCTTCCTGTGTCCAGGAGGGTTTGCAGGAGATCAGCAAAATGTCAGAAGTTAATCTCAAAGCAGTGCTTGGGTAGCAGCACAAGAAAATTATTAATGTCTAAAAAATTAAGTTATGACTTTTTAATTTGGTTTGTTTTTGTCCATCTTTAGTGCTGGAGGTGTTGAAATCTACAACAGTGATGGTAAAATTAAAGTTTCCAATACCCTGGAAAGTCGGCTGGACCTTGTAGCCCAGCAGGTGAGTTTCTCCAACAACCAAGATAAACAAAATATAATTAACTAGTTTGTTCTTGTAATTAAATCCTTGTGTTTCCAAAGTGTCACAAAAGTGTATGGGATGAGATTTCAGTGGGAATGACAAGCAGGGAGTTATTTTTTAATGGAAGGAAGAAAATTAACTACTGTTTGTGCAGCAAGAAACTGTGGCTTTCCCCAGAATGATCCCTTTCGAATTAAGTTGAAGCATAAAACTCTGTAAATTATGATACTGAAAAACTTGGTTATGACTGCCCTGCAGTCAAGATGGTGAAATGCTGAGGCTAACTTGAATTTCTGAAGCTAGCTTGAGTACAAACCTTGGCTGAGACCTATTTACACCCAAGTGCACAAAACCCTAGCTCTGGCATCTCTTCCGCTGCAGTACAGGCAGTAGCAGGCGATGTGTGATCAGAGAAAGGCTGCAGGAAGCTCAGATGAACTGACTTGTTAATTTTGAAGCCAGCCTAACTATCCCACGGTGCCTGCAGGAAGAACATCTTATTGCCCATTTCACATAACTGATGTGCTCTTTCTCCTCAGATGATGCCAGAAATCAGAGTGGCTCTCTTCGGTGCTAATGCCAACAGGAAGTTTTTGGACTAAACCTCTATGAGAGAAGGTGGGATCTGTTCCACTGCCATACTGAAGGGGATGCAAAAGCATCTGCTAATTTAAAATCTTGAAATTCAACATTACTGTGTCATCCAATATCTGTTCTTCAATCGAATAATTTTGCATACCTGCTGTGCTTAGCCTCTCTACTTGTGGTTAGAACGTGTTGCTCAAAGGATGTGAAGACATACATATTCATCCAGAAGTGGCACTAGAAAATGGAGGCATTTGGGCTCTTGGCTTTCCTTACACTGTTGTGACTCTATAAAGACAAGTGGTCCATTTAGGGTCACTCTCTTTGCTTTAGCCACATCTCTCTCAAGTTGTCTGATCTGTGAAGTAAATTACTATGCTGCTGATGGCAAATCCCCTTTCAGTTACGGTCTTCAGTGTTATAGAGGGCATGTATTCCTTCCCAAGGTTAGTAGTTTAATTCATGTTACTTGGTCAGGCATTTCCTGTTCTGTATATGTGATTTAAAAAAAAAAGCCTGAGCCTGTAAAACTCTATTTATTAAAATAAAAAGGTGTGTGTGTGTATGGAGTTCCTTGTCACTTCTCTTGGGGCATTGGCAGCAGCCTTTGAAAAGTGGAATTGTTTGTGCAAGGAGTTTTACCTGAGCTGTGTGTGAGCTGTTCTGTGAAACTGCAGTTCAAGTGCAAGGAGTTGTGTCAAGCTGTTTGCTGGGATAATGCTGGATTGTAGGCAAGGCTTTTGAATAGGACTCCAGGATTCTGGAACGTCATTCTCCCTGAAAAATGGGTCAGTAGTGTTTGCTCCCTCAATCTTCTGTCACGAGAGACACAATTGAGCACATTTGTGCTACTCAGATCAAACAAACACAATCCATTTCCAGTCACAGGTTTGTTGCTTCTTTGCAGGAGATCTAAACCATATCCTGACTCTTCTAATGCTCAGTTCTGAGACTTCTTTTGTGGAAAATAGAAGCTGATGAATTACTGCTTGAATGTGTTCTGAAATCATCTCTAAGTATTGCCGTGAATCAGGAAAGGTAGGAATTTTACATTGTGCCATGAAGAGCACTTGCCAAGCTGCAGCAACACTGCTTTATGCATTATTTTTAACCTGAGGCCCTGATGTGTGTGCCCTCATGTAAAGTAGACTCTAAATGCCAGATGAGCCTTTTACTGCCTCATTTCTCTCCAATGGAGATTGACTGCTAAGAAAATCCTGATTCCAAATTTAATCTGTGTCTGGAAGAAATGCTTTAAGTTTGCTCTCAGAAAATAGCAAGGTTTTTTGGTTTTACACAACATCAGATAATTCCAGGTAATAGGAGCTGTTACCAAGTTTTTTACCTTAGAGATGCAGAGAAAAATGGAATATCCCATCCCAGGTGTACCTAGTGTAGTTAGCAACCCTGCTATGTCTTCGTCCAGACTTCTCTTCAGTGTTTGTACACAGATTTTTGCAAGTCAAATGTGAAACAAAAGCAGCATTTCAGGAGGATTTCAGAGTTCCTACTGGAGCGTTGTTGCAGCACTGTTTTCTTAGGTGAGCTGCACTGCTGAACGTAGCCTGATGCCCTAGGGCAAATCAATGAGAATATTGATATTTATTAATCTTTGTATAAGCATGTGTAATATTCCAGTTGGGCACAATAAACAAGCCCTAAGCCAGATTGGCATGTTAAGACACTGGACAAATACAGGGAACAAAGGAGGCATTAAATCAGAGTTCAGGAAAAAATTCTTTGTGAAGTTGTGATGGGAGAGGCAAGCACTGCAGGTTAACGGTGAGATGGTTCCGTCTACTGGAAAAGAAGTCAGGATGGATATTGCACTTGGATAATATTGCAGAGTTCTGCAGAGTTGGCAGTGGAAAATTTAAGAGTGGACTTGACACTAAGTGGTCACCAGAGGACTCGAAATGTTCCTGCACATCTGAGTCACAACCCTGTTTTAGAAGGGGGTTTTCACACCTAGGGGTATTAACATTAATCAGGCTGTATGAAGGATCCCTGGAAGAGAGAAAGCCTGGAAGAAAATACCCAGAAGCTGGCAGAAGGATGGGACCTTTCTGGTTGCACGGCTCTGTCCTGACCTGCTGAGGTTGGCAAGCAGAATGTGCATCTCCTGGAAAATAAAAAAGTAAGCTGCTACCTTAAACAGCCCAATATATATATATTATTTGTATGTGTGTGTGTACATATCTATAATGTATATAATATATAACATATATTTTANAGCAAAAAAAATTTTTTGGTAAAGTGAACTCTGAGCTGTTATTCTGGGGAGCAAAGGCTCAATACTGCAGTAAAACAACTTGGCAAAAGGTGTTTAGCCCTAAGCAAGAGCCCAGACAGACTTCAGCGTGGTTTGGCAGCTCAGAGAGGCAGGGGGGGCCCCATCCTGCTCTCAAACATGTTTGTAGGGAACAGGCCCTGACAAGAAGGCCCTTCCAGGGCTGGGAAGTTCCTGCTGCTCTCAGCCAAAGTAGAGCTGGCTGGGAAACCCCAAATCTGTCTTCCTAGGTGTCTCATTCGGAGCATCCCATACTGTTTCTTTGGCTTTGCTTTAGAAAAAGCAAGAAAAACATCTGTACAGGAGCATTCTGGGGTTAAAATCATACTGACACTGTGCCAAAAATGTCATTTCCCAGCCCTTGTTACATGCTGGAAATCAAAAGCTGTGGAAATCAAGGCTACCACCTTTTTTTAGGTAGTTCAAGGCTGATCTGTTGGGAGAGACTGCAAAGAAACTACGAAGGGTGGTCCCCCCCAGCATTTCTGGAGGCACTTTCCCTTCCTGTGTCCAGGAGGGTTTGCAGGAGATCAGCAAAATGTCAGAAGTTAATCTCAAAGCAGTGCTTGGGTAGCAGCACAAGAAAATTATTAATGTCTAAAAAATTAAGTTATGACTGATTTTCCCACATGCACATGAAATAAAGCAGTTTAAGCACAGCCAGTTGTTCCATGCTTCAGCTCTCGGCTCCAAACACTTCGAAGGAAGATTATGGCATCACTGGCCAGGGCTGGGACAGCGGGAATGGGAATTCTCCTTTCACCTGCTGCAGGGGTGACTTGCCAGGTGTCCTTGCCACCACTGGTGGGCTCTGTGGGATGGGACTGCTGAGTTGCTGGCCTTTAGGAAGGGGCACACGAGAATTGTTAACACTGACAACATCCACATCCCACCTCAGTGGGCAGGAAGTGCTGCTGGACTGGGTCTGGGAGAACCATTCTTGACTGAGGAGTGAACAGCTCATCACTCATGCTCTAAAATCGTGCCATTTGAAATGTTAATCCCAGCACAGCAGTGACTCCAGCTGCACTGCAGGCTAAAGGTGATAACCTATTAAAAATCTTCCAAAATGTTCCTACTGCAGCTCCTTCAATGCAGGACATTCCTCAGTCTCCTCCGCGTTTGTTGGCAGGCACGAGCTGTTTGCTTTCATCCAAGCTGAAGCATTTGCCTTTCAGTTTCACTGAGTGACCTCTTGTGAAGTCATCTGGAGTTGTAAAGTAAATTGGATCAACCATCTGGCTTTTTTCTGTTCCCCATTTAATATATTGCTACCGTATCTCCCTGCCTTGCATGGTTTTATTGCTCTGTGCTAACCATTCCTTTTTCATCCTGCATTTCCCTTTTCCATGGAGCACCAGTAGTGACTGGAAGGTCTCTGGCTGTGTTGTGCTGGGGGAAAAGAGGAGAGGAGAACCCTTGGAGCGAACCCTTGGAGCGAACCCTTGGAGCTCACCAAAGCTTGGCTGCTTTATCTCCGTGAGAGGTGTCCGTGCTGCTGAGAGGGTTCCTGGCGCTCGGGCATCACCCTTTGCTTTGATTTCAACCTTTTGGCTGGTAAATTAAGCCTTTTTGTTGTGCACCCATATTGGTAAAAGTAAAAACATATACTAGTGGGGCATATGCCTCAAATAAATATGTTGACTTATAAATTATATGCATATATAATATATAAAATGTATATTCTATTCTATTCTATATAAATATATACTATATAGT
>VZTX01013998.1:18945-139954 GCA_013400915.1 Pardalotus punctatus | reverse complement strand
GGCTGGAGGGGCCATGTGGCAGCAACAGTTTGCAAATCCCCCCTCCTTCTGTGCGAATCGGGAAACATTTCCAAACATTTGTACCCCAAATCGACCACATTAACACCCCTCCGAGCGGCGCTCCCTGGAGGGATGCTCCACGCTACGGGCATTTAGGCAGAAACAAAACAAGCAAGGAGGATTTTTTTCTTTCTTCTTTTTTCTCTTTTTTTTCCCCCTCCTTTTTTTCTTAGGGGCTCTCGATGTGTGTCAGCCCTGAATCGATGCGCAACTTTCTAGCTAAGGGGTTTTAAAGCCATCGGGGAATCCGGCTCAAAAACTGGGGCTGTGCACATGGAAGGGCTGGCGAGCACTGAATAAATGGGCGAGTCCCTGACTAAGAGATCAAACTCACCAAGGGATCAAGAAGGCGACCAGCGAGGCCAGTCCCGAAACAAACCGCAGAGCCAGGAAGCAGGAACGCTCCCGAGAAAGGCGCACAAGGTGCATAATAAAATAGCGCACTCGTACAGGCTCTAAGGATGCTGCACTGACAGACAAAATTGTTAGGAAAAGTTTGGCCAAGCGCGGGGCTCTAGAGTTGCGAAGGGTTTCTGGGCGCCCCACAACCCACGACCCTGGGGGTGAGAGGGTCGGCCCCCGGGGAAAAGTGACTGAAGGGCTCGAAGGCACGAGTGCGCTGCTCCCCCTTCCGCTCCCCGCGATACCCTCCCAAAGGAGTGCGGAGAAGTGGAGGCGGGTGGGCAGTGGTTGGCGCTGAGGGCAGGGGAGGGGCGTGAGCAGCCGTGCCCCTCGGGCATCCGCACAGCACTCTGGCACAGGAAAGGGTCAGGGGCTCGTCCTCCAGGTTAGGGGAAAGGGGAACACGCAGAACGCCCCCAGCTAAGCTTGACGCGGCCGGGAAGCCAGCCGAGCCTGGCTGTGGCTTCATGCTGCTTTGGGGGACAGCCTGGGACACCTGGGACACAGGGGAGGCAGGGACAGCCTCCAGCTCGGGAGTGTCCCTTTCCAAAAACCCCGGGTGGCACCACGGCGCAGCCGGAGCATCAGGTAGTTCCTGTCCCGGCTGTAGGTAGGGGTGCTCTGTATCTTCAGGACCTTGAAAGCAGCCCAGAGAAGCCATGTAGAAAGCGCACAGTGGTAACAACATTACCGAGAGCCGCTTACGCCCAGACCCACTCCCTCGCAGGAGCCTTCCCCCGTGGGTCGGGCGGACAGATCAGAAAGCACGGAGCCTTCAGAAGAAAAGAGGGGCTGACGGCAGGAATCGCGATGCAGGTGCTGCTGGCTGCGTCTGCGCGGGCGATAGAGAGCCCTTCGCAGCCCCCTTTCCCAGGTTTCGGCACCTGAGAGCAGCAGGACACGGGCGGCCCTGGGGATCTCGAGCACATCCCGGGGGTGGGGGAGCGCCACTCGGGAACGGAGGAGGGCAACCTGGCACGAAGGCTCGGGGGGGGGAGGGATGGCTTGGGCAGGCTGGCAACTTTCACCCGCCCGGAATTAATTAACGTTGTCTCGTTAGCGAGATGCGTTTGGCCCGGCCACGCGTACACTGAGCCGGGCCAGCCTGGAGATAAACCGGCAGCAAATGGGGCGCGAAAGAGGGGAAGAAAGCGCCCTGAGCTCGAGTAATTGAGCTGGAGAAATAGAGCAGGTTGGAAAGGATGGGGAGGCGGCGACCACCGGGTATGTCCGGTCCAGTCAGTGCCCACCATCCCGACAGGGGCTGCGGGCACACCACTGCCGCTCCTTGGCAAAGCCAGGGGCTCTGCGAGCTTTCCCCCTATCCTGAGGACAGGCACCCCTCGAATTGAGTCGAGGATCTGCGGGGCTGTTGCTCCCCAAGTGACCCAGGATGGCGTGTTCGGTACAGAAAAGAGTTTGCAGGAGTTGCGCTTCTAATCTGCTCTCGGCCGACTTTCAGCCTCAGCTGTTTGATGCCATTAGTGAAACTTCTTTTTTTTTTTTTTAATCTGAACTCCCTGTGCGTGTGTGTCAACATGCAGCAGGTGGTTTATTATATTCCCCTGTTATTATTTTATTACGAACTCTTTTTATAGCTGCAATCAAAATAATGGTCTGGAGTTTCGAGGAGGATTTAGCGTCTGTTTTGCACCATTCACTCGAGCTTCTGAAAATATTTGGTTTTCGGGGGGACAACACGTGGGGAGCTGGAGAGACTTCTGCTCCTGCCCGGAGCAAGCAAAGCTAGGTGCAATGCTTGACTCGAAAAACAGTGGCCACCCAAGGGCAGTTGAGTGAGCTAAGAAGTGCTTGAGGGGCTTGCCACCCCTTTGTCAGATTTGGGGGAAGGCAGAGGTGGGAGCTGTTCTCCAGCCGCCAAGGTGCACGCCGCCAGGATGGCAGAGAGGTTTGGCAGAGCTGTGAAAAGCAGAGATCAGCTTGTCTTGCTTTAACCTACATTAGCTCCGGGTCCATATGGTAGATGCTGCCTGTGGATCCTCAGCACCAAAGCAAGGCCCTATTCTTGCACGCCGCCCTGCTTGTGCCAGATGGTGCCTGGACCAAGTGGCCATGCGTGGGGTGGCTCTGGTTAGCCTAATAAACGTCCAATACAAGTCAAAAATCAAAACACACACATACTAACATCTGCTAGAGCCTGCAGTACCCAGCTAGCCTTTCAATACTGAATTAAAGAGCCCCACGGCCCTTCTGTTCCCCTAGGTTAGACACTCATTACCATTTATCAAGCACTGATGTTATCTGGCCTCTCATTTTATTTAGTACCGAAGCTATTAGCATCAGATTTGATTTTGACAGTTGACGCTGCTGCTGGTAAAGCTGGGATCTGGCCGGGTGGATCGCTGCAAAATTCCGAGTTCATCAGCGGCGACACATTCCTCCTTCCCACTTGTTTACAAGGCTGAGACAAAAGAGCTCCTCGCCTGTGCCTCTGCCTCGCAGTTTATCTCCACCACGGACACAGATCCTGTCCACACAAACACATACCCCAGGCGACAGCCAGGCTACCCGGGATGATGCCAAGCCAAGGGTGCCCAGCCTCTGGTGTAGTCCGCCGACACTGCCAGAGTTTGTACCCCCGGCTTCGATTTTCACAGACGCAGGAAGGACCAGGAGAAGTTTTAATCTTGTTTTGGTGTCGACCCCAATTCCTAGCCTGGTCCTCTCCCCAAACCAATCCACGGAGGTGGTGCCCGTGACTTTTCCCCACGCATTCTCTGCAAAGCTGTGTCGTGTCCCCCCTCGTCCCTCCCGGTGACATCCCGGACGTTTGGACCCTGACAACATCCTGGGCCAAAGCCGGTTTCCAGGGAGAGCAGGCTCTTTAATGTACAAGGGAGCACGACGGCCTGGGAAGTTTGGCTGGAGCGTGCCCTCCCCATGCTGCCTCACCTCCAAACGATGCAGATCCCCGGGTTTCCTTATCCCCCCAAAAACACTCGGAATGGGGAGTAATGCTGCGAGAACAGACCCTTTGGGAGAGCAGAGGGGCGGAAGGGAACCGGCAGAGCGCTGCGCCCGGCGTTGCTCCCCAGGTGACCCACGCCGCGGAGGCCCGCAGCCTGGCGCGCCGGGCGCTGGCAGAAAGGTGGCAAGACCTCATTACCATACAGCTGAGGGTTTACCTCTCCCTCCCTCCTTCCCTCCCCCCTCCGGCCTCCCATCCATTTAACAAGCTGAAATAAAAAGCCACATGAAAGGCCTTCTCTGTGCTTGGCTTTAATGAGGGACACGCGACCCAACAATAAGCGCACGCTGCAATCAGGCCAAGGGCTTTATGGCACACGCCAGACCGCAACCCGGCCACGGCCAGACACGGCCCGCGGCCCCGCTCCCGCCCCGCTAGCCTGCAGGTGCCCGAGTTTTCCCCTTGCCCATGTTTTTGGGAGCCGGGGAAGCCCCGGGAAAACCCAACTCCGTCCCTGCTGTCGACCCCGGCCAGCTCGCTGGAGCGCTAGTTCGCCACCGAATTCAGAAGGGCGATCGAGCGCCCGTCGATTCCCGCCGTGCCCGCCTCCCTGCTATCACCCACCCCTTCCTCGGTGGGCTCCGTTAGCCGGGGTCAGGAATGGGGCCAGGCCTGCGGCATGGGCGCCCCAAAGCCGGTCGCTGCGCCTCGGGGGCGGCGGCGGGGCCGCTCCGGGTGCCCGCCTGCCGGGCAAAGACCGTTTTACTTTTGGTTTCTACTAGGGGCCAGCCCCCGCCCGGCAGGGCAGCTCTTGTCCGCCGGCCCGGCGGCTGCTGCAGGGCACCGCGCCGCTCCATCCCGCCGCCCCGGGAAACGGCCGGGGAGGGGGGACACGCGTGGAGATGGGGGTGGAATGGGGAACAAACAAACTAACTAACTAATTAACCAACTAACTAACAAGCGTATTTTTTAAACATTTCATCCTCTATTGTTCCGCCGCCGTAGAAAGCTGCCCTGTGGAAAGGCGTCTGATTTTCGAGGGAACTCTTCTCTCCCAGTGTGAGCGCCGTAAATATCTCAACAGATGCTCGGCTCGTTCGTAATCAGCTCGGCTCCTCGGCGGGCAGCGCGGCAGCGGCGGCGGCGGCGGCGGCGGCGGCAGCAGGGTATTAATTCGGGATATGAGGGCTCTCCGCAACATTTGGTTCTTTTTTCCAGAAAGGAAAGATGGAAAAGGGGAGGGATCGCCCGTGAGTCTGACTGACAGTTTACATAATGAGCTTGTGAGGATGCGAGGCAACTATATAAACAGCTCCAAGCGAAGCAAGTTTTCCATTTACTGAGCGCTGTTAGCACCAGTTAAAGGAGGAGCGGTTCCACACTAAGCACTCCCCTCCGCGTCTCTCACCAAACGCACCCGGCTTTGGAGTTTATAAAGGCGACGACAGCGATCAGAGGTCGGCGGCTGGCTGCAGGATTATTTCCCAGAAGAGGACGGATCGGACACCTGGATTTTACCTTCCTATTTCTGCTGGTGCTCGGGGAATATTTGGAAGAGCAGGTTCCTCCAGGAGAATCGCCGTGACCCCTCTCTTTTCTCCTTCGACCGAGAAGCACTTGCTCGGACTATTTGAGGAATACAGAAGGAAAACTAAACCCACTAAGAACTGGAAGCTCGAATAACACAAGGATGACAGCCTTGCGCATCTTTGGCTTGACGTTTCTGTTAACGATTTTGCAGCAGGTAATCCCACATCAAAAAAAAAAAAAAAAAAGGGTTCGCGAAATGTAAAGTGGGTGATGGATGGAAGCAAGTTTGCATTGCAAAGCCGGGTAAGGTCTGATTTGGCTATTTTGTGTGTCTCCCCTTTGTGCAGAGGGTGTCCGGCTCCGGCGTCTTCCAGCTGGAGCTACACGAATTCGTGAATAGCCACGGGTCTCTGGCCAGCGGGAAGCCCTGCTCCCCACATTGCAGGACCTTCTTTCGCGTTTGTTTGAAGCATTTTCAGGCAGTGGTTTCCCCGGGCTCCTGCACTTTCGGCAGCATCATCACCCCGGTTCTGGGAATAAACTCCTTCAGCATCAAGGATACAGAGAGATTTGACAGCCCCATTAAGCTGCCCTTTAACTTCACGTGGCCGGTGAGATTCTGCTTTAAACCCTATTGCGATGGTGGGGCAGGAGGGTCGCAAGAGCAGGCTAACCGCAGTGGGCTGATAACCTGTAATGTAAACAAACTACTTTTGCCTTTAGACTTATTTCCAGAACTTCCTTTAAAAAAAAAAGAAAAGGGGGGGGGGGAGCTCATCCAGACCAGAAGCACTTGGGATAATCAATGTTATTAGGAGAAATAAAGCAAGGGGCTGAAAGGCTTGGAGGTGGGGATGTGTATCCGTGGTCTATAGGAGGGAGGGAAGGAGGGAAGCGTGTAGCGGCGGGGAAAGAGCGCAAATACGGGGCCCGGCGGGGCAGGGCAGGGCTGGTGTGCGGTGGCGCGTTGGGGTGCGGTTCGGTCGGGCTGTGGCGCGGAGGGGTGCGGTGCTGACGCTGGTTTCTTTCCCGCAGGGAACCTTCTCCCTGATCATCCAGGCCTGGCACGCGCCCGCCAACTACCTGCCGGAAGGTGAATACTGCGCACGCCGCCGGCAGGGGGCGCCCTCAGGCCCCGTCCCGTGTGGCCCCCCAGTCCCGAATCGGCCCCCCCGGCTCAGCTGCTTATACGATAACTCCGGGGCTGGCTTTATCCCACCATCAGGAGCCGGTCCCCCCACGATATCCATCAGGGGCCGCTTTGATTCTGTCCCGGCCTAATCTCCAACACAATTGCGTTTCCTCCGGTTTATTTTTGGCGTGGGAAAGCGAGGCGGGCTGCGGTGAGAAAGCCGGGAGCCTGCCAGCAAGCCCCGTCCGCCTTTTCCTGTATTTTACACCTTGCTCGAATTCCGCCCTTTGGAAAGGAATAATGGCTTTGGGATGTTTTTCTGAGCGGAGAGGAAAAGGATATTTCACAGCAGCCCTCCTTTCACAGGCCCCTCGGCTGAGTCCGCTTGGCCGGGGTTCGCACACCCTGGTGGGCCACCTTTTTGTACCCTTGCATACATCAATATCCACACACGTACCTGCGTGTATATATATATATATATATATATATATACATACACACGTGTACATGTATATATATGTATGTATATATGTGTGTGTATATATATACGTGCGAGAGGGGTACCCCGCTCCACTGGCCCGACGGGGTGGGACGCGGCGGTCTCCGCGGCTCCGGGCGCTGCAGGCGGTCGCAGCCGCTGACCCGCGTCCGCTCTCCCGCAGGCTCCCGGCCGCCCCCGGAGGAGTGGCTCATCAGCCAGGTGTCGATCCAGCGGTCGCTGTCGGTGGGCGAGGACTGGTCGCAGGACGTGCATCAGGGCCCGCTGACCCAGCTGCGCTACTCCTACCGCGTGGTCTGCAGCGAGAACTACTACGGCGAGAGCTGCTCCCGCCTCTGCAAGCGCCGCGACGACCGCTTCGGGCACTACGTGTGTGCGGCGGACGGGAGCCTGGCCTGTTTGCCCGGCTGGGCCGGCGAGTACTGCACCGACCGTGAGTGCCCGCGGGGAGCGGGGCGGGCGGGCAGCGCCGCGGGCGTCGGCCGCGGCTCTAAAACTGACGGAGGCCGCCCGTGGCCCGGGCCGTGTTTTCATGCCGACCTCTCCACTCCCTGCCTGGAGAGGCAAAGTTTCACACTCAGGACTTTGCCCCCTTGGCTGCAGCCACCCAACGCTGTGCTGCACCTCTGCGAGCCTTACCAGCAAAGAGCGAGCTGGCAGGGAAGGGACCTTGGCTGATAGCCCTGAATAGCAGTAGCTATTGCAAGGTAAAAGGGTAGCAGCTTGCTCACACAGAGTCTGCTACCTACCATTCCTGCTGCCAGAGGACATGAGACAGGTGTTGCAGTGTAGTAGTGGGAACCTTTACTCTGAGCTTGGCGTCCCATTGGGTTTTTTTAGCCTTTCATTAGCAAAAGCCAAAGCCATCTTCTCTTGCTCCTTTTCTAGCAAGAGTTGCAAGAGTTCACGTTTGTTGCATAAACAGAAAAACTAAAGGACAACTTGTCAAGTGTTGGCTCTCCCTATTCACTTCCTCCTGCTCCAGAACTCCCTGTACCAAGAAGTTTTAAAACAAAGCTTTTAAAGTGTAAAACTCTTTTTTGAAGTGTTTTTTAAAGCTTTTTATCCTTTAAAAGTGTCTTCTGTAGTGCCATGTGTATTTACCTAAACATTTATGCTTTTTTATGTTCTCTTCACAGCCATCTGTCTGGCTGGATGTACTGAACAGAATGGATATTGCAACAAGCCTGGAGAGTGCATGTGAGTAGATGGCAATTGGAATCTGAACATCAGTTAAAATGTCACCTTGTAATAGAAACTTTTCTCTATGTCATTAATGTTTTAATTGGACTTTTCTTTTAGCTGCCGTCCTGGTTGGCAAGGCCGCTACTGTGATGAATGCATTCCCCATATAGGCTGCCGCCACGGGACTTGTAAAACACAATGGCAGTGCATATGTGATGAAGGATGGGGTGGCCTCTTCTGTGATCAAGGTTAGTTCTGAAGCTTGCACTTACAGCTCTAGGTTGGATACTCCTTAGTACTGCACTAAGGAATCTGACCCACTGGATCTGGAATTAAATTTCCCCAAGGTACATGTTCACAGGCATCAGTTTGTAGCACTGCTGCTTTACATACCAGTTTTAGTAATTTTGTTTGAAAACAAGGAAACCTTTTTGGTAGCTGCAGTCTTTCTCTTGGAGAAAGACCTAACAATCTGTTTGAGTGTTGAACAGACAAGTTTTCTGCCTGCTCAAGCTAAGTTTAACTTTTTCCTTTTACAAGTATAACAATTTACTAAACAGTTTCCAGCAGCAGTAAACACCATCATTTGGGCCTTCCTTATTTTGCACACAAGGAAGTTAACTCATAAGTCTGGAGCATGAGAGAAAAATCATGTAAGCAAGAATGAAAAGTACAGGTTCCATTTTAAGGTACGCCAGACCACTTCCACCTATTCAACCCACTGAATCACTGAACCGTAGCCAGCTGAGCAGTCATGTCCTCAAGGCCGTATATGCACTGCTGGCACTGAGATCATTAAGTGCTCAAAGCAGGCTAAGTGTTTCCAGGACAGTTATAGGATTAAGATGGTGAAGGCTGAACTGAGCAGGAAAAGTAAAGCTGCAGATTTTTTTTTTCTGCTTATAGTTATCTATTAACCAGTTGCATTCAAATTACTCTATAGTATTTATAGAGATAATAAAGTTTTTCTACTTAGGTCCTATGAACTTGTGTTTAACCTCTGTCTCAAATATAAAGGAGAAAGAAAAAAAAAAAAACTGTCAAGCTTGGCAAAGCATTTGACAGTTTAATCTACCAACATCCATATAAAGAAAGCATGGTAAATAAACAATAAAAGATTTCTAGTGTTTGTTTAAATCTCAAAGCCAAAACATCTTCTATTTTTCCTCCCTGCCTCTCCAGAGTGTGCCTCAGAGCACACCTTTTAAATATGGGGCTCACTCTTTTAGTGTGTAACATTGTACACAAAGAGTCCCTAGTGCTGTGGCGTATATCTTTCAGAGAACACACACTGATGAAGTATGTTTTCCAGTTTGGTGCCTAAGTCCCATTGCAGCTAACAGTTTTATGTCCATAAAAAAGGGAGAGTATACCAAAACTAAGAAAGTTAAATTTTTGCCAGCTCCCTCGAAATTCAGAGCTCAAGTGATAGATGTGGACAAACATCTAAAATTGATGATAATCTGATTATTACTGATAATAACTTGGATAAAAATCTCCGGTATTCCTACTGATAGCAAAATTAAATGCTTCATTGGAAATTCTTTTTTGTTGACTGCAGTGGTTTTGTGTGTATATCTTTTCCCAGCTGTCAAAGATGTGTTCTCCTAACTCCTGGTATCTTTGCAGATCTGAACTACTGCACTCACCACAGACCATGCAAAAATGGAGCAACTTGCATGAATACTGGCCAGGGCAGCTACACGTGTGCGTGTAAACCTGGCTTTACTGGTGTCGACTGCGAACATGAGATCAGCGAGTGCGACAGCAATCCCTGTAGGAATGGCGGTAGTTGCACGGTAGGGGCATTTTAAATGTAAAGTCTTTGTGCGATGCAACCCTGGTGTACCTTTTCAGAAATGGTTCTGTAACAACATAATGGGAATTCGATAGTACACAGGTTCATTACTGACGCTCACAACTATCATACTGAACCCTTTCCAAGAGGTGTCAGGGGAGGAAGTCTGTCACAGGAGGAGATGTATCATCTAGATTAGAACTAGTCAACTGATCCTTAGGTTTCTGTGGCAGCCATTATGAGAACTTGGCAAGATCCAGGGTTGGTGAGGGAGCAGATTTGTTAAAAATAAGCCTCTCAAACCACCATCCATACAGAAATGCACTAAGTCTGTATTTTAATAGCAAATAAAAGAAAATTTTGCTCTCTGCTATGGGAGAATAGTGTCAAACAATATGGGGGCAATCAGCTGAAACTTTCTGTGGAACAGTATTCCACACTTTTGGATTCCTGTAGTGTAGTGTTTCAGCCTATTTTTGGACCCAGTTAATTATGGATTCTTACCAATGATGGATTGGTAAAGGCTGATTGATTATAGACATCAAATGTAAGCTGATGTATGTTTAGATTAAAGCCAATGGCAAAAGACCCTACTTCCCTTCTCCCAAGGCCTTGGACATACAGTACTTGGAAAGAAGAAACAGTTTAGATATGATTTAAGTGGTGGGACTTAGCCAAACCAAAGCAACTTAAACCCTTGTGGGGAAAAAAAAAAGGGGGGCTATCACTCTGAGGATAAATGGCCTGATCACAGCTGTGTAGGTCAACACATACCACTCTGCTCTGGGAAGACCTTGGCGATCCCATTAGACAGTAGTGGTGTTAGCAATGGTTTTGTCTAGCTGCCTGTGTGCTCCCTGCAACTGCCTCTGCTCTGCATGTGTAGCTTCACAATTACTCCTCTACGCTGAGTATGGCGGATCCACAGCTCTATCCCTCACAATCCAACCTGCAGTTGTTTACTCTCCTAATGTCACTTTTGCCACATCAGGCTGTGGGTGAGAAGAGACTGTGCAGTGCTTGCTGCTGACCAAAACTAAGCATGCAGGGAGCTATCATTTGTTGCTGTTAAATAACAGTGGCCTAATGTTGTGTTTTGCAGGATATGGAGAATGGTTATCACTGCCTGTGCCCCCCTGGCTACTATGGCACTCACTGTGAGCACAGTGCTCTGACGTGTATAGATTCTCCGTGCTTCAACGGTGGCACATGCTTAGAAAAGGAACAAGGGGCCAGCTACGCTTGCGTTTGCCCTTTCGGCTTCACAGGGTCAAACTGTGAAAAAAAAGTAGACAGGTGCACAAGCAACCCCTGTGCAAATGGTGAGTCTTTTTATCAAAAAATCTCATGACTCTGACTCATTTGTGCTTTTCAGTGCAGAAGTGATAGAAATCCAATCTGACCTCTACTCTTCCTCTAGAGCATTAGTCCCTCTCCCCCGCTGTATTCCACATCTACCCTAATTTTAGTCTCTTGCCGGGGCGGGACTTTCACTGGCATTTTCTATGCAACAAAAAGGTTTATGATATGATGGGGAAGATGGCAGAATTAAATTAAATTAACTTTATTACATATTCAGAAGGGGCATAATTTTAAGGCATGGTGATACAATTAGGTAAAGTAGAATGAACTTTTAGATGTGCAGTTGTTTTGTAAAATACCCACTCTCTTCTTGAGGTAGTGCTGACCAGGGAGGGGTTTAGGTTTCTGAGTGAAGTGCATTGCAGACTAATTTTTATTTTACTTTTTTCCCCTCAGATGGTAGTTGCTTTTACCTTGGGCAGATTCGTGTGTGTCGCTGTCGGGCTGGTTTCTCTGGTCAGAAATGTGAGATAAACATCAATGATTGTGCCAGAAACCCATGTTCCAATGGGGGAACTTGTCATGATCTAATCAACGATTACACCTGCACATGCTTGCCAGGCTACAGTGGCAGAAACTGTGACATCAAAACCAGAGATGAATGTGCTTCTGGGCCATGTGAGAATGGAGGCACATGCTACAGTGGACTTTATAGTGCCAACTTTGTCTGCTACTGTCCTTCTGGCTTCATGGGCAACCGCTGTGAATTGCCAGTTTATTCAGTGCCTGTTACACTTCCTCCTAAACCAGTCCCCTGGATTGCTATATCCATGGGGGTGGGGCTGGTGGCTTTGCTCATACTGTTCTGCATGATAGCAATGGTCATCAGGCAGATGAGGATGCACCCAGAGCAGGAGTTGGAGACAATGAACAACCTGTCTGACTTCCAGAAGGACAATCTCATTCCAGCTTCCCAGCTGAAAAACACCAATAAAAATAAAGACCTTGAAGTGGACTGTGGGCTGGAGAAATCAAACTACAAACCCAAGAACCATAAACTGGACTACAATCTGGTAAAAGACCTGACAAGTAGAGGGACACCAGAAGATAAATATTACAAAAGTGAAAAGTGTTTAGGAGAGAACTCTCCCCTCCGACTACACAGGTGAGAATGCAGTCTTTCTTATAGTCTTTCTTAAAACCACTCCTCTTCATAGCAGTGTAGAAGTAGGTAAGAATATGAGAGAAAAAGAAACTTTGAGCAGATAATCAACAAAACAAACCAGATCAAAGCCAGGAGTATGTGTGTCACAGCCAAGTGATATCCTTAGCTAAGTCAATTAATTTGAGTGTTTGTGCAGGGTGCTGTCAGTATGGATACTGTGAAGGAACTCAGAATGGCTAGGCCAGTGGTGAAGGTAGGAAGTGTCTTTCCTTCCTCAGCAGATCATGGAGGAACAACAGTTAAAGCATACAGTGATTAAAAACAAGTATTTCACTTTGTAAGAAGTCAAGATGATCTGCTTACTGAGAAGAATGATAGTGTGAAAACAATTACTCTTTTTCAAAAGGAGAAAAGGGCAGGTATTCACAGGCTTATCAGTCTTCTGATTCATGTAGTGAAGGTCTCTTCTGGGATGTGTGTGTGGCTGTTACACTGAGGGTTTTGAGGAACGTACTTTGGACATGGCAGGAGCACAGGAAGACTGTCACTGTTCCTTACTTCGAGTTCTCCAGCATAATATCCCAACAGACACAGAACATGTGAAACTTGATGCTCTGCACTACCCTTCCACACCTTCATGGCTATCTCGTTCCATCGTTCCATATTCATGGTAGATTTTGAGAATCAGGCTTGTTAGTGGTCAGCTAATGTTATTTTTTCTCTGTCCTGCCTTAGTGAAAAGCCAGAATGCAGAATATCAGCGATATGCTCTCCGAGGGATTCAATGTACCAGTCTGTCTTTGTGATAACAGAAGAAAGGAATGAGTGCATCATAGCCACAGAGGTAAGTACAGAGGTGGACAGCCATAAATTCACAAAGCAAGGGGGTAAATTGTCTGTTAGAATTGTATCTGAGACGGTTCCTTTATTTCCATGGATCATGATGCTTCCCAGCATTTACCTCTCCTCTTCTGTGGCCCACACAGAATATACAGTGGGGAAAATAAAGAAATTAGCTGCTCTGATTTTCTTAAACCAGAGGTTTTTGGCTTAGATAAGTCAGTGGTAGATGAAAACACAGAACATCAACCCATAAAAATTCAGCACATTGTAGGATTATTTCCTCTTAAATAGGTGGTCAGAAAAAATGGAAATAATCATTCTTAGGCCCATTAAATTAATATAAAGCCATGTTTTTTCCTGTGACTACAATGGATAATCTTTGTTCTGTGAAAACAGGCAAAGCTATAGATTTCTAAAAGATGGAAGGTAGAAGAATGTGTTAGTGGATAGGCATAACAGCCATTTAGAAGGCCTGTAATAAGGTAATTTCAACCTCTTAACATTTAAGCTCCAGCTAAATATTCTCTAACAGAAGTTAATGCTGTTACTGATAAAACCATCCAGGTTTTTGTGTTATGTTGAAGGCTTGGATACACAAGAAAGGGAAAGGCCTAACACTGAACTTTAAAGACTTTAAAAAGCAGATATTGAGGAACCAACCCTGAAGAATTACTTTGGAAAAGTAATTACTTTGGAAAAGTAATTTTGGCCCTTTGGAAAAAGTCTCAGTGGGAGTTAAAGACTATTGGACATTAAGCTATACCTGCCTTCTTCCGTGTAACCATCTTTAGAACTACTTTCACCCTGTAAGAAAGAGAAGCTTGTTGTGCCATACAGCAATGATCTGTGAAGTCAGATCTGCAGGATTCAGTCTCCCTTTCCAAGGTGGATATCAGATTTCCCCTTGAAAGCAAGCTGGAACACAAGTCAACCAACAATATTAAAAGTTTAAGACTAAGTGAAAGGATTCAAAGATACAAATGACAGCTAGACGCTTCATTCCCATTAAATGACCTAAATACTGTATCTTCAAAGATCTTGCTGACCAAAGCTAGGCTCTCAAATTTATATCAGGCATCTCCAGAAATGTTTCTCTTTTCAGAATGACAACCCCTAGAATCTCTCTCCACATCATTCAGGCTTAATGCTTCTAAACACAAGCTATTTAACTATAGCATGGACTTTTTACAGAGCCCTAATGTTAAGCACCCAGATTTGTAAGCATTCTCCCCCTCAGTCCAGGTAGAGAAGCCAGTCATCACACAGATGACTATTTTTTTTTGCTGGTGGTTCTTTGCCTCTGGACCAAGCTGAAAACATTGAGCACTGAGTTAAACTGCAGTAATATCTGGCTTAAATTGCCTTGGTTTGACATAGTTGTATTTTAGTTTGTTAGTTCTATACTACTCTGTATGCTGTGATTCCTTCTCATTCCTGGTGTTATTTTATATCCTGACAGGTATAAGACTGAAGATCGGCCCATTTGCACCTCAGATGTAATGCCAGTAGATGGACGTTCCTGCTGCAATTGTTTACAATTCAGAACTGGATTGGACTGTTTTTAATTACATGCAACTTGCTGCTCTCAGGCGGAAGATGGAACTGAGTGAACTGGACAGACTGTGAATTTACTGAAAGATGCAATACACCTTTTTGTTCTTACTGCCCTTGTTTGAAGTTTGATACCAGAAATCTCATTTGCTATTGAAAAGGGGAGGCAGAGGGAAGAGAGAGGTTTAAAATGTTGGTGTTTTAAAAGATGCTGAGGCCAGTTCCTCGTGGACAGACCCCTGGCTTTCCAGAACTCTGATTATGGGAGGTGCTGGTAGATAAGGAGGCACATAACTGTCACAGTTGTTGCCATGGAAGGTGCGAAGCAAGACACATTGCTATGCAGATAATGGATACAGTATAAACGAGGTCTCAATTTTTATTGGGTTTAAAAGTGCCTATAATGTGTCAAGAGAATCTTACAAGCCCAAACAGAAATTTGACTGCTCTTTTTGCAGTTACCTGAACAGTACTGGGCAGAGGTGGTTGATACTTCCTCCTGCACACCTATTTGCATCTCCTCTCTCCTGCTGCATATACTGGAGACTGTGTAAGGGGTGAGAGGAGGAAGAAAGAAGAAAACTGAATTTACATGTCATCTCATTTGGTGATGCTTTGGAGAACTGATTGACTCAAGCCACAATGTGGGACATGATTTTTGTGAAAGTTGTGATAAGGAATGTGTACTGCCTCTTCCCCATTGATAAGGAGGAGGTGTGATCCCAGCTCTATATAAAGCCTTACAAATGCGTTTAAAATCAATCAGCTCCTAGAACCTTTATGTGCTGAGCTGTCTCAGCTGTTTTCATGCCCTTTGCACTACCAGTGATTGTGAATAGACATTACTTCTTTTCTTCTCCTTCCTCATTCTCTTCCCCCTGCCTTATTTTTACAAAAAATCAGGGGTTAATGTCGTGTTTCTGAATTAGGTGCCACCTTTTACTGCAAATAGTCTCAAAATTGCAGCTGTTACTTTCTGAAGGAGCAGCAGCAGTGTGACACAACCCACTTNAGGAGCAGCAGCAGTGTGACACAACCCCCTTCCCCCCCCCCCCCTCCCCATTTCTCCATCTGGTTGCAAAACTCCAACTCTTGTTTTTCATCCCGGTTCTAAATGCCCAGTAGTAAAGCACCCACTGAGGTGCCCTCTGCCAAGACAGGTGGAGATTAGAGTTAGAATGTTTTAGGCTCATTCTTGTTTCTTTCATACCCACCCACTGCTACATGGAAAATATGCTCTGTCTGTCCCCTGGAAACCAGAGGCAGGCAGAAGCTCCTTTCTTCTATACATATTTACAGTAATAATACCGGACACCCCAGTGGAAAGTGCCGTGACACTCATGAATGAGACCAGGGCATGGGGCAGAATGAGGAGGGAGAAACAAGATCTCTTAGAAGGAACCTGGACTGTGCTATCTCTCTGACAGCAATATTCCTGCCCTTGTAAAGCCTGTTGTTGGACTAGCCCATCTACTCCCTTGAACTGTGCAGACAAGACCCCTTCATATTGTCCACTACTGACCTGCTCTGACCATGTAGGACCATTTTGAAGATGACCTTCAGAAATCAATAATATGGGTTTTAGTTTGTCTGTTTGTAGTTTATTTTGAAGACTAGTATTTCAGTAATTTAAAAAATCAGAAGCACTGAACTTTCTACGTTTTATAACATTATTTTGTATATAATGTATATTTATAATCAAAACAGAAGTGTAAATATGTTTATTACTTCTCATGTAATGTTTTTAATGTGATGACAAAGTTTGAATTTTATTTTTTTTTTCAAGCAATGAAAATACTTTCCTGCTACTACAAACTTTATCGTGGTTTGTCCTTTTACACCTGTTATTCTGTGACAGCCAAGGTTACCAAAGCCCCCCAGAAGTAGGCTCGCCTGCCTGGTCCCTGCAGTTCTACATTCACATTTTGCACACCAACTGACGTCAGCTGCTTTTTATGAAAAAAGTTAGAGTGCTAACACGTCAACAAAGTTTTTCAGCTGAGTGGCGTTCATCTGACATTTTGAAATGTTATACATATTTATATTATGATACATAATATTTAAATTACATATATACACATATATATATACACACACATTCTCTTACTATGGTGTGTGACTGAACTGTCAGGAAAGTTATTTTTATTAATGCTCTACTCTTCCTCTCCCATGACAATTCATGGCATGAAAAATGCAGATTTAATACCATTTCAAAGTGGCTTAATAAATGTGTTGTCTTGGGGTACACTTACAGAACAAAACACCCTTACTATCTTTTTTAATCCTAGTTCTTTAAATACTCTTAATAAGATCCAGATCTTGTCCACAGGTTACTCTGGCACAGCATCTACTTCTACACATGTAAGATTGTATCTTTGTTTGATTGCAAGGGGTAAGATTTGTCTTTCACTTGTGGGATTAGGGGGAGTTTCAGGCTTTCTCCTGAGTTCCCTATACTGCATCAGCAGCTGTGTCTTCCCAGGGCATCACAAAGTCGTTACCCTCCACAGTCCTTTTGGAGGACATTTCCACTAAAAAAAGTGTAAAAAGCACACTTGTGTAAACACTCCCAGCAGGTTTAGTAGCCTTTGAAGTACATACATTTACAAGCAATTAAATCTCTCACTAAATCAGTTAGGTGCAATACAGACAACATCTGAGTGCACAAAAGTAAAACTACAAGAACAGGAAACTACTGCTGCTCTATTTTAAAATCAGGGTTTTTTGCTGTTGTTGACAAAATGCCAAAAAAGCATCTGAATATTGGATGCCTTTCCTATCTTTCCCCAAAATAAAATCTAACAAAAATTATGTATTTGGGAAAAAAAAAAAGAAAAAAAAAATTAAAAACCCCTGTGGCATTTTAAAAGCACCATAACAAATTCTTTTTACTTCATCATTAAAATACTGCAAATAATGATTTTTAAGGGTCCTTCTGAGTGTATTATTAAGGTTATATAAATACTGTTTACTTTGGATGGCTTTGTTTCTCCCTCTTTAGTCCTTTTCACAGTGAAATTAACTTTCAAATCCCAGCCCATTTCCTCAGCTACCATAAAAAATAAATTTAAGACAAAACTCAGAAATGAAAAGCCACCTCCCCCTCCCCAAACATTCACCCTGTAGAGCAAATTATGAAAAACAAGCCATTGACAAAAAGCTGAGCAGATGCTCCCTGCTTGCAGTCCTTCCTCGGCAATGTGAAATAAACCCAACAGATGCCTCTCTTAATTGAGCACATGGATTACATACACACATGCACTCTGTCCTGCTTAAAACAAAACACACACAAAAATCAAACAGGAAAATAGACAGAGAACTCTTCCCAATGCCTAGGCAAGCAGGAATGCTAAGACCAAAAAAGACTCAGCTCTTCCTGCTCAAAACATGACAGGAAACTGTACCCATACACAGAAGGGAGTTGAAATCCATTAAAACCCGTGGACCTGATTATGTAGATCCCATGGGGTAAAGCAGGTACAACACATGCCTTTGTGTATCCACACAGGAGAGAGGAAAAAAAAAAGCATCATCTTACAAGGAAATCTGTGAATATTTACTGTAGGCAGCACTGCACGAGGCAGTTACTGGAATAGATCACAGATCCTACACAGGAAAAACAGGAGCGGTGCCTGCTTCCACACAGGGGGAGATGGAAAGCATATGTGAATCTATGCACGTGTGCACATCGCCAAGTCTTTGCCAAAGAAACCACAAGTAAATTAGCTGAACACATAATATGACCTGGATTTAACCTACATCTTTGGCCAAAACCTTCCTCACCGAGGGCCACTGCGCACTGACTGCTCAGCAGCCTGGCTCTCCCCAGGTGAGCACGCCTCTGAGGCACAGTGTATGAATTCACTAGGAGGAGCTGAGATCCTTCTGGCTGTAAAGACAACCTCAATTTCGGAGATTCCTCTTGAGGACCGCAGACCATGTCAGGACCAAAATATCCTGATAAACAATGCCTTTTCTCTTAATAAGCTTACAGGGTTCTCAGACCAAACTGTACAATCCATTGCTTTCAGAAAAATTTGCAGTAACTATGGCAAGATTATGGATTTGGCTCAAGGACTGCACCTAAACTTGGCATTCAGTTTTAAAAGATTGCACAAATTCACTTGACAGCCATGTGACAAAACAATTTTAAAAATGCACTTTGTCTCTGAGAAACTCTTTCATGTTTCCTTGTGTTAGCACCTGATAAAAACTATTCCCCAGCCATGCAGAGTCCTTCAGTCTAAGTGATTCTGGAGCTGGATTGAGTGAGAGGGGTGCTGCCTCGTGCAGTGCTTTGCCTGAGTTGTTTCATGTTTCAGCTCCAGCCCTACACCACTTTCCTCTTAAACGACTCTGCTGATGAAGGGAGACAGATGCTGGGATATACCCGTAGCTATAGCACCCACTGGTGCTGAGACAACATGCAGCAGGACACGGCACAGGGCACAGAGTTTACTTAAGTTAGTGTAGGTGAGGGGTGCTTGTAGAAATTAGGATCGATACAGGACACGCCGAAAATGGGGTAAAATGCAGAATGCATTTTATTATGCACAAGACTTGACCAGCAACAGCTTTCAGCCTTGAAAGGGCTGCTGAGAAAGCCTAAATTAGTTATTGTGCAGTTGCAGCCACCTAGTTCAACCGATGAAACCATCTCTGCAAAAATGCATATCAAGTGTTTTCATTGCTCCTCAGTCTTTTTTTTTTCATTAATTTATACTAAAATGAGAAAGGCACCGTAGGTCACTAACAAACCTGCACTACAGTGGCTTAAGTGACAGTTACATATCTGTGTTTGCCTGTCATTCCCTTATCTCACATACCTGACCCATAAATACACATTGGTTTTACGCAGCAAATATGATACTCCCAGCACATTTTGCTCTCAATCCAAACTCCAGTTGTGGAAAATTGACATAACCCACTGGCCCTCTGCCACGCTTCACTGTTTTCACAACTTCAATTTTACACCGTCTCCATCAAGATTCCCTGCCCCTGTTGTGCCTCTCCCTCCCTGCCCTGCTCTCTCTTTTTAAGTTTTGCCAGAGCTGCCCAGGCCATTACCCAGAGCTGTCAGGTAATGGTCTTGTTGGCCAGTGACACCCAAAGCAGTGAGATTTCTTCCTTGATCACTCTTACACCTGCTCTAAAGCATCCTACTCTGCTCTCAGACCTTCTCTGGAAAACAGTGTGACCCAGCTCCATAAAGCTACCCTTTCTCCTCCCTCTGCTGGGCATTACCACTGCCATCCTCACTCCTCTGCCCCTGTACAGTTCTGGGGCATATTTCTGCATCACAGTGGTCTATAATGCTGCAGGGTTAGGATGGAACTCTCTGGTCCATCACGTAATTGATTGTGCACAGAGCAATACTTTCAGATGCCACAGTAATTGTTCCACTCACTGCATTTGATTCCAGGGACCTTTGTACCTGGAATGTACTTGTTTCCCCCCTTTTAAATCTTGATGACAGACCATTACCTTCCCAGAGGTGCTCTCTTCTCAGATAGATCAGCTGTCCCCTCCAATGAGCTTTTCAGCCCTTGGGAGATGCAAAGAAGATACACATTGATCTAGTTACAGAACTCACCCAGCAGTCACTGCCACCCAGAGGTCTTCACTGCCTTCCAGCAGCACTCCACACATGTCCCTGAGGAACGCAGTGGTGACAGGCTCTGTGCAGCTCCACACACTGCAGGAGTGTGGGCAAGAAGAGCAGGTGAAGTTTAGAAGTTCAGGGCATGGAGCAGACTGGAAAATAACTCCTGCTGCCCAGGTCTCCATCTCAGTCCTCCCCTCTGACTGGGTCACTTCTGGCTGACATGTCATGTGAGAGGGCACACCTACAGCTAAGGCACGTAGAGGGGTCTACATCTGGAGATAACATAGCCCTGGGTGTTATGTGAGCTGTGCAACACAATGATCCCATGATTACTTTTTCTCTTCCATAGACTGTAGAATAGTGATGAATTTGCCTCTCACATAGGTAGCAGCGTAGCACATAACCACCATGGAAGGGCTTTATCTTTCTTCATTTCCTCTGCGAACACTGTGTCTTTCCTCTTGCCAGCTAAGTTGGAGCCAGTGCTCTGACTCCATCTATCCCTGCAGCCAACCCACCCTGCAGGCTGTTCTCCCAGGGAGAGTCCCAAGGTCCAAAAGGAGCACCTTGCTCATAGTCATGTTTTGCAAATACACATTTAAAGGAGGAAAGCATGCAGTTTGAGGAGAGGCTGTTTGGTGATGACATCTTTTAGCTGAACTTTATGACTTATTTGTTGAATTGTTGCTGGCTTCACAGTGGTTATGGTGACTACATTTTTAACTAACTGCCTAGAAGGTCACAGAGGCACCATGTTTGTTTTTGTAAATGTAATTGAACTAATTTTTATTTAACATCCAAACAGATCTGCTGAGAGTTAGGTTTATAGCGGGAGAGGCTGTCACCAGTCAGAACAGGATTTGGCCATTCCTGGCACCATGCAAGAGCTCTGATGATCCCTGTACCAGGGCACATTACTCCCACAACCATTTGTGAGCAGGGTTGAAATTCCTGATGCAGATATGAATCACTATGCATTTGAAATTACTTTTCTATTAACACTGTTTAATATTTGCCTTATATTTTCTGCTTTGGCAGAAAATGCCAAAGCATTGCCAAAGCATTTTGTTCTTGATCATAAACTCATTTGTTCTCTGGAAGACTGTAAGCGAAGAAACAAAAGACAATCTGAACAAAATGTATCTGGGGCGTAAAAATCCACATGAGATACAAGCATGGTAATTAAAAAAGAAATGCCCCTTTTCTAATCCTCTTTCATTTCAGCCCACCAGATCCCAGTGTTAATTTCTTCATCAATAGCTTCCCATACTCTCATGTCCCGTAGCACAGAGGCTCTTTTCTTCCTTCCAACTCTCTCCCTTCATTAAGATTATACTGATTTTCACTCTATTAATGGTATTTATGTTTGTCATAAGCTGCTTAAGAGGAGGTTTTTGAAGTTCTTCAAAACTCTAGATACAATTCACAATGACTGTCCAGGTTTCTGGAAACAGAGTTCATTTACATCCTAGGAACAGGTAGACATATCTGTGTGCTTGTAATTCCAAAAATCTCTTATTTCATGGAGACAGCAATGTTAAGGAACCCTTACATCAGATACACATTTTTCAAACGTGAGGAGGAAGAATTTCCTTGCCGTTTTGGCAGTTGCTCCACAATCTGCTCTCAGCTATCTCCAGCAGATGCAGATTCATCTCACCTCACTGCAGCCATCCAAGCGTGAAGCGTCTAGTTTAAGCCAACTGGCTTATCTAAGGTTCACGCAGAAAGGTAGATCCTCCAGTGTTTGCCTCTGGAGAGGCATCTGAAATAAGCGAAGGAGTGAAGGATGACGCTTGGAAAGGTCAATGCCATTAACTGAAACATGACAACTACTTTTAAGATGGTTTGAGCTGTGCAAGAGGCATCCTTAAACATGAATTTGAGGAGCAGGCAGCGCTTCTCTGAAGGCAGTGGGATGCAGACACTTAACCCCTACATGTCCTTGAGGGGCTCTCCCTTTTGATGGCTGCCTGTTTCTCTCTCCTGACACATGAGGTGGAGTTGTTAATGCTAACATGGCTCAGAAGGATGTTGTGAGGGCTCATTCATATCCTTCCTACTCCTCAAGGTTGCGGAAGTGCAAATAAGCCTTTACCGGTTTTGTCTTATTGTTTAAGTAGCCGCTAAGGATAAACAGCCCCTGGGCACAGCGAGCCGCGGTACGCGGTCCCGCACAGCAGAGCCTGCTGCTGCCGCCGCCTCCCTCAGCGCCGAGCGGCGTTTTCCTTCAGCTCGAGCCTGAACTGGGCCGCTCTGTACTGCCATCATCGCTTCCTGTTTGTTACCTCACAACACCATTTCCTGTTTCCTGCCTGATTATGACCATGCCAACTGTTTTTCCCAGGCCTGGACCAACTTCCCAGCACCCCCATTTTGACTCACACACAAGCACGGTCATGGACGTTGTCCTGGTGGCAGAGGGTGCTCCTGGCGCCATGTGAAGTACAGCCCTCTCCCCACACTGTCACCTTCCCTCTCCCTGCCCACTTGCGTGCCCAGTCACAAGCTAAAGCAGTTAGTCTCACACATCCCATAAAGCAAGAGAGAACAAAGTGAGGTGTTGATGATTTCCAGGGTTTTATTGCGAACAAGCAGAAGGCAGCAAGGTACCCTGCAAACCATCAGTCAGCCGGGCAGAGAAGGTGTGATACGAGGGACTCCTGGGGCCCATCTCTACAGGTACCCACTCTGTCACTGGGCTTTCTGCCTACTCAGAGACCTAGCACTGAGGTGAGGTTCCTGGCTCAAGCGGGAAGAACACCTTCCTCCCACTACTCTTTACACCCTTGTTTAAGCACCCAAGGAACTCATGGACCTTAAAAAGTGTCCCTTTCCCACCCTCTGGTACCCAGTCCGGAGCCTGACCCAGCTAATATATATTGCCAGTTACTTACTGTATTGTGTCACCACCTTTCAAATATGAAGAAAAATAAATAGCCTTTGTAAACATACACCAGTGGTACGGTACTTGTAAGCTGGTACTTTTATTTCCATACGTCTCACCTACAGCAGGGAAAAAAACCCAACAAAAAACAACATGCCCGTTCCTTCGCCTTTTGCTTGTCCGGTCTGTTTATTCTATAAAGTATTTTAGGAAGGACCTGTCCTTTGCTGCAGCTTTCATAATATTCAGGTGTTTCAGAAATGCAACACAGGAAAGACCCTGGGCATTCTGAACGGCAGAGTGAAGACATGAAAGCAGCAATAACTGATCTATAACATAAAAAACCAAAAGCTGATTTCCCTAGCTGACCCCAAATTAACACAATGACTGTCCCACCATGAGTAACTATGGGGCACACTGCTGGGAGCACGCTGGAGAGGAATGGATCAAGCCAGGTGAATCCAAACTGGCAGCATGAGAGTAGTAAGAGTGCTCATGTAGAAGGAGCTCTTCACCATGTACCAGCTGTTGCACTCATATTTTGTCTTTGGAAAGCTGAGTATGTTCATGTATAGCAGGGTGCAGGGAGAACAGCGGGAAAAGGGAGTAAGTGTTTGCACCAGTTCCACAAGCCTTGCAGTCCCTCAGCAGCTGGCAGCACAGCACTGACCAGCCCTGTTCAGCCAGTAGAGGTCTGTAGAGTCGGCACAGCCTGAGCATGCAGCTGCAGGCTGTCAAGGCTCAGGGTAGGTGGCAGACGACATCTGCCTGTCACAAGGCACCTTAACTGAGCAGAAATATGGGTCTCTTGGAATTGAGGGCACACCAGAGCTCTGTCCCTGTGCACTCTGGTTAATAGGGAATAGAATAGTGGGCCTAACACAAGGTAAATATTGTGAGCAAGATTTAAGGCTATAGGGATCCCTCACTAATATTGGGAGTACAGGTGCATCATTGCATGGTCACAGTTTGCAGACGCCCGGCCAAAATGGGTTTTTAACATAGTTAAAAGATTTTGCACAGCTCTGAAACCCCAACTGCAAGGTCACAAGTGACCATGGAAAGTGCACTGAGGCGTTACAAAATACTGCCTTCCTTCAAGGGTCAGGTTGGAGTCATGGGAAGCAGGTATGTGGCACCAAAACCCACATTACAGTACAGACAAGGTATCAGAATTTTCCCCAGCAGCCAAAGGAAGGCAGCTTGGGCATTTTCAATGAGACTCAAAGTTAACACCCTCTCTAAGATATAATAGACAAACCAAACTCTACCCTTTGAGAAACCCACAGGGATCAGGGAAGTTACAGCCTGGCCTTCAGTGACCTACTGCTGCGTGGCACATGATGCCACACATCAGGTAACACACATTAATTCAGTGCCAGTGTGCAGAGCCAGGAAGGGCATCTCTCTGAAAGTCACTGCTCATGTTTCAGCTTCAGCCTGCAGCCGCACACAAGAGAGTATTACTGCAGAGCAGCAGGAACAGGGAGGAAACAAACAGCATCGTTTCCTCTCAGTACCAGAATCCCACCCCAGGACCCTCCTCTGGTGTGCTCCCTGACCATGAGGTGGATTGGTGGGCTGCAGCTGTAGCATCAGGAGGAGTTCTTCGGCAACAAAAGACAGGCTAACATTGTGTGGGAGACAGCAAGTTGCATCTCTCCCCAGCCCACTATCACAAAATTGACTGAAAATAGCTGAACCAGAAGGCTGCAGAGCAGCCACCCTCCAGTTGGCGCTTTGAAGGCACAGAAAAGCTTTCTGGTTTTTCAGTTGCCCCTTTGCTTTAGGGGACACCTGTGCACCTGCTTCAGCAGCAGTAGGGTCCTTGGCAGCACTGGAGACTCAGGGGGGCAGGAATCAGCTCCAGACCTCCAGACAGCAGTCTGTACGTGCAGCATTGTGTTTCTTGTCAGAGGCTCAATAACATACAGGTATTTAATCAGTGACTCTAAGGCAAATAGGGAGAGAGAGAGGCCGTGGAGTACAGGGCTTCCGAAGGTTTGCAGGAGAGGCAGCACTCCTGTCTGTGGGACTGCAGGCTCAGAAAGTCTGACCCCCGTGGTAGCCTGGAGGAAGGTGGGAAGAGCAGACCATGCGCTTCTTTAGGTGTGGTTAAAGATGCCACCAGAGCCCCTCAGGGACCAGAACAGTTAGTCACTTCTGCAGCATTGATGTTTTGGGTGTGGCTGGTTGGCTTTTGTTTTCTTTTCTCCCCCTCACACACGTGCTGGAATTATACTAGTGAAAGGGCAGTTAGAGCAGTTTAAGGGGTATTTGTAAGCCTACCTCAGAATCAGATAACAATACCTGATGAGAAATGTGAGAGACAGAGCATGAACGCTGCAGAGAGCAGCTGCAGAGCCTGACCAAGAATGGATGCCCCATCCCTGGAAGTGTTTGGGGCCAGGCTGGAGGGGCTTTGAGCAACCTGGTCTAGTGGAAGGTGTCCCTGACCATAGCAGGATGGTTGGAACTAGATGGTCTTTAAGGTCTCTTCCAACCCAAACCTTTCTAAGATTCTATGAAAAAAACATCAGAATGTCATGGCAAATAGCTGCACTGTGTACATTTACTTTGTAAAGCATTTCTCACTGTCTACCTCTGCTTGTCTTTCACTTTTGCTTTATTCCTTCAGGCCCTGTTACCTCCTTCCTGAATGACTAATGGCAGCTCTCCAACCCTTTTGAGTCACGTTCCAGAGAGGCAGAGGCATTCAAGGCACTGCTAGGCCTCCACACAGGATAGATACCTCAGGAGAAGACACCACCCCAGACCTGCAGAGATCAGCCATTTCCCAGAATGGTCAATGCCATTCTTAATGTCTAAGTGTAATTGTTCACTTCCAGAAACAGCACCTTTGTTTTAACACTGTTAGTCCAGCCACTCCCTGTGTCCTGTGGCAACTAATGCCATAGGGTTGCAGTTGCCAAATGAAAGAGAATCCCTCTCCATGCAGGTACATGTCTGCTTCCAGTGTGCTGAGCAGCCTCACCTGTAATTTTGTAGAGCTGAATGATTAAGTCCAAAATGCCTTTGCATTAACCTGTGCAGTATTTGATGCACAGATCTTGTGTTCTCCTCTTGGTCTTGGCTTTAGTTTTATATAAAAAGCATTGCTAAACAGTTGCAGCATGTAATTTCCTGTAACCTGGATGGAGTGTGTTCTGGAGTGTGAAGAAAACTTTGCTAGTAGTACAAAGAGCAACTCATGAAGAGACATGGAGCTATTTTTTTATTTCGCAGCTAGCTTTCCTACTAATGTAATTGCACTGACTCCAACAGTTGCATGGGTGTAAATCAGGATCTGAGGAATTCAGGGTTAGGGGTCCATTCCCTCTCTTCTCTCCCAGCTCCTACTGTTCAGTCTCTGTAGCTGCCCTCTGCATAATTCCCCATTTCTCTGACCATTCTGTTCTCCATCAGGTATTGTTTATCCACTGTAGGTTACAGCAGGTGTTTGTGCAGTGTTTGGAGATCCTTTCTCAATGGAGGCTGTGTTACCACTAAGGACAAACACGTCTCTGCAGTCCTGCCCTACACCTTGCTGTCACTTAGCACCGTGTGGGATGAGCCCATGAAAGTGGCATAGCTCCTACACTGACACAAACTGAATCCTAAAGAGGCAATACTGAACAGACTCCTTTTGGCTGCAAACCCAGGCTGCTGGAGCTGACTGCCTGTCCAAACAGAGGTGTTACCACAGCATGGCGCTGTGGGTCCTGTGGGCACTCCAGTTCCTCCACCCTGAACTGGACAAGGTTTATACTGAGGAGAATTAAGAGAAAATAAGGGTTGGTCTTTACCTGGTGCTTCACTGGGTTCAAAAGCTTTTGGCATGAGTTCGTTCTTTGCCCCTTCATCTGTGTCTCAACAAAAGGACTCAAGATTCCCACTAATATTTTCATATGCAACACAGGCATCTTCATAAAAAGGAGACACAGCTCTGCCACTGAGGACTGTCTCAGTGCACAGACTTTTCGTTTGCCTGATGTGAGACATGCACATTTCCCATGCTCAGCCGTTCCTTTAGGGAACAGTTAAGGTATGCTTTTTCTCATATTTTCCTGTGGGACCATGAGGACTGCTCAGGGGATGCAAGTGTTGTTAAGCAGTCACATGAGTCTTTTGGATAAGCCCATAAGGAATTCACCCTTTAGGTCATAATTAAGTATGTTATGTCTTTATTACCAGTGTGCTATGGTGTTTCCAACAGGCCACTGTCACTGACACAGTGTGTCTCCAAATTGTTTCGAATGCCATGAAGAGGTTTTTTGCATGGCTGCTACTGGAATTCTCCAAGCTCGAGTAACTGCTCCGTACATGATCAGCTCTCCAATTCTAATGTTCAGTTAAAAATTCATCCACCACAGAGGATGTTTACAAGGGGAGATAGGATCTTTCCCAGCTATGATTTACCATAGATACAGTGCAATAAATAGGTACTTCTTGGCACGCACTCCAAGGATGGACTGACAAAAACAGAAGGGGTGGGGTTTTAGTTCTGTTTTGGTTGGTTGATTTGGGGGTTTTTTTTGGGTTTGGTTTTTTGTTTGTTTTGTTGTTGTTGTTCTGTTTGTTTTTTGGTTTTGAGTTTTTTGTTGTTGTTTTTTGGGGGGTTTTGTTTGTTTTTGTTGTTGGTTTAGGTTTGGGGTTTTTTTTTGTTTTTTTGGTGTGTGCTTTTTCTATTTTTTGGTTTTAATGAATACCTCATTACTTCCACACTCTGTCTTCATATTCCAGGCCAGCAGCTGACGGTGAAGTTTGAGAACAACCTTGAAGGATGAACCTTTATGCTATCTGGACCACAGAGGAACTCACTGTTGATCTCTTTAAACCTACTTGCTCACACTTTCTTGCAGAAAAATTCCTAGTAGTTCCAGGATGACATTCTTGCCAGACTCTGAATGTCATCATATGGAGATCTGCTCCCACACAGAAGGGTGCAGAAAAGATGATGTGCTAATGAGCTACCTTCTTATCCCTGCTGTCAATTCAGTGACTCTCCCTCCTCCTCTTCTCTTCCCCTGAACTGCAAATGTAATTGCTTTCCAGCAGCACTGCGAACAGCCCAGTCCATCTGCAACCCTGGAATTCCTCCAGAGGGCAAACTCTTGGCTTTTTGCTTCAAATTATCTTGTCTTTTCTTTAGAGGAGAAGGAAGGAAATACCAACCAGGGCACTGATGCAGCCAGACTGAGCTGTTGAAATGAGGCCAGCATCCCTTTTGCCATCAGACTACCCAGGCTGTCTGGTTGCCAGTGCCCAGCAGGCCAGTGCAAGCCTGTTGCCACCATGTCACTGGTACTGTTATTCTGCTTGGCAATGCAACTTGTGCCCCTGAGCCTGCTCCCCTCATGCCTTTCTCAACACATTACCTAGCACCCAACAAGCAATATAGTATCTAACCAGAATGGGTAGCCCAACACTTCACTCCTCTCCTGTGTTCTGCAAGGAACTTCACCATTTCTGCATTCACAGAGCTTGGGTGCAGGCAAACAAGGTACTTGACATTGCTTACACTGGTTGCCAATTAAACTTGGGTCAAGCACTTTCCCCTCCCACTCTTCCTGGGTGTAAAGTGGGGCTAGTACTCACTCACCCACCTCCATGAGGGATAGTTAGACTCAATTAACTGGTGTAAAAAGAGTTCTGTGCATTGCTAGAGGGCACTGATGCAACATCTGAGCCTGCTCAGGCAAGAGGTATGCTCAGGCTAGAGCAGTGAATAGAGCAAGGTCAACACAAGCTTTGATGATACTTGTGGTCTACTGAAGCCATAGAATAATTTCAGATGTCATGGTCATCAGCATCTTTCTTTCACATCATCTCTCCATATGCAGATTAGAGCTTGCTAAGAGGCACATGATGTGATTCTTGACGCTGTCCTGTGCAGGGCCAGGAGTTGAACTCTGATGATCCTGTGGATTCCTTCCAAACCACAATATTCTGTGATTGTGAGTGGTCCTGCTTAGGGCCCTTGGAAATAAGGAGAATGTGAGATTAGCAGAGGAAAAAACCTGCATGGGAAGAGGAATTTGCCTGCTCAGTTCTCTTAAGAGGATCCATACGTAAAATATCTGTCAAATAACAGTATCTAAGCGGTTGCTTTAATTTCTCTCATTCAGAGGCAACATACCAGGAAAAAGATTTGTCAATAAAAATTTGACAAAAAACAATGATGCTTTCAAACTGTGTTGTTCCCCAACTCCCTTGTTTATGAAATCTATGCCAACCTTTTATAGCTTTTTCAAATTAAAGGGTCATATTGAGAACTCAGCTCTGTTTTCTGCCCTGCCTTTGTTTTTCAGTTTCCCATTTGTAGCTGTTTTTTGACTAGTCTGGTCACAAAGCATGAAATCAATTGTTTTCAAATCCAGTGCACTATGTTCCCAACAAACACAGAAAAACTGCGGGATTCAGCTTGTAATTATTTTGATCTGATGTCTTCTGGGAAAAGCCACATGTAGCCACCAGCTGGCCTTCCCACATGGATTTCTCCCACTTAAAGGCTCTTTTTTAATGGTAATGCTTAGCTTTATGATGCAACCTTTACTGCATATGCCACTGATGCTGTAACATGCCACCGATGCTGTAACATGCCACCATGACCCTTCCACTCAGGTACTGAGTCCTCTCATGGCACGTTCCACCATGAGCAATACATAAAATGCGAAGCTATTGCACAATCATATCATGACACCTTCTTTCCATTACCCCCAGCACAGCATCTTGCAACTCCTCTTTAATTGCTCTCATTACCTTTCTCTACCACACATATACCTGAAGAACAGCCAAAAATAGCTCAAGAAAAATAGGCCAGTTCTGTTACAGGAAAGTGGCTGAAATTTGTCTGAGGAGTTACCTCCCAGGCTAAAGGCTCCACAGAGGATGATATGGAGTCTAGTTTTGACTTTTCTTTGGTACATAACTTCATGTTATGACAGAACTAAAAGACCTCACACCTGCTGATGTTTGAAAGAAGACACATGGCAAAACTATATTTATGTTCAACATACACCAAGTCACTCTGGCTTGAAGGAAGAAAAGAGACAGTTCTTGGCTCAGATTTATTCTCTCATATTTGTATTGCTTGACTGCAAAGAAGTGCAATACATGGGCTTTGTTCAATGAATGGAGCCCTCTTCAGCTACCCCCATCATCACTCGGTGCCATTGCATCCCCTTGCAGCAAAATCTAAATCCTCCTGCTGCTGCATTTAACCTGCCTATCCGTGTACCCATCCACAACTGCTCTTTCATAGCCAAGCCCTTGACACACAATAGTTGTCTGCTCACCCATGGAAACCCAAAGGCTAAGAAATCCTAAGGCTCTACTGTAATGCTCTGCAGTACAGGGCAGGGAAAATTTTGGAAAGCCCATGTAATGAGGCTGCTAAGGGAAAAGAGGGACGCTTAGAGGTGAATGTGCACTCTAAGGTACTGTGCCATCAGATGTTATCTTAACCTGCTGAACAGCAGTTTGTTTGGCCTGCTCATTTAGGCTAAAACATATACATACAACTCTGCCAGCAGGTCTGGAGAAGCAGCAAGAAAAAGCTGGGGCTTTCCCACCAGCTGGATCTAGAAGAGAACAGCTATCCACAGCCTTTGTTCAAGGACATTTCCTGTTATAGGGTCCCATTTCAATACAGAAGATAATGGAGTAGGGGACAGGAGAAGGAAGAATAGGTAATGATGATACAACTAGAGATGCAGCATGAAACAGTCCTTGGGCAATAGTTTGATCACCACAGCCATCTTCAGGATTGGAGAGAAAAGGCACTGGCAGATTTGGAGGGATTCTTCCTAACTCTGACTCTGAAGACATCTGTTATGCATAGGCTCAGACTCAAATTAAAGGAATCACTAACTGCTTAATCTTAAGCACATGATTAAGTTCAGCATCAAGTGATTTAAACACATTCTTATCAATCTTCAATCAGGAACCTCTGATCCTTGTTTTCTAGTCTAAGCTTTAAAACATAACATAGTCTGATCATAACATTATACATGCAGATGGTCAGTCTGTGAGAGGGCAGCACTGTGACTGCCCATTCCACAGTTTGAGGCAGTGTGACATGGAATAAAGATAAAGGCTTTGGCATTAGCACGCAGTGACAGACTTTAGGAATAAGCTTCTGCCAGCCAAGATCCTGGAGAGAACATTACTGTCCTTTCACCCTTTATCCACCTCTGCGTGAAGCCTCTCTCCTCCAGACAGTGCCCAGGTGCTCCAGCTGATGCTGCAAACTACCTGCTGCTAGGTTGGGATCTTGGCAGATTATAACCAAATGCCGTGGGATTGGAGGTTGAGATTAGAGGGTGATTTTAAAAGGAGAAAATTATTATCCTAAAGCATCATTAACCTCTTAAAGACTATAAGGCAACAGCCTTCCTATCTTAGCTGGCACAGATTTCCTAAAAGGGGACTTAACTAGAAAAGATTAACATATATTGGAAACAACTCACTGTTCCACAACATGACATGTATGTGTAAACCACAAAATTAAGAATAGGTTATACATGCACTAGCACTGCTGATAGCAATGCTACATTCATCAGAAATTGTAACACAAGCAGCTGTACAGCCACTTTGTTATAATTATCTGGAGTCTCTGTGGTAAGAGCTTATTTATTTTCTTACTGAAAAAATGTACGCAAGGAATTAGTTTCTATTCAAAACACACAGGTAACAGGACAGTCTTTCCTTAACAGTGCAATCTGTACCAAGGTAGGATTCACACATCTCTGAGGATTTGAAATACATGTGTTAGCCGAGAGTCCTGAAATCTTATACTGAGGATACCATCAAGGGAACATTTTGAGGCTTTTCCTTGAAATGAGGGGAGGGAAATACCTATGCAAAAAGCTGACATTGTCAGCTGTTGTCCTGGCACCAGTACAGCGTTCCCACCCCACAAGAATCTGTCTGTGTGCTCTTTAGCCTGATGTAACCTCAGGCTATGTGTAACATCAGAGTTAGTAAACAGGTGGTGACAGTGCCTCTGCTTGTGTACAGCATTCCAGTCCATTCATTACGTAACGTACCAATCACCCCAGTTATGATTTTTATATGCCACTGACACACCAGTCATCAGCTTCCAGCGTCCATGCAACCAGAGTGTCTGCAGATGTATTCTGCCTCAGGAGAAGATTCTCCATAGTCAGCACTATACAGCTCACTGCCAGATTTCACACTGGCCATTAAACAGGTGGGTGCCCTGGTAAAATCTGGATCCAGATTCACCCAAAGTACATCACCATTTACTCTGTGTTGTTACAATCAGCTTTGGAGGAACAAGTGCTACAAATGTTGTACAGGGATGCAGGTAGAATTCAGATTGGATTAATTTAAGTAGATTACTTCTATAAAGCACATAAGCCACATCAGTCTCACTTCTCCCTCTTTTCCACCTCCTCTCAAAAAACATCCCATTGTTTTTCAAGAGCCAAATGGGTCCAGATGCATGTAGTCCTGCACCCTAGACTACCCTTTACTCCAGCCAAGGCAGATAAACTGCACTTACATTCTGCTTTGGGGACATTGTTACTGTCTCCACACACAGACAGACATAACTAGGCAGAGTATTTGGCACTGGGAAGATACCACAGCACCTCAAACTACCAAAGATCTGCTGAGAGCTGTCATTAGAATGGGAAGAATGACGAGGAATTCTCTGGCCTTGGCATAAATAGATGAAGTTACTGAATTCAGCATGGCTCACCTGAGCTTCTGCTCTCACGTCAGTTCTAAAAAACTCAGCATGTAGCAGGGTTTCAGATAAGACAAAGTTAGGAACATGAGAAGAATTAAAATCTGCAGTGGAGATGTGTCCTGGCAGAGCTGGAAAAGGTTAGTGCCAGAACAGGATCAATAGCAGAATCAGAGCAGACAGAGAAAAGCAATCTCATAGGGAATATTGATAGGTCACGGTCAGCCAAGAGAGTAGTCAACACCAGGACATGGTGAGTGCAAGAAAAAGTTCAGACTGACATTGCAGTTACACGCACAGAGAAGTTACGCAAGCAGACACGAGAACAGGTTAACAGTAAATACCTTATTCAGTCAATACTGGATGCTGTTTTCAGCCACAGCTATGAAAACCCTGGCAAAGTCTGACAGCTCTGGACGAAGCAGAACTCTTTTTACTGGTGCCCACAGGTCATTGATAGCTGAGGAACTCCTAAGAGGAGCTCAGATGACTTCAGTCGTGATCTTAACCAGCCAAGATCTTGGTCACTGTCAGCCTATATAATTTTGCTGTCAATCCCACAGCTTCTGTGCGGCCCAGTGTCTGTTCTTCAAGTCACCATGTTCCCTGCACAGAAGAGGATGCAATGTCTCATGAGTCACTTTCCTGTTGCCTCCCAATTAGGAGCGTGGCCCACAGAACTGCACTGTCAACACTTCCCACACACTGCTTACACGGCAAGAAGGTGCAGCAGAAACATCTTCTCTGCACCTAGAAAAGCTGTCAAGTTACCCTTCCTTGCCACGCATTCCATCAAAAGACAGCAGAAACATTCTCACACATGCCCTGGGAGCAGGGAAGTTATAATTGGTTCATGGACAGGCTGCTCAGGGCTGCAGGAGCCCTGCTTGCTCAGGCATTCTGACACAGCACAGCAACACATCTGCCATTGCACACAGAAAGCACCAGTGACTTATGCCCAGAGAAGAAAAGCAAAGATACAGCTCTGGGTACTGACTTCTTGTTTCTGCCTGGAGAAGGGAGGTGAAGTCACTGCCTGCAGGCATAGGCATGTCTAGGTGACACAAAGGCAGCACAGAAACACCAGTGGTCACTGTAAGCCCAGCTGGCAGAGCTGTGCAGTCCAGGACTCTGCACTGTTGGTGCCATGCGTCACAAGCAGCACAGGTGAATCAGCCCAGCGGCTCCCAGTCTTATACGTGCCTGGAGTCAGCTTCCCCCAAACACACCCCCTTACACACAGTGCAGCCACAGGGAATTCACCTCAATTTATGCTAATGCTCTGACTCACCCTGTTGATCAGCCTCTCTCTTTGCAGCCATTACACCAGCAGTCTTAGCTGGGCAGTCAAGTGCCTGAAGCCTGGACACTCGTGTTCCTCCCACCTACCTTCTGTTACCTAGCTTCTGTTAGCACCACAGCCTATGACTTGTTGCAATATGTTCTCAGAAACCTTCTGTTTCCATCTTAGTGCAGGACAGCACAATCCTTCTGCTACATGGCCCCAGTGTTTCATATAGGGCAGAAAGGAAACCTTCCCGCCCCAAACAGAGCACAGTAAGACACATATTGTAAAGCCAAACCAGATATCAAAGAGGCTGTGACCAGAGCCATTGCCAGTCTGCTAAAAGGCCACAAAAATCATTACTTCCTTTCAAAACAGAATCCGTCTTATTTCACGAGAAAAATTCTGTTCCCACATGGGCTACAGCTGCACTTTGTGACCTCTCATTCCAGAGAGCTCAGATGCATCATGTCTCCTAAAAACTCAACTGAAAGAGGTTTAATGTTGAAATAATTTTATCTTCATAATCTACAATAGCTTTAAATTATTTGGGAGCCATTATACTGCCTTGACGGAAATGATAACACCAAGCTTTCAAATGCTGCTGCAGCAAACTGCCACAAAGGTTATGAAGCATGGAATGCACCGCAACAACCCAGGACTGGTCACAACCAACACACACAGCAGCTCTGTTCAGGCAGATACTTTTCCTGTTTTGATCTTGCATGTGGTTGAGCATAGGACAATGTCCATCACTGGCCGTACAGAAAGTCCAACAGCTACTGATTAATTTTGAGTATTCTCAGCCATCCAACCATGCAAATTTTTGCTGTTCCCACATGCAAGAAGGTGGCAGGCACCTGACTTCAGAGAGCAGCATGACTGGCCCCCAGGATACAGGCAAGAGTCTACCCAGAGAGATGCTCCAGAACTGACTGCTGGCCCACAGGATGGGAAGGATGGTGTGGACCGACTGCTGGGCAGCACATGCTATTTATGCATTTGTGCTCCAGGCTGAATGAGAAGTGTTTCTGTGGAACCTGCGTGTCTTCACACAAGTTCTCATGCCTGTTATCCTGGCACTCATTTTTATCTTCTGGGGCAGAGACAGCACGAGCTGATACACAGATGCTCTCTCTGAATTAAAGAGCTGGCAGATCTTGCTTATCATATTTGCCAGGGCACCACAAGGAAGACAGGCAACACTTAGCAGGTGTGTGAGTCATTTCTTGGCTTATTAAGTAGCTTTTTTCCATACCATTTTGTTCTAAATAAATAGCATTGGGCTTTAAGGAAGGTAGTGATCATTGGCACGTTCAGGAAGAGCACCTGTAATTAGGAAGGACAGGTCTTTGGATCTGCTGGTTTAATCACAGGAAGATTCAGAAAAGGAAACTGAAGATCTAGATTACCAAATAAAAGGACAAAGAAAATAGGGTTTTATTTTGAGATAGCTGAGAACTAAGGGCCCAAAACCTAAGTGGGCATGACTTAGAAAATCACAAAAGGAGTGGAGTTACTGTTGAGACAGAATCTGTCCCATTAATACCACAAAACCAAATATGCTAGGTCACATACAACACATCTCCAGCTATTAGCTCACATATAACACATGTCCACCTATTTTTCAAACCAAAACCAGTTTTCAATGTATGTGCCAGAGATATTAAAATACAAATATTTTCAGCAGGACTGCAAATTTCCTTCAGCAGAGACATAGCCTTTACAACAGAACAAAAAATTCTGCCCAACATGGCCACATTTAAAACAAAATTTTTCAGTACTTGTCACTAAAAATAACCTGCTTGATATGAGCCACAATCTCAGGACTATTTGGGCTTTTTGGTCACAGCAATGAGACTTTTAGTCATTCTAGAAATAAACAAATCCCATTTACTGATACAACAGCATAAAGCATCTGTCTTCCTCTGCAGTAAGCATCGCATTAGGTAGGTCATTTGCTTGGAACGCAAATGTCCAAAAGGGAAATATAGCATAAGTGAGTCATACTCACACATTAAAAACTGTAAAGGAGAAGGGATGCAGTGAAGCAGGAACTTTTTATCAAGATAGCAACTTATCCCTCTTTGTCCACACTGATCTGTAAGTTACACACTTGAGTGGTTGGGTTATTGCTTTGATTGTACAGTCAACACACATATCTTCCTGCCCTGGAGCAATTCAGAGTCTAAACAAAAGCACTGTTAGTACTCTCCTTTTTGCCCTGATAAAGGCTTGGATGAGTGAGTAGCAGGTGGGTTTCTTTCCTCTCTCAGATGAAGACTATTAATGTCTGTCCCAGGTGCAAATCCTTCCCTCTGGCCATTGCGAAGAGGGGCAGGGCTGCTAGGAGGTTGGCTGCTTTCCTTACAGTGGGGTATGCTGGGGTTACCAGATACCTGGCAGAGGGAGGACTTTGTTTCTCTTTGCGCTGTTTAGTCTTGTTGCAGACTTTGGCCTTACTCTCTCTTTATAGGCCTTTCTTTCATTTATTTAGCTGTGTGGTTTATGGCTTTGTTCCCAAGGAGAAATCTCTTGTGCCTTTATTACACTTGGCAGCTTGCTGCTTCCTCTCTTCAGAAAGCATGCTGGCTACTTGTGGTCCTTTCTTAAAGCTTGCTGGATGACTTTATAGGTCACTTCTCTGCTGGTAAGTAGAACATGAATTTTAACTTCCTTCTACCCTTCAAAATTCCAGATGATATTGTAATGTCGCTTTATTTGGGGTTTCTCAGTAGTCAAGGGATGAGATGGTGATTCAGGGTTTGCATTTGTTCTGCAGCTCTTGCTTTGCCATTAGTATATCCACCAGATATTTCAGAACTCTCAGTTTGTGCTTGTTTAGGGCTTTGTGGTCATACTCTAGCTAGCTATGTTGTAGAAAATGGATCTGTAGCATCTAAGCCACAGAAAAGTAATGCTTGTTACGAAGGCACTGTGATAATCTGGGTAGGAACAGCTGCAAGCACGTCAGGACAAAACCTTATCACTGCAAACTGATAAAGCCTCTCTGATGCTACAAATCTGTGGAAATTCTGGAGCTTGGCTATTTTCCAGCTACTTCCTGTGATACTCCTGAAATGAAAACTTTCTGCTCATCAAATCAGAGCACTGGAGAGAAAGGCAGTAGGCAATAGAGATAACAACCTCACATAATCTCTATTGTAGTTAAAGCTACAGAAAGAACTTATTTTGCTGTTATTGGCCCTTCATGTGGAGGAGTAGGGGTGCAGATTTAAAAACTTGCTGCTCTGCAGGTTAGGATATTCTTTTCAATCTTCAAGCTAAGCCACTCATGTCCAGTTAGTGCTCATATCCCTTTGTGTGAATTCAGTTTCAATAACAGGGCTTTAGTTTGCTAAACTGGGATTTATTTTTCATGTCTCAAATATAGGTACCACTTGCTATTTTCCAGTCATGTGGTACCTGCCTCACTTACATACTTACATTCTTTGCTAATAAACTCTTGGTTTGTGTCTCTTCTTTCACCTCCCTTGACACAAGCACCAGGAGTTCTAAGAACAGTGTTTTTCCTTCAGATGTGGTAATTATTTTAAAGGCCTCCCAGCAATCACCATCCTGTCTTTTATCGGTTTGCATCTAATATATCTTTTGTCTTGACAGTCATATCCCTGCCTGTAATTTCCCTTCTATCTTGATCCTCTTTTTATTTGACTAGAAAGCTTCTTACTGGGTTTTAAACTCTTTGCAAATGTGCAAATTGGCCCTAACTTCTGCAGCTCTTTCTTCATTACATAGCAAAGTGCCAAAACAGAAGTTTCTCTGTTGCATTATTCCTTTTCCATCCTGTATGAGTTCCCTGTTATTTCTTAAACTGTTCTTGAAATCAGCTGGTTACTTCCCTAAACAGTTATCCTTCCCTACTAAGGAAGTAAGTAATAGATTTGCTTTCTACACCTTCGAATTAATTCATTTTAATAAATTAAAATTTCTGTTGGTCTTCCACATTACTGTCTTTGGACTCTTCATCTACCTGCTTTTATCAACCAGTTCCTTCAGGTTTTTTCTCAGACTTGTTTAAAATTTTAGCTATAAACCCATTTTTCTTCTTTTTGTACTGGAACTGAAACGAAATTACTTCCCAAAGAGAAGCTAAATGACAACATTACATCAGCCCAGACAAGATGCTGACTTGTACAGCCAGGGCTGAGGTTCCCAACCCAGGCCTTGTGAGCCCATTCCTCCTCCATCGGTGTCTCATCTTAAAGCTGCTAATGTGGACATCCACACAGCTCCTCAAAATGCCCCTCTAGTGTTTGGGCAGCAGAGTGAGGCCATGGGGAGCAAAGAGCAAGGGGTTACACTGTACCAAAAAATGAGCCAATCTAGCTCATGACTCATGGCCTGGCACTCAGATGAGCTCCTAGGTTTGGGATGCTGTGGGCTCAAGCAAAAGGAGTTTCCACAAGTCTGTACTCAGATAATTACACTTGATGTATATATTAAGTTCAGTGTTCAATTTGTTCATCCCTCAAGCTAAGCTAGTAGGAAGTGATTGAACTTCTTTCCTAGCCTTGAAGGGAGGAAAGACAAATTTCCCTAAGCTCCTGCTACAGCCCTATAGACTGTCTCCACAGTCTCTGCTCACTATATCTACTTTTAACCAATTTAAAAAAAAAAAATCTCTGAACTTGTAGTTCTGATTCTTTATAGAGAGTTTTTTTTATGTACTAATGCTTGGAGGGACTTTGTTAGCAATATGGAATATGAGAGAGGGTCAGGATGACCAGAGGAATTGAGACCAGCTCCTGCCAGGGGGGTCAAAACTGCCCACCAGCTTGAAGTGAGAACAGGGTGGGGGAACTCAGCAAAACCCATTGTGCAGCAGATCACTCTGGTGTACAACTCAAAAGCCAAAATTATAGTGCTGGGTTTCTTAAAGGACCTCTCAGCCAACTACCGGGCCATTGGTAGGGTATCGATGGCATGTTGAAATGCTCATTAGATGCATGGATTTTTTTTTTTTCCTCCTCATATAACTCATTCAAATACAAATCAAGTTTGTCATTCCCATCTGTGAACTGGGCACACTGCAAAATCTTCCAACACAGCTGACAACAGTTGTCGCTGTAGCAGTCATAGGGTGAACGGACTGAATGTGGAGTAGGTCAGCATCAGCTCAAGTTCTATCCTGCAGAAGAATGCCCCGGACTATCACCTTGTCCTAGGCTTGCTTTTCAGTCATACTTTTAGTACTTACAGTATTTTATTCCCTGGATTTTACAGTTGTTCTCTTTAACATACTGGTATGTCCTTTGCCATTCTTAGTTCTCTTTGCTCAGGACTGTATTTAACCCCATGAGTCAATGCATTTAATAATGGAAGTGTGATCCCTTTGGATGCAGCAAACAAATTCAAATACACCCATTTCCTACTGTTCTATACGTCTTTCCTGATCCCCGAGTTTTAATACGGAAGCTTTGACAATGCAGCTTCTGCATTTCCATGTTTGAAACAAGGCTGACTGCATGTTTCTGTGGTAAGTGTTCACATCTGGAGGGGATTTGTAAATGCCATAAGAATTGGATTCATCAAACAGAAGTGAGTAAGACCCCTGGTGATGCACGTGGATGTGGCTTTGTGAATATCAGGTGAATAGCACTGATTTACATTGCTTTTAAAAGTCTGTGGCATTTTTTGAACTTCATCTCCAGTTCCAGTAGTTTTAATCTTTACTGAAACCTTCAGGAAAAGAGGACAATTTAAGTTTTAGGTTCTCCTGTCTGCTCATTGTAGAGAGGAAAGCAGTGCCAAGCTGTTGGAAGATGTGGTGGTATCTGGAAATGATCTGCCAATGCTCCTGTCCCCAGCTGATTTTCTGAACAGAACTAAGAGCTAGTATGGTAAGAGCTAGTATGTGCCCTCAGTTTATTGAAGTAAATAACAGTGTGACACACAAGCCACTGCTATGTGTCATGCCAGCCCTGTTTTGGTTCCTCTGGCTCCAAGGTGATTCATCACAATCCTGAAAAACAGGCAGCCCTGGCACTGTTGGTCACCCCACACTAACAGGGGAATGCTTGCTCTGGGGAAGTACAGCACATACTGCTAAAGAGAAACTAGCTCCTCCTTTTCCTGAAACCTGGAAAAACTAGTTTCAGGAGTAAAAAATAAAGCTATGATTGTTTTTTTTTCTCTTTCCCAAAGGTTCCAGGCCAAAGTAAACATTCTTACAGCTGTTAAGGGGGGGTTTATATTATTATTATTATTATTATTATTATTATTATTATTATTATTATTATTATTAACAGAGTATGACCATTATATTCCATTTCTTTTTCCCTTAGTTGCTTTTAAACTGTTAAAATCCTATGGTTTTTTCCATCTCCCTTTGTTGTACTACAAAATCCACATCATGTTCCCTAAGAGTTAACTCCACTGCTACTCCACATGCTCCCTCACAACTGTTTGAACGTTCATGTGGTTCAGTTTGGCAGGCTGTTCCCCTTGCCTTGTGAATACAAGCTCCAACAGTACCAAAAGACACTAAACCCTCTCCTTTATATCCACCTGCTTCACTTTCATAGCTGCACCTTTACTGTCTGCAAGACACCTTTTTTGCTCAGCCCTTCACCCTCATGCCCTTGGTTTATTTAACCAAAGTACAGTGAAGGTGCAGTCAACATAAGAAATGAATGAAAGAAAGCTTGGATCAACAAAAAATATTCTTCAACTCTTGCTGTATACGCCACTTCAGTAAGTCTTCCCTCAGGCTGTGCTCCTAATGATGGAGCAATATCCCAATTTACACAAGAAAATCAGGGACTACAAAAGGAGTTTCTAACCTCATTCCTCATTGATTTGGTTGTACAGCACTGTAGGGAGCAGAGACCTGTAGTGTTTAACTGGTGTGGGATCTGAAGCTGGTGCCCTAAGGCTTTTGCTGTACACATTGGCTCTCTGTTGCAAATTTGGCTTAGCCATGGAGCAGAGCCTTTTGGCAAAGGCAGACATACAAATGAGACAGCTCTGCAAAGGAAAGGAGCAATTTTTCTCCCCCACCAGCAAGCATGCAGTCACTTCCCAGTGATGTATTTTTTAGTTCTTCGTCCAATTTTCCTTAGCTTGTACCAACAGATAAGATACCTAGTACTTTGTTTGTCACACATGCATAATCCAGTGCATTTCTCAGCTCATAGAATCACAGGATATGTTATGTTGAGTTGGAAGGGACCCATCAGGATCACAGAGTCCAACTCCTGGTCCTATGCAGGACACCCCAAGAATTACACCACATGCCTGAGAGCATTATTCAAACACTTCTTGAAGGCAGACAGGCTTGGTGCTGTGACCACTTCCCTGGGAAGCCTGTTTCAGTGCCCAACCACCTTTGGATGAAAAACTTTTTCCTGATATCCGACCTAAATCTCCGCTGACTCAGCTTCATGACGTTTCTTCAAGTCCTGTCCCTGTCCATGAGAGTGAAGAGATTGGCACCTGCCCCTTTTCTTCCCCTCATGAGGATGTTGAAGGCCACAATGAGGTTTCCCCTCAGTCTCCTCCAGACTGAACAAACCAAGAAGATGGATAAAATTCACATCCTGGGGAAAGCTGAAGAAACAGGTTAGGTTTTTTTTTACTGGTGTTACTAAGACCAGAACCTAGCAAGAGCTTCTTCAGCTTATATTGTATACACTGGTTTGTGTCTTTTTGTGCTCTTGATAATGAGGATGCACCTACAGACAACTGTTTTTATGCTTTTCTTAACTACATATTGGGGGCTTGCTCAAATTTCCTTGATTTTAGCAGGAAAGAAAAAAAACCAGACCTAGATATGGAAAATATACACTTGCTGTACATATACAATGGGACACAGAGGACTGGTTTAATTCCCAGAGGACACTGGTTTCATTTGATTGAAAGGCCACATCATTTTAGCATTGACAAACACCTACTAAGGCAAGAGTCTTTTATGTTAGGGGATGGGATCCACAAGACTGAAAATGTAAGACGAGACTTATTTCTTGTTTTGCTGAGCAGAGTATTGATACAAACAGCTGATAAGAACACTTTGTGGAGCACTTTCTGATCTGACTAACGCCTCTGAATACAGCAGCTGTACAAACAGGTGACGGATTCACCTTCTGCCTATGGAAAGGGACCATCAGAAAAGGAGTAAGAGGCTGCAAGCCTGTACCAGCATGGGTGTGTGGGGTGAAGGGCTGGGAGCATGCCATGCCAACCCCATACCTTTGAGCCTGAGTAAGACAAAGAAGGTGACTGGGAAAAGCGCAAGTGGAGAGGAAAATGAAGGAGCTTTGGGCTCCGTTACAAGGCTGACCTTGTGAAGGGTCATCCACTGTGACAAGTCAGAGAGTAAGTCATGCAGGGCAGGAGAAAAGGACATGCTGTGTAAGGCACAGAGCAGGAGGGCAGATGTGAGGGCTGTGCAGACTCTTGCCACCCGTGGTGGTGAACACACCACAGTACAGGGTGCGCCCACCACAGTCTGTGTGGGGTGTAGCTGCAATGCCCTATTAAGAGGAATGGAAAGGTGGGTGCCAGTTGGATGGGAACCAACAGGAAACTGAATAAAAGACTGCAAATAGACTGCTTAGATTGATTAAGTGCAGAGGACAAGAACAATAATGAGAAATACTTCGGTGGTTTTGCTTTTCATTCTTTTTCCTCCTCTCTCACCAAAATGAATAACTTTGTAATGTAAAAAGTCCACCTCTTTAGCTCTTACAACCTGCCTAAAGCTGGTTTACATCTTGGTGTTCAGCCATCCACATAACAGATATTATATATTACAAGCTGACACTCCAGCCTGGATACAGTACTACGGAAAGTGCACTCAAGTAGCAGGATTCAGCACCACGTCCTTCAATCTGTGTGGATGTTATTATTCTGTTTTGCCTGTGTGCCTTATGCCCGTGGCCCTGCAGACGTCAGGAGCTGTCGCTTCACCCTGTTAAATATTAACTGCTTGGTTTTCCAGCGCAGCACCTCAGGTTCTGGAATAAAGCCAAAGCCGGGAGCATGGGTTAGGCTCCCGAGCAGGGCTGGCCCGCTCGTTCCACCCCAGCCGCTCCCTCTTGGGCAGGGCGCGCTCCGCTCCAGCGGCCTCTGGGATCTGGCAGCAGCTGATCCGCCGGCACTCCCAGGACGGAATCTCGCAGCGAGCGCTGCTGGACAGGCTGACCCCTCCGCCGCCGGGCCGGGGTGTCCCCGGGCCGAGCAGCCGCGCCTGACGCAACCCGGGCCGCGCTTTGCCCCACGCGCGGCGCCGCGAAACCTCCCGCCCTCGTTGCATCACCCGCCCGGGGCGGGGCGGGCGGCACGGCCGCCTTTAAAGCGCCGGGGCGGCCGCGCTGCCCCACCGCCCGCAGCCGGCATGAAGCGCGACCCGCAGCCTCCCGAGGAGCGCCCGGAGCCGCCGCCACACCCGCTCCTCTCCTCCTCCTCCTCGCCCTTGGGGCAGGCGGAGGGCGCGGAGCTGGCGGCACCGGTGTGGATCTTCGGGTACGGCTCGCCGGGGGGGNGCTCGCTGGTGTGGAGGCCGGGCTTCGAGTTCACGTCGCGCAAGGTGGGCTTCATCCGCGGGTACAGCCGCCGCTTCTGGCAGGGGGACACCTTCCACCGCGGCAGCGAGAAGACGGTAAGAGGGGGTCGGCGGCGGGGGAGAGCGGGGTGCCGGTGTCGCGACTCGGCTCTGACGGCGCTGTCTTTTCTCTGCCCACAGCCCGGCCGGGTGGTGACGCTGCTGGAGGACTGCGGGGTGAGTCCTGGGGGCGCTGGGAGCTGACCCGGGCGGGGGGTGCCCGCATCACTACCTGGAAAGCTGTGTCGGCAACCGAGCAGCTCTTGAGCCCCGCCGGGATCGCGGGGTGTTGTGGGGTGTGTTACCCTTCTCTGCTCTGTCATCTGCTGTGCGGAGACCTCCCAGAGTAAGGGAGCCTTGATTTGAAACATTAGCGGAGGGTTGGACAGGCCCCTGCTGTTACAGCATCCCGTAACCACCTTGCTCTTTCACTTTTAGGCATGCACGTGGGGTGTAGCCTATGAAGTCCGTGGGGAGCAAATTGCTGCATCGCTCGAGTATCTCAACATGCGAGAAGCTGTCCTGGGAGGCTATGACACCAAGCTGGTGAAGTTCCACCCTCAGGAGAAAGATGCAGAGGAACCCATCCTGGCTCTCGTTTACATTGCAACACCCCAGAACCCTTCCTACCTTGGCCCAGCATCTGAAGAGGACATTGCAGCTCAAATCATTGTCTCAAGTGGTTGTGCTGGTCATAACATTGAATACTTGCTGAGACTGGCAGACTTTATGCGCTACTTTTGTCCTCAAGCAGAGGATAAACATCTCTTCTCCATCGAAGAGGCTCTTGTTTCTATCCTCCCATGTCTATACTACACAGAGGAGTCTCTAGAAGAAACTGCAAGTGTCTCTTAGAAGTCAAATGGTTGAAATAGGAATTTTTTTGCAGGGTTCAGTAGAATGGACATAATGGAGAAAGCAGTAGGGACAATCTTAACTCTGATAAAATATACTGGACTGAGTGAATAAAGGGAGAACTAGCAAGTAGTTGGGGAGGGAGGAAGTGAAGAATATAATGCTTGCTATAGGACTTGCAATTAGTACCTGTTACACTCCTTATCTGTAGCATCACGATACCCGTCACTGCTTTCCAGATGGAGATTAGGGATCTCTGGAACTCTGCTCTGTAAGACTTGCTTCCAGGAGTCAAACCTGAGGCACTAATTTCCTTTAGAGAAAGAGGCTCATCTATTCTGTACACTTTCTCTTTTTTCTTTTTTTTTTTTCCTTGACTAGTTGAGCAGGACTTGACTGGGTTTAAGCAGTATATATGTAATTCTACCTCAGATTGGCAAAAAGCTGTTTGTGTGGGGGTGGAGACTTTGGCAGATTCTGCCAAATAAAACCTTTTTTTTTTTCCCCTGCCATGTCCCACCTCCAGTACAATGACCTGACACTAAATTTTAGAACTTTTGTGCAATATTAAGTGAACAGGCCTCTTTATGCTCTTGTGGATCCTACTTCCTTATGTTGTGAAGGATCACAGTAATGCACTTATTTTATAAAATGTCATACTGTATTATATGTTATATTTCCTCTTAGGAGGGGTATCTAAACTGCTCACATGCCACAGTGGTATCCAGCCCACACTCAACCTTGCATTTGTGCCTTCTAGATTTAAATCCATTTTCTGAGAAGCTAAGCCTGCTTTAATGACAAGCTTTTTTCCAAGCTTCACTGACCTTGTGCTGCTACGGATGTAACTGACTCTGTAAGAAATGGTCCTGCCTGTGTGGGAAGCCTGTGCTGCCTGCAGGAAAGCTGTCAGGATGCAGGAGAGTTTTAACTGGCCCTGTACTGGATAAACTCCTGGTGATTCAGGATAACATGGGTTTCTGTAGAACCATTTGAGGGTTCTAGTTCCATCCAGGGGTGTCTGTCTGGCACACTTTCATTTGGTTTCAAAGGACCATGATTGAGCATTCTTGTAAGCCTGTGAGCTGCTGAAAAGCCTGCCTTGATCATGTTCAGCAGAGGCACTGCTGCGAGCTCAGACTTTTCAGCTTCACATATTAACAGCATGAAAACCCATAGTATTTTGTGAGAAAACTGCTGCTGCTGCAACTGCAGCAAAATAGCTCTTGAGAGCTGACCCCTGGGACTGTTGACTCCTCCCAAATACCATGTGTTTTTTTAATTATAAAAAAGGCTAGGGACTGTTTGTATTACTGTGGCTTGTATGTATATGAAGTAGTATGGTGCTGTGCCCAGTAATAAACTGACAAAGCCAGTCTCATGTACTTTGGTGTTGGTCTTTTTCATTACAGACTTACAGTTCAAATGAAGAAGTTATTTTTTTGGTTTTGGGAGGGGTTTGTTTTGTTGGGGTTTTTTTGTGGGTTTTTTTGTGGTTTTTTTGTTTTGTTTTGTTTTTGTTTTTGTTTTTTGGGGTTTTTTATGGTGATTGTTTTGTTTTGTTTTTTTAAAACCCAAAGCCTTAACTGCTAATGTGCTAATGCTGCTGAAGTTCCTATGGAATTTTGTGGGTTTGATTTGGTTTGGTTTTTTAATCATCTTGCTGCTGAGCAGCATACCTCTGCTAGATCTACTGGAAGAAACTGATTGACTCTTTCCCTTTGAGAAGAGGGGATTCAGTGACTTTCCAGCTCTTGTTGATTGCTGAGTGCTGGTACTGACAACAGACGCAAGCCAGCCCTCCAAACTCTACAGGGCAGGCACAGAAATGTAATTCTTCCTTGGCAGGTCAAAGGATTTTCATTCTGAGTGTAACTTGGCATTGCTGTTTCCAAGAAGTAATAGTGGAATGAGAAGAAACTGCAGCTGCAGCCAGATCTGCTGGCTGCAGCAGGGGAGTCAGTTATTTTTCTTCTGCCTTGTGCACCACATGGTGTTTACAGAGGTAATGTGTACATTCCCACTCCTCCAGTTACCAGCTCCCTCAGCACCAGCAGATCACCGTACCTACCAGTATAACCTGCCTCAAGACTTGAGTGATAGAGTGAAAACTAATTGAAACAACTGAATATACCATGAATTAAAGGCAGTTGCATGTTTCAGGGACAACTGACTAGAGAAAACTATGCTTTCACTGTCCTGTGGAGGCTCTCCCTTCAGCTGAGCAGCTGCACAATGGCAGCTGGGGTGTCCCCCAGCTGGAAAATCAAAGGGTTAAAGATTTTACTTACCTGCAGGGAAACATTCCCTTACTAGTACAAGACTGGGGTCAGATTCCAAAGTAACTCCAGATAAAATAAAACCATCTTCACACCTTTCAAATTTTCAAAGGCATGAAGATGCCACTGACAGGAATTAGTATCAGATGTGCACTGAGCAACCTGCACAGCCATTGCACAGAGAAAGCCCCTTGCTTTGTTTGTCCTGCCTAGCCTCAAATGGCCCCATAAACTTACATCTGGTAAAAGAGAAGGAATGAATGCTTGTGAACAACCCAGCACTGCTAGGAATGTTCCTTCAGTGGCTATTTCTTCTTCCCTGAAAACTTCAGTATTTTAAGCACAGGTACGCTACTCCACTCAACTACCATTATCTTCCCAAGGAATTCTTTGTAGTGGACTTCCAAAAAAAAAAAAAAAAAGGACTCCATTTCAGAAAATGGATCATCACAAGTGATGAATATTGCAGCTTGTTGCTGTCACCTGTCACTGCATCTTCAAGTCAGTAAGACAATGCAATAAGGTATCATGCAACTTCTTTCTCTCAAGGCTTTTATTGTGTCCTGCAAGTCTGGGAAATGGTCACATTTTGGTCAGTTGATGAATTTAAAAGGTTAATGTCCCAGATTTGAACATTGGCCATGTGACTGAGGAGAGATGGCACCCTGAAACATTTGCTACATGCCCAGACTTTGTTTGTACTGCTACTCAAAGGTGGGGGTTGTTTGCCTGTGATGAACCACATCGGAGGAAGATAATTGCTGATTGGAGGCAGTGTCACAGCCATGGCACTTGGGAGCGCCAGGGCAATGGTGACACGCAAAGAGTGTCCTACCCCAGATATGTTTCACTATGGGTTTCCTGTCCCCATGCCATGACTTGCCAGCCCAAGCAAAGCAGCTGGCTGTGGGTGCAGCTCCAGCTTCTGCCAGCTCTGCCTCTGACAACTGGCCTGGGAAAGAGCACTCACCATTGCCTGAGGGTGGGACCAACAGTGCTGCCAGACACTTCTGGAGATGCTTCCGTATCCAGCGGCTTCCTCTTGCATATGCTGTTTTCTCTGAGTTCCCTATGACAAGCTTTTGCCTATCAAGTCACCTCACATGAGAAACTGATTGCAATAGAAACACACTTACAAGTGCTATCAGTTGCATACTCTCCAGGTCTAAAACCATCACAATTCACATTATTTCAGTTCCTTCTTCAGCCTTTTCCATTTTCCTGCCCAGCAGTTCCCACACAATCTTGGAACACGGGCCTGAGTCACCATTTCCTTGGGTACATTAAGACAGGACCTACCCAGCTGCTTTGCACTGGCACAAGCCAGCTAAATAAAGTAGATGACAACAGTTAATCCAGTCGAGCCTTCACGTGTTAAAGCACTCCTGTGGGCAAACAGTCCTTAAAAGGGCAGGGAAAAGGATAAGGAAACTCAGCAATGTTAAAAGGATTCAGAGAAGACTAAACCAAGAGGAAAAACCTCTGGTTCTTAGGTGCTACACTATCATCTCAGTTTCGAGGTGGAGCATTGAGAACAGAGACCACACAGGTAAATCTACCAAAGTGATTCCAGCTTTAGTTAAAATGTAGTTTAAATATTGCATCTCCAAAGTGTGAATTTACCTGTGCTTCATGTACTTCTCTTGGTCAGAAAATTACTGAGACTGGGGGTTCTGCCATGTGTGGCAGGGAGAGTCTTGCAAGTGGCCTGTATATCACAGGGAATGGCACATGCTGGACTTAGGATCTGTTACAGAACTGCAGCTGGTTGTATGTAGCACATGTTATTCCATATGTGTCTGCTTGCTGCTCAAGAGGCAGGCTGAAATGTGGATTTAATTACCTACAGATGTTTCACAGACAGAGGAATTGCAAAAGATAGAACCCCAAAGAATGCTTATCACTGCTCCAGGTCGGCCCCTGCAGCCGGAGCAAGTGAGAGCAGCCAGTGCTCCTCTGTGACGGAGCCTGTGAGGGCTGTGCTGGCTGGCACTCCCCTGGCAGCAGAGGCAACAGAGCCTCTGGATATGTCCAGAAACCGCATCTGGCTTGGTGACAGCCTGTTCTGCCCCTGCTACCAGGAAAGCTTGGAGGGAAAAGAAAGCAGGGGAAAGAAAGAGGGTCTACTGGGTGTACAGATGGAGGAGGAGAAGGGAGACAGACTTTGCATGAAGTATCCAGCACAAAATGCCCAGACATTGTCACCTGTGTGCTTTGACACTTCTCCATATAACACATTCCAGATAGTTCAGCACCAGAATGGGGGCACCGATGACATGTCCCAAAAACTGGTAGTCAGTCTAGGACTGAAACTTTAAATCAGGTTTTATCACATTCAGTGCAGTAATTTCAGCCCAAAGGCAGAAGGGAAAACAAATGAGCAGAATACGGATAGGAGATGTTCCCTGAATCAGACTTCTTTCTCACTTTGGTGCCGCCAGTTTTCATGACAGGGCAGACTTCAGTAGCACCAAATCCAAAGAGTGATTTTTAGAACTCAAGGACTGATGCAACAAAAAAGAGTGCAGTCCCAATGCATGATTGAGCAGTGATGTGCCACCAGCGCTCAGCCCAGCTCAGTACAGAATCAGTCTCTGTGCATGGGAGGAACAGGAAAGGATTAATAAAATAGATATACAGTCAGGCTGTGGAAAAACTACTCTTGCATCAAAACCAGCTGCTGCTCAAAGGACTTAGGAATTTCCTACTAACTAGTTGCCTTGGCTTAGGTGAAAACCTCGCTAATTTACATGCTGTATTAAAATTATGAGAGAAGCCCCATGTGGATTTGAAGGAGCCTTGAGCCCTGGCGGGGAGGGAGGGCGGAAGGAAGTGGGCATTCTGGGCAGCCCTGGGGAAGCTCTACATGCTATGTTTACAAACCCTGTACACTTTTTGTTTGGCTTTTGGATGTGTTTTATCCTTTCTCTACTCCCTTTTCATCTCATCGTAGTGCCAGCCACACTGATGAGTGTTTATGCTTGCGAATTCCTGAAGCACAGCCAGTACCTTGAACTCTAGAGAATGAGACTGAAATAACGTAAAAGGTCAGGGAAGTTCAAAGACAGAGGTGCTGTTTTCCTAGCTGGGGACACCACACTGTTCCCAGACCACGCTGGGCTGCTCTGGGAACACAAGAACAAAGACTTCTCTCTTATGTCCTGCTGTTTATGCTGCTTTTTGCCTCCCTCACCTCACTGTTTTAAACGGACTCATTTCCATGAAGCTTCAATTAAAACCACCAGGGATAAATTTGGCCTAAGCCTAACAACTGAGGAGACACTTGATAGCTACCAGCACTTAAAACTCCTGCCACCAAAGGAAAGGGGAAGTTTTTATCCCACTACCCAAGTCCTTTCACACAGAAGAAGCAAGCCCCAGAGTGCTGCTTTGTCCACAAGCAGGTATCAGCTACTGAGACACCCTGGAAATCCCTAAGTGTTTCATTCACAGAAAGGCAAGTTGGAGGATGACTTTTGCAGAGAAGAGGTTTCGTGTACCCGTGCTGGTTAGCAAGCCTGACCTCCAGAACCATGATGAAGCAGCACCTGAGCTGGCTGGGCACATGCTGGGCACATGCAGTTCACCTGTGCCGGGCAAGCAGAGAGCTCTGGCGCATGAGGCACCATGGCACCGCATGGAGCCGTGCATGCCCTTCCAGCTGCACGTCTCTGCAGCTCGGGGGCTTCGCTGCTACCTGCACACACATGGCACGATGTGTTCATTTGCACAGCACCGCACCTGCCCCACATGCCTTCATTCACAGGTGAAGGGAGGCTAGGGAATGCTCCAGGCTAGTGTGAGCACAGGGTTCACTGCTTTCTGGCCTCAGCTCTCTGCCTGTCCTTAAACTGAGCCTATGGACTGAGAGACACCAACAGCACAGACAATATGGAAGTAATTTCACAGGCGCACATCCAGCCCACTTACAGCAATTACAACCTCATCTACAAACCAACAGCCTGGGGGGGCAACCACAGCGAGTTTGCTGATATTAAACTCTGTCTACACGAAGCATATGTGTGACATTTCAAAACATTTAGAAAACAAACTTTTAAAAGGAGCTTTTTATCCCCTCCTTTTCTAGACGGCACACCGGCCTTTCCAAACTCTGCATCTGCACTGAGGAAGCGCGTGATGCCATGGCAGGGAGGGAGCAGGCACTACCCGGGGACAGCAAGGAAAGGCAGGCGCTGCCCACCACTGCTCACCCCGAGGGCACCTCACGCCAAGGCAGGGCTGGCTTGTGCGCTTCCACGTGTCACAGCACCAGCCAGCGCCGCAAGTGACCTCCCAGGATTGCGGCTGACACACTGTTGGATGTGTTGGAGGTGCACGGGGTGGGAGATCCTGTTACAGACAGCTGGAGTCAGCAGCTCTGTCCTCAGGGTGCTTCTACTGACATCATGGGCTGAAATCTCTCACTTATTCTTGTTTTCCAGTGAGGTACTCATTTATTTAAATAAAATTGGGCCAAAAGTATATTTCAAACAGCTAGCAGGTTCTTCGATTATACATAAATTCATTTTAGATTATACATACATTCATTCTTAGGTCTGCTTCATAGGAGGGTGTTTTACTTCAAGTTTTTTCTCTCCACAAACACACAATCCCATTTTTAGAGAGGGAAAAGTTCAGGAGTGCCCAGCTCCCCACAGCTATGATAGATGTTGCTTTTCGTCTTTCCTTTGACAGCAACTGTTAAGAGACTCAATTACCTCTGGACATGTGAGGCAGGAGCCAGATGAAGCTGTCTTTTGCTGCTGCACAGCACAGTTGATTCTGGCAGCATTTCTGTCTCTAAACTACATATATATTGAATCTATTCCTGGGAATACATCCTATAATTTGAGGGCAGATAAGCTCAGGACTGAGGGAAAAAAGTAACTGTGGGACTAGCCTCATTCAGAATAAATATCCAGTATTTTTTTCCCAGAGGATTGCTGTCTCATTTAACTTGATGAGAGGATGCTGAAAATGAGCAGCAGTTCAATTCCTTTTTCTCTTGCATGGTCCTATATTTGTTTATGCCTTTATGCACACAAATGCAGGGTTCCACACTTTGACTTTTCTCTGGCAAATCACTATAGCACAACATCTGCAAATCACTGTGGCACCTTGGAAAGCTTTAATGCCTCTTCATGAGACTGTTGTGAAGACTTATAATTTCTATTGTACAGACAGGGAGCTGAGACATCAAGAATATGATTTCAAAAGCGTACAATGACTTTCAAAGTACATTGTGAAATATTGAGGGATGATGTTTTTCAGAATACTTGGAACTGTACATTCGGTGTTCAGAGATAACACACTGGAAAAAAGATAATGTGTGCTCACATAATATTTTCATGGATGCTCTTATGTTTGCCACTGACCAGTGAGGATCTGTGTGGTTGCAAGTTTAGTAATTTGCTCTCAGTGTTCTTAAGCTTTCACACACCAAAGCAAATAAAAATTTAAGCCCAGCAGAGAAACATTTTTATATATCTTAGAGTGTTTTTGCTTTATAGGGATCACTCAAATTTCTTGCAGTCTCTCAAGCTCTTTTAGCTGCTGACAGTTCCAAACTTCTTGCTTGTGTTAATTTTGTAACATCTCAAACATGAGATCTGGTTTAAATTAAAAATTTAAACAACATTACTTTTCTCATACGCTAGCAATTACAACACTGCAAGGCAGAGCTGGGCTTCTCTAATCTGTCTATGAATATTGTACCAAACCAGTCTCACTCTTAGTACTGTTACTCGATTCCAGACAGACACACAATGATACAAAGGACGGCCAACTGCAGTGAAACCAAATTACATTAATTATACAATTTATACCCCTGATTGCATATGCTAACAGCAAGTTATCAAAGCCAGGGAAGCTGCAAAGCTCATGATTGTGTGTTTCAAAACCATATAAAGCACTTCACAGCAGCCTGTAAAAGGAATTATCATGACTTCTAGTCCCAAGTCAACACTGTTTTAAAACCTCCTTGTGCGTTTCAGATTCGGCATCACAACATCAGTAAATTTTCAATTAGCCAATTGGAATTGATCTGAGTGTCAAATTACTAAAACACTAAGATAAATTTATTTTTTTGTGCTAATCAGATTAAATATGTATCTGATAAAATTATGACTACAAGCTAAATACAGTAATTTCTTCCAAACTCTGAACATGCAGAGAATGATGGAAGACTGCAGTCATCTGGACACACAGACATCATGAAGCTGAATTGCTGTGCCAGGGGCCCTCGAAATCCAGAGACTGGAATGCCCCATTATGCACTTTTAGAGCTATTTTGAGATCCACTTCCAAAAAATTGTGTCCCTGCCCATGGCAGGGTGTTTGGAACTAGATGATCTTTAAGGTCCCTTCCAACCAAAACCATTCTCTAGTTCTATGAAATACCATAGTGCTATGGCTGTAGGTAAGATTAAATCAAAGAAAAATTTAGATTAAATGGCAAGAAAAGAGAGGTCTGCAGGAATGCAGAAGTTGTCCAAAAAAGTGTTCATATGAACTCTATGGAAAGAGCAGGAGTAGCAAGAAAAGCAAGACTCAGAAGGGCCCTCCCATTAGCACCTACCAGATGCATGGAGTGACCCCCCAAAATGGGTTTTTGGATTAGTTTTCAAAATTTTTGAGGGTTCATATAGTCTGAACATCTCCTCTGTTTCCTCTGCTTGCAAAGGGAAGCCCGGGAGCTTTGTCACAGACAGTGAGGTGTCACTCAAGGGTGTGTCAGGCCACGTGCCATTGCATTTACTGGGCAGCAGCACGCTCCACTCATCAGCACGTAGCTAATTGCAGTCACACACGCCAAAAGCTTAATGTAGTTTAAAAAAAACCCCAAAGCAACATTCAGCCAACTCCGTGTGAAATTTGCTGACTCTTCCATTCTTAAGAAAACCCAGCAGCCTTCCATAGGCTGAGTGAAATATAGACAGGCACTCTGCGCTGCTGCTTCCAACTGACTGTGGGGACGGCAAGGGCTGCCAAAGGTGACTGCTTTGGAAGCACTTCTGTGAGGAACTCAGAGGGGTTTTAGACTGATTCTCATACAAGTTTAGACTCATCTATGGAGAAAAGCTACTTGAATTACAGAAGGCTGTGAAGTAGAGAATATTTGTTCCCAGTGAACGCCAATGTTCTTTCTGAGCAAAGAGCCTGCCTGGGAAGGGAGTTCTTCAGGAACATTGTTGAAGAAGCATTATAAAAGCACTTGTTTACACAAACGCTGCAAAACTCTAAAATGTACTCACTAACCTGAATGAAAACAATTTCTGCATTTGAACTCTATTGTAACATCAAGGGAAACTGTAACAGCAGACTTGAAAAGAAACCTGAAGGGCAGTCACCTGAAAGACAGATGACATCTTACCATGGTATGGAGGGATGGCTCCCACCTGTGATGTATTTCTTCCTAGAGGAAGACCCAGATGGGAAGATGTAGGGATACATCAGAGGAAGTACAGGAATAGATGAGAGGTGAGATCAACAGGATTTGTTTCACCTAGTAGGTGAGCATTTCTTAAATACATCTTGAGAAGAAAGCTACTGGTTTCTTCTTATGAATAGGAAAATTTGAATAAATTTAACAAATAGTTTAAAAATCAGTTTTGTGAGACAGTCCAAACCAGTAGTAAGTTTCCAAATAAGTTCTAATCTCTGAGCAACAGTAAGAGTTTTTCTTGTATGTTTAACTTTATCTTAATTCACAGTTCACACACATTGAGGTGCAAGGTGTAACAGTCACGTATTTAAAAATTGACACCTTTAGACAGAAACATTTCCCCTGCCAACCAAAAGCACTGAAGACAACACTTGGGTCTTAAGAAGAGTTGGGTAAGGTTGAGGAGAAGGGAGGAAGAAAACAAGTGCTTGCAAAAAAAAGTCACAGTAGTCCTTGGATGTTTAGAAGTTCACATGGTCTCCTGTTAAGTACAGCAGATTTAACAGAACCAGCAATAGTGTCAAAGAAGGAAGAGACAGTCCACGGGAAACTCAAGGAGACACAAAAGTGGTGTTTCAATGTGTTCTTCCCCTACCTCATTCTATCAGTGATGCTCATCAGCTGAGGAAGGAAGGAGTCATTGTTTCATACCTGAGTACTGAAACATTTCCTCATGTTTGGATGCAAAAGAATTCCCTCATATACCCCTAGAATCACATTCTATTAATAGAGTTTGACACAAAATGCCTGGAAGGCACATTAGCTTTGGAGTAACTTCACTTTTCTGAGGGAATACGCAGGAGCTAAGAGGAGGCTGAAGCTGGAGGAAACCCAATTCATCTTATCATGCATTCCTCCATCTCATGAGGCATTTTTTGCAGGCTTTTCAGGGGAGCACATGCTAATGTGAGTGCTACAAGAACAACTTGTTAACTCTACAGATCTGCTGTTTGAATCTGAGCTGGGCCATCTGTATTGTCCTAATAACGATGCTTCCCTGCTCCCAGCGCTCCTGAGAGAAAGGCTGAATCATCCCCTCTCATTCACTGCTATGCAACTGGTGCAGGCTACAAATAAAAAATCAATCCTCCACCATTCTAGGAGTATAAGATATGATTAGCTTTATTTCAGTACATATGTCTCAGTTATATTTCACATGCAGGCAGCATCCCTTTGGGTAGTGAGATACAAATTGTTTTCCAGCCACTCCGACAGAAATTTCCGAAGGACAGCAGGGTGTGCACCACTATCCATCCTTGAGCAGGAAGGGGAGCACAAGACATGCCCATAAGGCTCCCTGAGAGTTATAATGTGTGTTTCAGACTGGAGAGTCAACAAAGAAAGAAAGATGGAGGCAGAAGTGAGAAGCTGAGGAGCCTGTAAGTCTGTCTGGGAGAAGATGGCCAGCTCACTCCGCTGAGGAAACCAGGACAGGACAGGCAGTGCAGCAGCCACAGGGCAGCATTTCCCAAATTACACTGATCCACATCCTGCCCCAAAGTGATTTTATCAGTTGTGCTCTTCCTCTTCTCAGCTGCAACTTGGCTGTTCCTGAGCTACAACCAAAGTAGTGCAGATCCCTATTCCTGCTGCATGGAGCTTTTCCCACTGAGCTTTGCATGCCTCCCTCACACTGGGAAATGCTGCTGAAGGAAACACTTTGGGAGTATGGAAATAAAGCAAGATATAACTCTAGGCAGACAGGCAGCTTTCTACAAACAGAACACGAGACATCAAAGAGCAGGAACACTGTGGTGGGGAAAGCATGCGACAGAGAGGAGAGAAGGCACAGAAATAACACTACATTTGGACAGTGCAGCAATATCCTGAAGTGAAGAATTAAAGCGGTTCCAGGTTGAAACCATCCTACAGTAACCTGTTTATCTCTTTGCAGAATAAGGAAAGGAAATCTAGTGGCTGACTAAATGGAAAGGACAGCAGACTCAAGCTGTAATAGAAAAGAGAAAATGTCTTGCAGGTTAGGAGAAAAACATGTATTCTGGGGACCCTTCTGAACTAGGCAACCCTTGTGGGCTAAACTACAAAAATGTGTGTGAGGCTGGGACAGAACAGCACTTTTAAGTTAAGTCCTAACTTCTCAGGACCTAAGAAAATTATCACCTTTAAATGTCTTCAACAGCAGCATTGATCAGTGAACTGTATTTAACAGTTTTGTAGTAATCAGTGAGTAAAATGCTGTTATCAACTAGCATGATGAATACACAGCACTCCAAACATCCCTCAAACCATACTGACACCTATTTCACCATTCCATCTTAAAATACCACCTCAGTTCATTCAAACATTGTTTCTACCTCTAGAAAATACCTTGATCTCTTGGAGTAAAGTGACTTTCTCTGCCATTAATCCATGTAAATGCGTAACACATAGTCAGAGTGAAAAAATGCTCAGAGTGAAACTTTAAAGGACAAAGCTTCAGTGTGCAAACCTTTTTGCTCACTTCAACAGAAGTGTTCCCCAGATATTGATCACAAAACTACCTCCACCTCCTTAAAAAATTTCCCAGTGTTTGTCTTTATAGCACTACTTCCTTCCACAAACAAGAAATTAGACTAGGACAGCCATCCCGTTAATTTTCCCCAATTCCTTGTTTACTATCACAAAATCTGTTCTCTTATGATGCATAATACAAAGAATGTTGAATTTTGATGTCTTACAGAAATTGAACTGAATATGATGATCTAGCAGTTCATTTATTTTACAACTATGTTAGATCTTCCTGAACTTTTTGGCCTGACACAAACTGGGCAAGCAGATAGGCTACCACTGCTTTTGCCACAACTTGTGATGTCTTTTGGTGTTTCTCTTGAAGATTAAATAATTTTAAATACATTTATTTTTCTTATGTTAAATATACTTTATAACTTATTTTATAAATATTTATACTCTTAAATATCGATTTATGTTTATATTTATCAGTGTTAAAAATATCAATAATCTTCCAAAAGCATAGCATGAGACAGTATGTATTACATTTCTGCAAGCTTTTCAAACTACAATTTTTTTTCCTCTCCACTTTGTATTATAAATTAATGCAACCATCTAGCAGTTTGGAGATCAAGACTGCACACAAAAAAGTCCTTTTAACTCCCACTGAAAAGCAAAAAAAGGAAAAAAAGAGAAATAACTGTAGAGAATGATGTCTCAAAGCAATTGAATTCAACCACCAAAGTTCAGATACTGCATAATTATGCATATTGTAGTTCTGTTTTCTTGTGACCTGCTGCACACTTACTCCAAAATAGATTATGAGATAATCAGTGAATACAAACATGGGATAAGGGTACAGTTGTAACTGAAGGTTACAAACATGATACTTAGCAGAGCACAGACACTCTAGAGCTTTACATTGAGCAGCGTTTGTCTCCAGAAGCACTTCCAGACGCACACCCCTCCACACTCTCTTCCCTAATCCTCTCATTCATACAGCTACATGCATAAAAACCACAAAGACACTGATTTACATAAAATTATCTCACTCCATTTTATTTAAGATTTTCTCCTCCAGTTAGTAAAAGAAAGATGTGTCTCTCTTTATACATATGTACAATTCAGTTACAAAAATAGACAGCACATTCAAAGAGAAAAAAAGGCTTGGCATTTGTCTGATTCCCTCTAAATATCATATATACATGTGAATAGAAGGGGAAGGGGGAAGTCTTCATGAGTTAATTAAACATCACCTCCCCCTCAATTATCCCCTGCAAATCTGTTCAAAAATCAATCTAACTATGCTCAGTTCTGCTATTTTCAGGTGTGCAAATTAGAGGCAGAACCAACAGGAAGCACTCGCTCTACACTGTAGGACGCCAGGCAAAGGATTTGGGGTCAGAAAAAAATTATAATAGTAAAAAAAGAAATCATCTTCCACTGTCACAGCCGAGACCTGCAACTCAACTTGCTTCTCTCAAGGGATGAAAGTGCCCCAGCAGAACAGCCTCTTAATTCAATGTGTCAGACAGAACAATTGTCCCACACCTAAATCTCAGTGCAATGCAGACAATGCTCACAGCAAAGCAAGGGGCTACGGGCAGGGTTTGTGCATCAAGAACGGGGAAGGAGCAACCAGGGAACAAGAACATGGATGGGTGCTGGCAGCAATGCCTTCTATCAGCCTTATGGGACACTGCTACTGCCCACACACTGCAGTGAACTCAACCACGCCAGTATGTGTGATGATCACAAAGACGAAGGGAAAACACACTGCAAGAACAGTCAATGGGATGGCTGGGATATGAGACAGTTTTTTTCCCAGGATTTGGCTGGAAGGGGGAATGGCACAGTTCTCTCTCTCTCAGGATTGTTTTCCACTGCTCCTCTCAGCACTGCAAGCTGCAGATCCATGCTCTGCTACGGCATGGTGAGAGATCAGCACAAACTCCTCCTCAGCACTTCAGTTTTCCTCGAGATTTGTACAAATAGAGCATTATTTTATTTCCAAGCTTTTAAGAGTTCTGCACACCTCAAAAATGAGAGAAATCATTCCGAACACAGTGAGTGTTCATGCTGATGAGAACTCTGAAATGCAAACCAATCACTGGTCTGTGGTTTCTTCCACTGTGTGAAGCAGAGGCTTTGCTGCTGCTCTCATGAGGCCTGACAGCACTCCCTGTATTCTGCAGCTCTGAACATCTTCCTGACAAATGGTGTTGAAAAGAGTTCATTCCCTGGAAACCACCCGAGACACCTTCCTTTGAATTTCAAGTCTTTAAAGAACCCGGAGACCCACACGAGAAGAACCCACGATCTTTTGATCACACATTATCATCAGCATAGCCCCCAATTACTCCTGCACGTTCACTGACCAGCTGCCAGTACAGAGATGTCTTGTGACTCTACAGGATACTCCTGGGGTCAGATACTGATTTCACAGGACAAAAACTAATGCTGGGCTCCACCTCAGGCTACAAGAGAGGACGTATACTGGTGTGACTTCAAGCACACACAGCTGCAGGATATTGCATGGAGTAGCTGGATGCTTTCTTGGGAATCTTTGTCAGATGTGTCAATAAAACACAAGCTGACACTCTCCCAATTACCCCAGACTCCCTTCCCTCTTTCTTGCAGCGTCTGCAAAGATAGTTTTTTTGGAATATACATAATCAAAGTGCTCACATCAACCACCCACTCCCATTGTGCTTCGATTTTCTTTACACACATGTGCTGGACAGAAACAAGGCATTTTTTTGCATGCCTTCAACTGGCAGGGTGGTCTACTCTGAAAGCCAATGCAGTTCAGACAAGCTTTGGGGCTCAAAATTACTACCGACCACCTGAGGTGTGGGCACCTTTGCTTTGCTTCCGAATTGAGGTTTCTGATATGTGACTGCTGGTCAGGTTTAAACTTTTGGGGTTCCCACAAACACTGTTTCCTTTGCTCAGAGGGGAGCTCAAGGGAGAAGAGGTGCTTGAAGGTCCAAAATCTACAAGTCCGGAAGGCCGAATGATTGCTGTTTGCAGAGGGCTACTTGCAGACATGCCTAGCAATGGAAAAGAGAATCAAATTCCACATAAGCATATTATTCCACTTGTGGTTCTTCAACAGCAAACAACATATTAACAATCAGTCCTAAGACCACTCTGTATTCATGACTTATGACGGTTCAATGAAGAGGGATATCCTTAAGATACAAAACATCCTACAGTTATATCCTGGGCTATTTTCAGCTGGTGTAAAGCTGGAGCTCAATCACCATCAGTTTAGCAGGTTTTGGAATGTGATACTGTAACTTCAACATGATGCAATGCAGGAAAAACACAGCCATAACCATGGGATAAACACACGATCTGATCTGTCTGAACACCACATAATAAAACCCCCAAAACCAACAAAAAAACAAGAGGAAAAATGTGTGGTATGAGATACACATTTCATCTGAGGTGAAACTGGCTATCCTCTCACACCCTGACCATGTCACACTGTGTTATTGCCTGATCTCAGAATATAATGGATAAGCAACACCAACAACACAACACTTTTGTCAGCTTGTAAGCAGCCATCACCCCAGCTCGCATGGTTGGCTGTAGGCTGGTGCCTGCCCTGCCCCACGTACCTTTGGAGACATTGTACCCATAGGCTGCATACGCTGCTGCAGAGGCTGCTGCTGCCCCCGCCTTGGCCCCTGCCATCGCCGCTGCGCTCCCTGCTATTGACTTCCGGCTCCTGCCTTTCCCAGTACCGCCTTTGGATCCACCTTTGGGGCGACCCCGGCTTCGACTGGACTGGCCTCTCGCAGCGAGAGATGTATCTTGCATTGAAACGCCTGAACAAGGAATGGATGTTAGAACAGTAACTCCTACACAGTGTTTCATGTGCCTCACAAATGAGTGCAGCATCAAAGCTGCCTACCAGTTACATTAATACTGTTCCTATGTGGCATTTACATTAACAGGGACACTGTCAACAAGCAGTGATCTCATGAAAAGAAATCATGTATACAAAACTTCACTCTTCAGCAACAGTATCTTAATAACTGCAACTACTCATATTGTCTCGAATCCAACCTACAAAGAGATGGAGGATTCTGAGTTCTACTTCAGGATGATGCATTTTCTTACTTGAAGATGGAGACGCACTATCTTCCGTCTGCTATCTCCGAAGAAACTCATCAGGAGCTATGATTCTACTTATTTCACCGTAGAAAACTACAGTAGTTAAAAACACTTGACATTATTTAAAATTCCACTGCACTTACAAAAATTGCTCCAACCACCCACTGGAGATAAAGAACTGATTATTAACTTAACAGCAAACTCAAGGAAAAGTTTAGGTATTAATAGTTCTATGGTTGTCTGTAATTTGGTAACAAACTTAAAGGAAGGAAAGCCCTCTATAAGACAGGAACAAAAGACACAACCTTTTGAAGTAACTAACACAAGAAAGAGGTAAGTGTGGTGAATGACAGCCTATAAACATTTCCTATCAAATCTGAAGTAACTTTTCAAGGAAAAGGCAGTTATTTTCCCCCCAGATCTTGCCAGCCATATATATATACCCCAGGCAAAATGCAGGAAACGTATCACTTAGCCATGCAAAGTCAAGGTTAAATAAATGTAAGTAGCAAATCAAGGCAAGAGTACTGACCATTCACGGTGTCTGAAACTGAGCCAGTAATGGAAGCAGGAGAGTTTGTTGCCCTTGACTGAGGTGCTGAAGAAGCTGGATCATCCACAATCACAAGCATATCATTACTGCTCTCATCGGGAGGAATAGAGCCCATATGTAACTCACTGCTGATGGATATCTAAACATGACAGAGAACAAAGCCATTAACTTCTCAGGTTGGGAAAGGGTGCAAAAACAGTAAGATCTTCAAAAGCTATACAATCACAAGTAATTGGTACTTGCTCTTTCCCATTTTCTCTAGAATAGCAGCATGGGCACAATACATCATCTGCCTGATCATATCACTCTACATGCTGAGCAGCAGTAAAGACCTCCATCCACTATTTTAAATAATTTCAATTCATGAAAATACGTGTTAAGTTAAGAAGCAAAAGACTAATGGGCTCAGCAGAGATTTAAGTAAATTGCTGTTCAATTGTGCATTTTCAACTGCAAAAGAGAAAATAGGATTCTTAACCCACTACTACTGCTAATTAAAATCTTGATAAATAAAGGAACAATACAACACAGAAATCTTAATCAACACAGCACAGAACAAAATACATTTGCTGCTAAAACCAATTTGCAATTCTTTACACACAGATACTGGAAAATAAGATGTGTGTCACTGAGAATTTTTAATTTAAATTCCAGAGGGAAAAAACCCACAATAATTCAGAACCTGAAGCAAGTGAGGAAGCAGAGAAAGAGACAGATGAGATGAGACTAGGGAGGGGTACCTAAAAAGAAACTGAATGTCAAGGAGTTATTTGAGGGATACTGTTTGGGTCAGGAGCAAAGTGTTCTTGCCATGGAAGGTATTAGTATGGGAGGAGGCACATGGTTATAAATGTGGGCATGACAAGGGCAGGAAAAAGGGACAAGAAAGTAGGAAGAAATTAAGTGGGACTCCAGGCAAGAATGGAAAAATTTCAGGTGTTGGAAGGGAGGAAAGTCAGGGCATAAACTCACTGTACGAAAAGGGAGGTAGAGAGTGAAGGAAGAGAGGAATAACAGAATGTCAAATAACATGAGGAGCATGAGTAACAGAAAAAAAGAATCCTGTGGGATGGAGGGCCAAACTGAAACATTATGTTGGTTAAAGCAGCGCTGAGTCTTACCTCACTAAAAGGACTGGGCATGGCAGAATCTACACTAATGAAAGAGTCATCCCCATCAGCAGACAGGTTGGAGTTATCAGCTGAGGGAACAAATGGGATCACAAGGTTCATGGCCTCTTTCTTTCTCTTCCCATCCAATTCATCTTCCTTCTTCTTCTGAAATAAATAAAATAATACCAGGAATGAAAAAGGCAATAAAACAGAAGAATGGGAACAAACAACCCAAAATCTCAAAATCTAGTGCAGTATTTTAACTCAAGGAATGCCACACACAGAATTTCCCAAAACAAGTTTCCGAAGGATATGGTAACAGATCCTTTAAATGCTCCTTCTTTAAATTTAGGTAGGGCTTTTTTTGTTTTTCTTCATAAAATAGATGGAATGATGGAGTATCACTCTCACAAAATTACTTTGATTTTCAGTACCTTTTGGAGTGAGCTTGAAATTCTTTACCATTAGGCAAAATTCCAATTAATTAATGCAAATACTCCCTGTCTTAAAAACTCAGAATTTTCATAAACTGGTTTTAATGATGTTTTTTAAACAAACTGATCTCTAGTTCCACAGAAGCCTCATAGCTATATGGGTTTTATCCATGTCTGGTGCTTCCTTTACATTCCCTTCTGTCCTTGCAGAACAAAACCTTGATAAAATCATCAATTTAATGATCAGTTGATTGTCAGTGTTGTTTGGATAGGCAGTACTTCCTCATTTTTCAAGTTGCTAATGATTAAAATACAGGTAACTATGCATTACTTATTTTGTAATATCCCTTTTCCTTGTAAGGAACTGCCATAGACTGACTTTCAGTGGCAAAGGTAAGAACGTTTACTCATTAAGACTGCCTTGGCATAAAATGTTTCCACATCCCATAATAGAAATCCTGAAGCTCTTCTGGCTCTATCACTGACACAGGCAACCTCTCTGTAGCAAAGTACCTTCTCAGCATATTTTTCCCTTTTACGTTTACGCTCCTTCACGCGATTTGTTTCTTCTTGCTGTCGCTTCTCTTCTTGACGCTGACGCACTGTTGGAAAAGAAATACAAAGCTGTCACCACTGGAAAGATGTTTCATATTCTTTTATGAATCTTACAAGAAGTTCTAATTCTAAGAAGTTCTAGGACTGGGAAGAAAACTCAGTTGTATTGAAACTAAAACACATTGAAAACACTACTGCATCAAAACTATCAGTTTCCAAGTTACTAAAAAGTCTTACAGGGAAATTCTTCTTTCAAGCAACATCAAAGTATATGCCTCTAAATCAACTTCACAAATATGATGAAATACAGTATTTTTACTAATACTTTTCTTGTCATGACCTACATAATTCTTGTCAAAGCTCTGTCATTCAGAAACAATGTAATGATCCTGAATGAGTGCCAATAAAAACTTTATCACATCATCATGTCTCATTTTGCACAACTTCATTCAGCTCAGCAGTGATATCAAAACAGCTTGGACTAACAAGAGTTGGCAATACAAAAGGAGACAGGAAACAGAAGCTGTTATCAGCAATACATGTGTTTGTAGAGATAAAAACACAGCTTTCATAAGGTAATGAAGTAGAAAATGGGGGAATTGCTGAAACACCAATTTCACATACATTTCTTTTCTAGTTCTTCATCATCCAGCAGAAGGCTGACCACCTCTTTTGGCTTCAATGTGTCAGGTTTGAAATTGCCACCTGAAATTACCATTCGTTGAATCTAGAAGAAAAAAAACAAGTGAAGAAAAGAAAAAATTAATCAAAGCAGCCATTAAACATTTCTCACTATCCATCACTGAAAGCCAGCTGCAAAAATCATGCAAGTACATCTCTCTATGGCAGACTTGATCCAATTTCTCTATCATACCAAAGTTAGTAGCAAAATTTCATGAAAGATTTATTAAGAGTAAAAAATATGAGAAGAAACTGAGAAAGCAGAAATTACCTTCCCTTATGAAAAGTTGCACTTTTTCTGAAGCAGCATGTAATAAACTTCAAATTATAATAGTATTAATACATTGGTGAACAAAAAAAAAAAATACAAAAACAGCCCTGTCAAGTATAATTTACCCATTCAAATTTTCAAGTAAACTGCACAAAGGATCATGCAGATCACATTCTTAAAGGCTGCAACATTTTTAGTCTCCTTGACTGAAAAGTCTATCCCCATACTGAGTTGGTGCTGCAATTTAAGCAATTCACTCAGCTTCTCTTACTACAACTGTATTTAAAAAAAACCTAACAACTAAGAAGAGTTGTAACTTAGCAGAAGAGAACAAGCTTTAACATAAGGCAATTTCAATGACTGAGATCACCATCAGAAGACTACATTTATTTTTCAAGCTGATTTCAAGTAACTCTAGTGCAGTATCTCACAAAAAATGTTTTCAAAAGGGAATGTGAATGCATCCAGTTGCTGCAACACCATGTGCAGCATCCAAGTAAGACAAAAGATAAGAAAAACTCCAAGTACACAAAACATCTGACTGTGGTATATAGTGTACCTACTGCTACTAAAAAATGTGAGTCTCCTTAGTTTTTTTTTGTCAATATAGTGTCATGAAGTTTAAAGTTCCTAGTACACTTACTGCTTGATTATGCAGGACACTGAGCTTTTCTGGCAACCCTCACACCTCAAATGATTTCCACCTGATTACCTTCCACATGTCTTTTTTTAAAAATCAGTTGTTGGGTAACACGAGAGGAATCAGTAACTGACACAGCAAAGACAAAAGCCCTAGTCTTAATGAAGCCTGAGTAGTTTCACTGCAACATAAGAAACAGTTTCCATGAAGTCACGCTGTAAATAGTTAGCTTCTTTCTAGTTCATATAATGTAACTGAACTGCTGCTGTGTTAGGGACACAGACTTGTTCATTTCAACAAAGACACTTCCTTTTGCCTTCTCTTCTGTCTCCCTGCAGATACTTTTTCTGTTTCTTTACTCATGTTAATATGTGCTTTATGATACAATTTCTGTAACTTCTCATTCCACATGAGTTCCTTATTCCTACCTCACTCTTCTCTTTTGCCCTCTGTAGGATGCGCTCCTCAATGGTTCCTTTACATATCAAGCGGTACACGGTGACTTGTTTGGTCTGACCCAGCCTGTGGGCCCGGTCCATGGCTTGCTGGTCTACTGTTGGGTTCCAATCACTGTCATAGAAAATTACCTGCAAGGGGACACCCGAAAGGATTAAATAAAAACACATTTTTAGAGCACCTGGTGATTAAACAAACAAAAATCCAATATACTGAGAACAATAAAAGTTCAATCATGTTTCACAGAATTACAGCCCCACTGGAGGCTGTGTTAAACTAGCCTTGCCCAGTCCTGTGAAGTCTCTTCCACTGCATGTCAGGTGAATTCAAACTAACTGACACTATGAGTGCTTCAACTTCCACAGAACATCTTTAATATCTTCTCAAACAAACCTGCTTTGGAGGCACAAAATTCTTAAGTTTGTCATCACATTAAATCACTGTCACGCAATTAATTATAGACTAACCACATCATGGATGTATTTCAGTGTTACTTACCATCACATGAGAATTTCATGCAAAAATTAATACTTCAATTTTTATTCAAAACCTAGATAAAGTCTAACATTTCTAGTACTTTGACTATAAAAAACTGAAATGTCACATTAAATTCACATTGTACTATCACTCTAGTAGTACTTTATGTACAACAAGCATAAAAACCACAAGCATTTAAAAAAAATTTAGACAGCAAAGTAAAGTATTAAGAAAGTTACACAGAAAAACCGAGACCCAAAAATGCTCATGGCAAGAAGCCTGCCTAAGCTTCCATCTGCTTATTTCTTCTTTTCAAGCCTGAAAATCCTACAGATACTTGTCTTCTTCTGGTTTCTTGTGACTGATAGCAAGATATGATGTGATTTTTTTTTTAATATGTAATATTTTTTTGATTCAGAGATCTTTGGGTTTGTGTGGCTACAGACTTGAGGTCAAGTCTGCATGCACACCAGGTGTGGGTTACAAGAAGAAGCACAAGAATAGCTGTTAACGAAAAGATGAATTCTTCTCATCAGTATTCCTTCCCTAGTCATTAGTGGCAGCTGCTCCAGAGTGCAAACCCTTGCAATTCACCTAAATCAGTCTGCCTTTACACCTCAGGGGAAGAAATTTATCCTTCCTGAGTAGCTGATACTCAAATACAAATGGCTTCCTACTTTTATAGGCATTGTTTCATTCTTCTGGGCACAGAAAAAAGGGTAACTGAGAACTATTCCATTGGTTCTTTTGCAGCTGAACCTCAGGAGCAGAGGGTCATTCATACAGTGAATGCTGTTTCATGCAAGCGTTATTTGCATCTCTAGACCCCTTCAGTAATCCAACTCCTTTCTCTGGACTCTAGTATTGAAGTATGTGGGGAGAAGGAAGAAATTTCCAACAGTAACCAAAAACTGTGTACCAAAATGTCCAATACTCTACAACTTTATCATCAAGATAATACTATATTGTGAATAATAACAAAGTAAACAAGGCTATGCAATTCCACAATGTGAATGGCAGTACTAAAAATATTTAACAGTATGGGCAATAAGTTGCCAACCTTCACACAGAAAGACTAATTTTCTCACATAAATTGTTAGCAAATTTTCACCCACCGTATCTGCAGCTGTAAGGTTAATGCCCAAGCCTCCAGCTCTTGTACTTAACAGGAACACAAAAATATCATTCCTGGAGAAGAAAGAGATTAAGCCACTTTATTTTGTGCATGCACAAGGAATAACCACAGAGGCAATTTTTTGACCCATATGAAGTGATCAGGGCTATTTCTATTACTTGAACATTTCAGAACTTTTTGTGCTGTTCATTCATGGTTAAGAAAAAAAAAAAGAAAGTGAAATAAGTTAATCTACAAATGAGGATTGTCTGAACATGTAAACATTCAATTTGCAATACCAGTTTATTAATCTGTATCAAAACAAACCAGGGCTTGTTTACCTTGCCCACATTGGAAAGTAAGATTTCATATGGACACAGAACAATTTATTGTTTCACAGAACTGACATGATGTTAAAAAAATCTTGCCTTAATAATGCTCAACTGATAAGAAAAGTAAAAACTGTGTAGATGCAAGTTTTGTTCTAAATTTGGTGCTTTGAACAGAGCAAACAAGAAGACAAGCCTAGATATTGCATGACCAAGTACTGATGAAAACTCAAATGATAACAGCAAAATCATAGTTTCTGCTAAGGTTGTGAACTCCACTAGTGCCTCTGGACTGTCAGCAGTATTTAGAAGTGTTCAACACCTTATGGGTCTGTGAACAGGCTGACACAAACAAAGCAGACAGTACACTAGTAAGGACTCTAAAGACATTGACACATTGTCCTTCTCCAATTAAGAGAAGACAGTTTGGAATGCTACATCCTTTTGTGGATGTGGTTGTGCCACAACCTGGCAAATGTAAAATCAGTAAAGTACCAGAAACTCTTGCTGAATGAGCAGTGTGGGACATTTCCTTCCTGACTAAGTACTTGTAGGTGGCGTCCTTTAAAGTCCACTCATCAAATCTAAAGGGTCCTTCTTGCCCATCCTAGAGGAACCATGGGTAGATCACAGGCTGTTACACTTAGCCTAATACAACTCAACAAATGTAAACAAACTAAGGGGTTTGGAATCCATATCCTTGAAGGTCAAGTAGAATTAACTATATTCTCAGGACTCAAACTTCAAGACGTTTACAAGTAGCTGGCAGGACCATATGATAAAAAACAGACTCTTAAAAGAACCCATTCTGGTCCAAGATAAGATTCTTCTCCATCCTCAAAGAAACTCCCCAAAGACAACAAAAATAACTATGAAAACTGTGAATCGGCACACACACAAAAAGCATCAGAAACTCTACAATTAGAAATACAAGGTTTCTGACAGTCCAAAACATAAGAATACAAAAATTTACCCTGAGGTACGGACAGCTGGGAGGAACTAAAGCCAAGCTGTCAATCTTCAGACATTATTTGCAGGTACAAAGCCAAAGGAGTCAACAGGTGCCTGTTTGCACTGAAGGTAATCCTTGACCAGGCAATCTTTGCTCTTGTAACAACAGTGGGATGTGCATATAGACAGTCACCTAAACATCCAGCCATGAAATGCTTCTGAATATGCCATATGGGAAGAAAAGTGGACAGAGCCACAGACTACGTGAACAAATTATCACCTCATAGCTACATATTTTCAGCACCTTGCAAGGATATCCTGCAGAATAATTAAGTCTCAGTCATTCTTTTTTCCTGGAAATATTTCTCATAAGTAAATCCTGTGTAAGAGGAACTCAACTAACATTTTAATTGAAATTCTTGTTTAGATTGGCTGACCTCTATTTCAAAGGGGTTTTCGGCTGAAATTATTATTTTTCTTCAGTTGTTTTATTCATTAATAAAAACAAACTCTGTTCATTAATAAAACCTTTTTTTCTACTTCATTTGATTACACGACCTTACAGGAGGAAGTGTCAGGATTCCAGGAGGACATCATAACCTGCAAGGAACTTGTTTCTGACACCTGGAAACAAGGTACTACGTGGTCCTTTCAGTCACTTCTCCACATGTCCAAGCTCACTAGAAGAATCATCACTGCAACACAGTCCTTCAGGTCTGTCAGCCTCATGAACCAGTGACCTGAAAGGCCTTGACTCCTATCTTCAGCTACCAGACTTTGGGACCACTAACACAAGGACTTTTCTCTAGCCTAGAATGTTGTTTTCACCCTGCAATAAACAACTATCTATGAACCTAACTCCACTGAAATAGGAAAGTGACCTTCGTACAATTCACGTCAACATACAGGAAGGATAACCTCACTGTGAACTACCGTCCCAAGCCATATCTCATGATTAAAAGGAAACTTAATAATCATAAACTCGATCATGAAAAATAATGCGCCCTGATGTCCTTATAAAAATTGCCAGGATCCATTTTGGTTTACTAAATTAAAAGAGTTACCCTACCTTTCTAGCTAATAAAATCCTCATTTTACCTTTTGTATATGTTTAAGGTTTCTTAGTAAAATATGGTTAAATTTTTTTTTTTACAGAAAACTAGGTCACTTTCAATACTCTAGTGTATGCAAGATTTTCAGTCTCATCTTTACAGTGTCAATTGTCAGAGCATTTAATAACCAATGGGCAAGCAATGGACATTGCTGCCTTTCTACTGAGATTCTTTCTAAGCAACAGCCTCTTTGGACTGGTAAGAAGTACAATAGGTGGCTACACTAGAATTGCTTCCAATACTTTCACAGATTCATATCAACACCAGTGGCTACTGGTCACCAAACCACCTAGAAATCATTTCAGATAAATTAATTCAATTTGATATAAGGAAAGATAAGTGCAGATTTCATTTATTTCCATTACATCCTACACCAGCTTTCTAGGTACACATATTTTAGCACAAACACACCTTGCAAAATACATTACCTGTTCTGAAAATCTGCTACCATGTCCCTTCGCTCAGAAATCTTTGAAGAGCCATCCAATCTCATGTAGGTATGTTTCCTATAAACCATGTATTCCTGAAAAGAACATACACCAAAAAAATATAGCTGTTCTTGAAACTGTTCAATCTTAATTCTTTCAGGAAAAAAAACAAAAACCCACAATAAAAGCAGGATTGCCAATTACAACAAGGTTCCTAAATGTCACCAACAAATATTCTGTAAGCAATACTTGAAAACAATACAATTCAGAAATTAAAGCTCCTCAATCATATGTGAGCTTTGCATTTCACGTAAGAGAAAAATGACAATGTCAGTTCAGAGCTGGGAATACATTAGTTGCACTGCAGACCTGGTACACGCTTTTTCCTATATATAATAGGTAAACAAAAATCACTAACATGGGAAGTTTGTTTTCACAGAGTCTAAATTTTTACCAAATTCCAAGCTTTTACTGTGCAAGCAAACCTTTCCAAACAAACCAACTGCACCTGTTACCTGCCGACTGCATACCACCTGACTGGTGGTTTTAAAAACCTGGTGCTGTATAATGTCTGTCCAGGCTTTATCTCACCAGTGAAGAGCCTGTGAATCTCCTGCACACAAGAACACTTTGAACATTACATTGGTGTGACAGCCCACAGCTCCTGCCAAGCAGTGGAACTGAAACCATTGTCTGAGACACAAATCAAATGGCATCAACTAGGAATGCTGTAAGCAAAGGGTTTTTCCAGTGAGACACATTTTTCATGCTCCAAGGATCTCAGAATTTTTTGATACCTGTGCAACTATCAATAAAATCTGAATTACATACAAAGTTCAAATAACCAGAGATTCTCTGGAAAGATACCCTCTGGGGTGCTTGAACAATGGGATCCTTGCTTGGCTGACAAGACACAACACTACTGGTTACATGGTTAAGTTTAACCCTTCTGGTACATGAGTCTTTTTAAGAAGCTGTGAGTGCAAATGAAGAGAGAAAGGAACTATCAGATAGTGCTTTAGCAGCAAGAACTATTGGATTCATCTTGCTCTAAGCCACAGTGCTCAGACACAGAACTGATGTGCTGTGAGAAGATATGGCAGTGCTTGCACTCTAATGAACCTTCTGACAGTACCATACCCAGTTCTCCTTTTCACCTATCCTTCAGGGATCCTGATCCCTTTTTGTTCTGTTTCACTACTGCAGAAATGGTGAAAGAGCTGCCATATTATAAGGAACCTGAGAAAAAGACTGATGCAGAGGAAGAAAGCTTCAATGTAAGGCAGATGAAAGAGAAAATGAGGTAAATAAAACAGTGTGGAAATGGCCAAATCCACACTTGGATTAAATCTATGAAACAGAGCTCACGGCTAGTAGGATTTCTGGAGTACAACAAGAGAAGTTCAAAGCAGAGAACAGCTACTTCACCACACAGACAAACAAGTTCTAATTTACTATTGATTTATTCAGTTTCTACAACAGGTTTCTAATACCAACTAAAACCAGAGAGATGAGAGTTGTCAGGCACCTTTTCTCCAGATTTGATCAATCCTTTTACTGTTATCACAAGAACCTTTTCCTTTCATCTCACTGTTACTGTCTTTATCTGCCTTTATAATGACTCAACCTTTTGATCTTGATTTAGTCTTCCCTCATCTATTAACCATCTCTTCATTATCTGTCTTCTAAACAAACTTCAGCACAAACAGAAAACCTTCTTCTTCCATTCCATCAGGTGCGTTGATCCTTGTTCCAGACTTCAGGCAGTTTCACAAAAGCACAAAGTGCAAAATAGTAAGTTATTCTACACCTGCAATTACTGGTATTTATGGGCTATTCCCCCAGGTCTATGAACTAGCTTTGTACATTAGCCCTTAGCTGATTATCTAACAGGTTCTGGTCTGCCTCCATCCACCTTCCTCTGATTAAGGTGGATATGTCACGGTAGTTTAAGAGTGCTCATAGGAAACATTCTGTAGCTGTGAACTGGTTTTGCACAGTACTTTCCCAAATATTAACAGTACACTCTTCTGATTCAGAAAAAAAAAATTAAAAAAAAATCCACATTGCAATTGATACTACACTTCTCAGCAGTTCGTTGTTCTGATCACTCATAGAAATGGTGTGCTTTTAGCTAAAGAGAGAAGTCCAATGACAAAAAAGATATTTAAGGAGTAAATATACCCGATTGCCACTGTAATTGTGGAAGGCACTTGATGATTGCTCATTTTTCTAGTTCCCCACCAGGAGTGATGGAGTGGGGTGAGGGAAGCCTCACAGGGAGGCTTCAGTCTCATATAGAGAGAACCTTATATTAGACCTGCTTGAAAAATCTACCTGCTGGTCTTGTTTAGTGTAAGGGGTCACCAAGCCACCAGAAGCACCAGCCTAGGAAAAATAATGAAACCCTTGCAACAGAGCACCTACACAGGAAACAAACAACACACAATGACCTGAGTATGGTAAGAATGCAGTGCTGCTAAAGCCAGTGCTCTTCTGGGCTTCCACACTGATACTTTCTCAGTAAAACGTTTTCCTTTCATACTATCTCATGGACTAAATTGAGTACTCTTATGTTTTAACACAACTCATTAACTTTTGGTAGAGTATAACCACAACATTTTACTTCATGCAGAACATAATTCAACCCCTCATCTCCTGAATGCAATCTGATTCCCACTGAAACCATGGACAATTACTCTTACGGAAGAAAGCAATCACATGGAGAAAAACAAACAAAATCTTAAAAAGTATGAATTACACATCTACAGGAAGTAACAATACTGAAATGATAATTCATTCTCTTCTGTTGAAAGAAAATAATTTTCCTCTTTGTATTTATATCTGCCATTTCATAATGGCTGAAGTACACAGCAGCTCTTCAGCTGAAGCTACATCAAACAAACATGGTTTTGTAACTTTGTAAACAATGTGCTTTGTGCTCTCTGCCCTGCATAGATTAGGTTAGTGTAATATAGTCCAAATACTGTTAAAAAAATGTCCTATGTTTTTTCATATTCAAGTAGGCAGATGGGATATATTTTGATAGATCAGGAAGAAAAATAAATATCTACAGATACACAGCTTCTGCAAGGATTTTCTTATGAATTGAGTCCTTACTTGGTTTTTAGCTTGCTTAGCTTCTGTTACTAGGGTGCAGAGAAAGAATAACAGATGACTTAGTTGGTGGCTTATTTAAATAATAAAACACAAGTGAAGTTGAACATTCAAGGGGTGGAATAGCAAAATGGTGTGCTCACAAACCTTTAAAATGGAATGCTAAGAGAAAAGACAGAAGCACTAAACACTCAGCTTTATGAGCTTCATGGTGTAATGCAGGGCATCAACAAACCTACACCATGTCCAATGTTTGCCAAAAAAAGAGGTATACAAAGCAATGCTGGGCAAAGTGCCAAAATACAGAATTGCAACCATGCAAGTTCTGTTTTTCCTCACAGCAGCAAAAACAAAATTCAGCTTGTGATTTGTTATTGAACTATTAACTGCTGACCTTAAAATACACTCCTGTTCATACCGAACTCATGACTTAGGCAGCTATTGATTCAGGCTTCTCACTTTTTCTCTTCAGTTTATTGTGGGGAAGACTATCCTAGCTCTTTGATGGCATAGCTGTTCATCAAATAACGATTTTTTTTCCTTCAGAGGCAGAATGCCTGTATTTAAATTATAAGTAATGACTTAATTCCTAATTTCTTTCCCATCCCATATGCTAGAGAATCTCTTAATGTTTACCAATCTTCTGCAGAGGAATAAGATGTTAGAGGGAAACAGCAAAAGTCTGTGAAATTACAAGCAACATAAACACTAAAATTTACCACTGTTCTCCCTCTTCCTTCCAACAAAAGGGCATGTAGGCATCAAATGAAAATAGAACGAAGCAGTTCAAAACTGGCAAAAGAGGATAATTAGGCCATGCAACCCCCTGCCACAGGGCAGTGCAAATGAAAACACCTAACAAGGTGTCCAGACATAAATGATCAATTTCATGGAAGAAGAATCCATGTTAGACTACTGAGCATACAGGAGGCACATTTGGCTCAGAAAGCCATTAAACTGGAAACTGCTGGAAACTTAGTCACTAATTGTGAAGCATCACTGTTCTTGTACATTTTACCCATACCAGCTGCTGTTATACACTGGTATCACTAGAACACCAGGTCGGACCTTAGGTCTAACTTTGTATGGCAGTTCTTGTATTTTCATATTAATGCATTTACTGGGTATCCTCCGGTATAGTGATTTCATATCAGGGTTGCGGCATCCAAATTATAGTGCTTTCTCCAAAACAGTGTTGCTAAATCTCCATCTTCATAGTTTGTCTTCTGCTATAGCTCTCCTACCTCCAGTAAGTCAATCATCCGTGTCATCTGGGAGTAAATGAGAACTCTGTGTCCTTGAGATTTCAGCCGTGTCAACAGAAGATCAAGAGCATGAAGTTTCCCACTGTCAGTGATCAGACTCTCTTTGTCTAAAAAGAAATAGAAGAAAAACAGGTAACTAATAAAGCAAACCCAGATACACGCAACAAGTTAACTTACAAGCTTTCCAACCACTTCACTGCATTATAATCCCTGAAGTAACGAGATGCAATGGAAAAAACTGCAACATCCCTTCTGGCTGATACTTAAAATCACAATGCTAACAATAACTTCTGTTTGCTGAGACAGGAGCATATGAATACATACCCACTTGGCAAAATCTCATCACAGATTGATCTCTCAAGCATTGACTCAATCATTTTTTTGGACAGCCATATCCCTCATCTAAGGTTTTATTCTGATCAGATCAACAGCGCTATATACCTTGACACTTGCAGAGATATTTTATGCTTCACACATGAAAATGCTGTCCTTTGCACATTTGCTGCTACCTGCTGCTGAGCCTTGATTTATCCTCCACAGACCAAACCCCTCACCAACACAGAAAGCGAGGAACAGTTTTCTAGGTCACTTTAAAAACTTTAAAACAAAAATCCCCTCACAGCACTGCCTTGTTCTTCCCTGCCCTCTCCTTTTTTTTTTTTCTTCTGTTTTGTTTAAGAAATGTTTCCAGATGGCAATCTTTTCAGTCACTTCAGATTTTATACTTCATGTCCTCTCTATTTCAGCACTGCTCATGAAGTATTTTTCAGGAAGGAGATCTTCCTGTTTGTACATTCTGTACATAAACTTCGGTAAACAATAGATTACTGTTGAATGAGGATGAAGAGAAATTTTCTTCCAAAAAATTATCTGTTGGAAAGGCCATTGATGATTCTCTATTCTTTTGGATGTCTGAACTTAGGTTTACAGCCAAAACGGAAAGCTGACAACTGCAGATGGTGGAGGCTAGTAGAGAACCCAAGTATTTTCTACATGTCTAGCAGGTCATGTTCTCTAACGTCTAGCAGGTAACACTTTTGCACACTTTCTGCTTCATAGAATGAATTAACCCAAGGGCTGAAGAAAATCCAGCTTTCTGTAAGGCAGTTAACTGTCTTGCCCAATATCCCAATTAAAAAAAAGAGTTATATACAAAAATGAATTCTTTCACCTGACCACCATGCATTTTAATATAGCTAAAACCAGGTTCATACTAGTGGAAAAGAGGAGCACAGATCACACAACAGCACTCCTAAAAACATCTTACAAGCACAACAGGCAACATAGTCCATGAGTACCCAAGTGATGCAGTAGGTGTGAAGTGATGTGGCACAGAGTAGTAAGTGATTCCTGCAAGTACAACTACGGGCTTGCTGAGAAAGGCAGGAATGTAGTTGTTCTCTTTAAAAAATATCCTTCAGCTGAAATACAAATAACGGACTTGATGCTGGAATTAGTGGGATCTACATGAGAACATCAGAAGATGCAACTAACTGTCTCCTTTCTGAAATTCAAAAAATTCTTCGAGTTTCCATATTGTTTAAAATTATTAGCTATTCCACTTGTTCTATAAATCAGTGCTGCAAATGCTCTCTCCTTTAGTACTTTTAGAGCCATACATCTGCAATTCACTAGCTAAGAACCCAAGACAAGACAGGTCTGCTCTTTCTTGCTTGTCTGCCTATCCAGATAGTCACTCTTCTTCTCCCTTTTGCTCTTCCTTTTGGCAGTGATGATCTTGCTCTGCCAGGAGCAAGTACCACACCATCGCTTGAACTTTTAGCAACTACCTTAGGGAATCCATTAACTGGAGAGCCGAACCAAGCCAAGGAAATACTGTAAGGAAAACTCAAGCCCACACATCAGGCTGGCATTTGTTTCAAGTGCAACATAATGTATAATGATGCCCTCATCTCTAGAACAGAATTCAGTCTCAATTACATATAAAAATTTAATAGTTTCATCTGTCCTAAGGAAAACCAAATTTTGAACTTAGGCAATTAAGCAAAATGGAAATTACTTACAGCTGTTTGGTTTTAAAATTCACTTATGGAAGCCAAAACCTCTGCACAATTGCAATGTTTACTCCTTATACAAAATGTTATTATTTCCTTTCATTATCTATACAGCCATGACATTCTGCTTTTATTCTAATTGGTTGGCTTGCTATTTCAGAATTAATTAAATTGAGTGAAGCTACACAAAGAGTCTAAATACATGTGACAAACTAACTTGATTATTACCCAAAAGCTAGCTGACTGGAAGAAAACTCAAAGAACCAACAGGGTCTGTTCAAAAGTCAGTCTTGACAGTATCAGATTAACATATTAGAAGTTTCCAAAGCAAAATGCTACTGTTTTTCTCACAAAGGCATGAATAGGTAGAATCAAGCTTTGCTAACTGGAAATTATGTGTGTCCTTTGAGGCTGGCTCCTGAGGTCTCCATTGTGTAAGTTACTATTTTTAAATAGCAATGAAATGCAAATTACAAGTAAAGAATTTATTTGCAGATGGTCTGAAAAGTGAGCAACTTGTTAACAGTTCATAAGTCATCCAATATCTCAGCAGCAGAGCAGACTGCACTGGTGAGAAAGTTTTTGCATTTTTTTCTAGGAGAGGAAAACAGTACTACCAAAAAAGAGATTTATCATCTCTGGAAGAGAAAACTATTTGTCCTTAACCTGGCACCTTTAAGCATACTATCCTGATGCCATTGTGTTTTCCAAGATCAAGTATTATTCCATGCTGAAAGCCTGCCACCTAGTGCTTTAAAGGACAAATTTTGGAAAGTCGTAACAGAAAATATCGATGCCATCTTCAGAAAACATCACAATTATTCAAACGAGGGGGAGAAAAAGTGTCTTCCACCTCTAGTTTCTCTCACCTCAATTTCTAATTGTCTTTTACCTAGGGCAATGAAAAGATAACCTGCTACTTTTTTAAACAGGATTTCCAAAATTTGCAATTCTACATTTTTTTACTTTTAATGATCACCAACAACTTCCAATAACAAATTTTTTGGTTTGTTTTTTTTTTTTTTGTTTTGGGTTGGTGGTTTTTTTTTGGTTTTTTTTTTTTGTTTAAAAGGAACTTCTAAAACTTTAAGTCAGTCAGGAGATAGAGGTCCTGTACTGTACTGTCAAAGAACTTTCCCTAGAACACAATTTTTGGATTCTTCAGTACCATATGAAATAAAGAAGAAAAATGAACCAGACCAAATGGTTTTCAGTCTGAAAAAACCCCAAACCCAACTGCCTCCAGTCATGAAAGGACATGGACATAAATTATCTACAAGGGGATACAGTGGGCCTGAGAAGAATAGTTACAAATTATTATGACTCAGAATAACCCTTGTCAGGAGAGCTCTCGCGGATGACTGCAACTGGGCTCAGCACTCTCTGCAGAATGAGAAAAAGTGCCTCTGGACATGCAAAAAGCAGAGGAAAGAGAGATAAAGCCTGGGTTCCAGCTGACACCCCTGGTTCCCCTCCTGACGGCACAAAGGGGTCAGCAAGGAGCTAGCTGGCTCTCACAGTAAACAGCCAGTGAGGCCAGTGCTTTTTATCGATACTAAAAGGACTCAGACACTTCCTGCCATTTATCCAGGACCATTTTTCTTTCAAAGAACAGGAAAAGCCTCAAGAGATTCCCACAGTGATCACAGCTGAGCCTGCTGCCAGGGTACTGGGAACGCTGAGTCTGGGAGAGGATAGATCAGGGTACAGGAGAGAGAGGTGTCCCCCTTTTCTTCTTGTCACCTATTTGCCACAGACTTTCACAGTGACCATTCCATTTCATACTTGCTAGACTTTAGCCTTGCAAAAGGCTCCTTCAACATATCACTCACTTTCTGTAAGACACCGTGCCTGTTTCTGCACCTATGAACAAAGCTGTCCTGCTGTGTGTGCCCTCTCCTCTTAGAGTAAGTTTAGGTTTGAATGCTAGTTTCCACTTAATTAAAACACAGCTGAAGAAAAACACTTTTTTAACCCACTTCTAGCTCCAACACTTCTTAAATTAAGCCAGCTTTACATAACACACGCATACCAACCTCCTTCTCAACCAAATTCTCTTGTGCTTTGACAACAATTTGCCTAACCTTGCACCTACTCTCACTCCTGAAAGCTTCTTGTACCCCATCTTTATTCCTCTAAAAGTTTTTGCTGATAACTACTTTAAAATGGAAGTCTTTTCAAGAGAATGCAGCCCTCTTTCTGCATCAGCTACTTTTCTGCATTTCTCTATTCATGCCTTCTACCTTGACTTATCCCTTCAATACTTCCCACTTTTCTGCTACAGAGATTCATTTCCTTTTTCCAAATAACTGACAAACAATTAAAAGAATTCCTGAAGAAATTATAAAATCATCAGCTATCACTGAGTATTAATCCACTGCAAGCTCATGAAGAATGGTTTCTCCATTACATAGGTACAAATCTGCATGTGCTTCAAATGACTTCAAACACTTATGAGGCACCTTCTTAAACTGGACTGTTAGCAAGCAAAAGGCCATTTTCCTTTTACTGTACTAACTTCCCCTGCCAAACATCCTTGACCCAAAAGGGTCTGGGAATAACTTTGCATCTGGCAGTGTAAGCTGTTTTTCCTCTTGGCTATCTATCAGATCTCTAGTACTTTCTGCAGAATTCTGCTTGCTGCAACAGGACCATATTCTGACAGCTAGAGCGTGTCCGACCCAAAGTCACTGCAGTACTGGCAATCAAACCCTGTGAGATCTTGGATTACTTTAGTCTAATTCTAAGAAAAAATGAAATACATTTACTTTACTGGTACACTGGTACCTTTTTCCCATTTTACAATGAAATACGAATAAGTCTTCTTTATTTTAACTGAAATTCAGTAAATCCCTCAGGCCTTATTTTCCAAGCCAATTTCCTCTGAACTTGGTCCTCAAACCCATCCTTCTCATGGTAGATTGCTACAAGTAATTTTAATCTTTTCAGTAGGCAGACCAATAAAAGATCTTTTAGGACAATATGAAGCTCTTCCAACACACTACGAGGCAAGTATGACTCTTTTAATGCAATTTTCCTGTCTCCAACCTCAAAATAATATTTGGTTTTGAGAGCAGACTATGATCTAGTAAGCAAGCCTATCTCTTTACAGTCGTTTTGGAGGACTGACATGGAAAGAGAGGTTTGTAAGCATTAGAAAAACCTGTATTAGACTTTTTCAGTATCCACGAAATATTTACTTCAGACAAGGGATGCAGAATCATAGTGCATTTTAAGATACCACGGTTAACTTTCACTCAGAAGGAAAAACAAACAGACAACCATCCCCAACCCCTCAAAAAGCCCATAAGTAAGCATAAATTACCACCAAGTAACAGACATCTTTATTTATTTCATCTCCGCTCCACTACAACCTCCAAACTTACCGGGTATCCTGATATAAGACCAACCATTCTGAGGCCTGATCCCTAACAGCCCTCCTGGATGCTCTGGGAAGAACTGGGAGCACTGCTTCAGCCAGTCAGCAGCTAGCTCAGGGGATCCATGGAGTACACACTGCTTTGCTTCAAGACTTCCTCCTTCCCTCAGTGCCCTCCGCTCATATTCCGCACTTCGGTCATTGCAGTAGAACTCCAGTGGCACAGCTGTTACCTACAAATAAAATAATAACAATCAATATTCTTATTCATATTTCTCCTTGTCCCCAAGTCCCCAGTTCAGGTGTCTTACCACAGGATCAAATTTTAAAAGTCAAATCACCATAAAATGTAGAAACAGAAAACAATCTGTGGTTGGGCTTAAACCAAGCAAAGATGCAACATCTCTCCACAGCACAAAAAACACCATATGAACAACCAGGCACAGAAAACCTGCCTTTTGATAAACTATGCCTTGTTCCAACTGCTACACAACTGATAGCAAAGCTAGAAAGTAATACCCTTGCTGTACCTCTCCTTTTGCCAAGATTTCTTTTATTTATTTATTTTTAGTTCTGCCCCTCACAATCAAGTATTTACCTCATTAGCAGAAATGATACTTACATATTGTCCTTAAGAGAAATTCAAGTGATAATTCAAAATTAGGGAGATTTGTAAATTAGAAAAAGAAAAAAAGGAACTGAAAAACAACCCTGTTTTGGAACAGCATATTTCTTGGGCTTTACAGCTGCTTTGAACAGAAGTGGGCCACAGAAATAGTGCTCTTTTTCTTGTGGCATTCTATGAATCTGATGCCCTATTACCTGTTTCAGTATATACAACCCAGCTGGACAGACCAGTGTTCCAAACACAGGAAGTGTGATTTCATGCCATGTGAGCTATTCTGGAATGGCTCCACCAGTTTAACTCCCCCTGTTCTGCCCCATCCACCCAAATCTGTACAGAGTGGAAGGTGCACATGAGCCAAACAGTTGAATGCCACTGGCGTAAGGTGCTCGAACAAACTCTGTTCCGGCAAACAAGGCTGTACAATCTGCAGCTTTCTCTTACGTCTCCCTTACCATGGTAAAGGACACCAACCAAAAGTGAAACTGAGCCATGGTACACAGCAGGACAGACTGCTCTGCTTGATTTAACTCCAGGTATTTCACCAAGAGTTAAATTGTATGATCCAAAGTAAACACAATTACAACACTCTAACACAAATATAAATGTAGAACAATTCACTGTCTAGCACACAAACAAAACAAACAAACAAAAAAAAAAGAGATTAAGATTACCAACTTCTTTCTATCTTTTTTGAATATAGGTATGTTTTAGGAAAACATTCTAGGGTGCTTACAAAACTATCTATAACCAAGTTTACAAAAAAAAAGATAGTAGAAGCTTTTACATTATATCTAAAGGCTTAACAATGTGTTATAAACTGACAGAGAAATGAAAATTAATTTCAGTATTAAGACAATTAACCCTACAAGTACAGGCTAGTAACAGAGCAATTTGAAATGCTGTGACAATTTCTTCACCAATACAAGAAGCAAATATATCACTACTTTAGAAGTAATTGTTGCTTTTATTTCTGAAGTACAATGAAAAGAAATCCTCCATGTAATGCCATATAAGTTAAAAACACTGTCATGAATCCTAACAGTGTGCAAAATGACATTCCCTAAAGGACTATGAAAAGCAATGTAACAAATGAAAATGAATAGAGTAAATCAAGCTTGCGAAAGTTTTCACATTTCAAAAAGGCAGTGGGGCTGCATAGGAAGAAACAATACAAGAATCTATAGGGGTTTTCATGGTGAACAGTAAGCAGTGGACTTCCTGCAGAATTGAGTAGGGATAGGAATTAGTGTAATAATGGGACATCTGAAACATTAAACACAACGAAAGAGCCATCTTTGTATTACAGATAAAAAGCTTCTGTGTTTGAAGGGAGCTTAAATGTTTGTTCTAGCCTACTCTTGTGTGATGTAACTGATACATATTAAGAACAATATATACACCATTGTATCATGCAAATGAAAATATTTTAACAGCTTAACAAAATAATAAGCAATAAATAGTTTAAATATCACCTGTTCAAAACCCTGCACTTTAGAACTGTAAGTAAAGAAAGCAACCCACACCTCAGCAGGGTCTGGTATCTTAGATATTGGCTGTGCTTCTCTGAACATGTTAGCTAACTCAAAGTAATAGGTACTAAGCAAGGTTTCCTAGCTGGAACTGTGGTCCAGACCAGTTTTACAGGAATTCCTCTCATAGGAATAAATTATTCTCATAGAGAGTTCTCTTTACAAGGGCCAAACAACTGTTTAAACAGATTAGCAAGCACAGTTATAGCACATAACAAAAAGAGAACACAAGAAGAAAGCATACAAAATCTCTGCAATAATGGTAAAGCCACTGTTTTTCAAGATGCCAAGAGCTATTTTTAAACCTTTCTATGGTTCTTACACACAGCTACACAAAACACTGCAAGGTGAAAGGGGCTGTGTTAAGATTTTGAACACATTACCACTACCTAAAAGGTACTTTTAGAGTTGCTGCTATCCTGTACTGCCACCTGCAGTCCAAGCATATGTCTGACCTTTGTGAGAAAGGGCAAAACCTCTCTCAAAATATTCAAAATACAAGCATTTTTTCAATTTTTCTCCCCCCACAGGTTTGTTTTTGTGGTTTTACTCATAACAAAAGCTAGAGCAGTCCTTAGTACTAAACACCCCTCTGTCAGCACATTATTGTCAAACTGATTGATTTTAAGAGTCATGGTTCAGAAATACATCAAAAATATAGTGACAGGGATGTATGAATGCATTTCCACCTTAAATCAAACAACTTAGTTTAGCTAAGGCAACTGTAAAATGCTTCCTGCAGTTATCTCCATGCAAAGTTGACCTCTCAGACATTGTGACATGACCAAAATTACTTCATGCAATATTCCAGTGTGTCAAGAGATCTACTGAAACTAAACCAGAGAGTATTACTCAAAATTTAATTAATTAGCTTCTTAACGGCAATGTAAGACCCATCCTCCAAGTTACATTTTTTATGATTGAGACCAGCACAGAAAAAAAGACTGACTCCCTCCCACAGCTGCTATGTAAACATATGCTCGCCCATTTTTATCATTTGCTCCATTAACTTCCCAAAATTCATCACAGGTCAAACAACAACACAAGGCTATAGTTTCTGGGAACACATGTGCTCTTTCAGGTCTTCAACACTCCTGCCAAAAGTTTCTAACAAGCATAACATTAAGTGTTTGTACTCCTAGAAACAAAAAGCCATGTCCACACTTAATAATTTTTATATGCCAGCCAAGCCAAAACAAGTAACTTATTCACTAGAATAAACGTCAGATGATTTCTTCTCGCCTTTCCCTTCATATGTAGCCTTCAAAGCCCCTCTCCACCCTTTCTGCTGTAGGGGAGCAATTCAGCATATTCTTCATCCATGATACAAATTTAGGTACAAAGAGTGACAAATCAAAGGAATCTGAAGGTGAAGTGGTTTTCACAATATACTTTCAGAATAACCTCTTGTTCTGGAACCAGGCAGTACATTGTAACTGGGAGATGACATGTCATTTTCAGCAGTTCAGCTGGATTCCTGGCCCCTAGTGCTGCCGACAAAGATAAATTCAGCTTGAGCAGCGGCAGGTAGATAATGACCTTGCATTTGTAAGGTCCTCCTTGCCATCCACTCTTCTCCAGATGCAAAAGTATAATTGCACATTATTTGATGAAGCCCACAGGAATAACTTCAACAGTGATTAAAGAAGATAACATCTGGATGGTCTGGTGATAGTAAAACTGTATTTTGTCCAGCTTTGTTAAGATCCAATAACATGGAATATAATAGCCATAGACCTTCACAGGTCTCTTGTGTCAGCCCAGGAAATTTCAGCTAAATTAATTTCAAAATTCATTTAACAGATGATGGACAACTCCAAGCAGTAGTACTTAGCATACAAAAGACGTAGAAAATGTCAATTTGAGTAATCCTTATACACTGCAATTTGGTGTTTTCTTTTTGGAGCATAAGAGAGAAAGCATTGCTTCCCAGCCCCCTTTTGCCATCAGAGCTGACCAAACTATCACCTCGTTCTGTTGATATCAAACCTAAATCCCCCCCTTGGATTATCAATGAATAATTGACTTTAAAATCTCTTCTATAGTTGCTTTAGGCATTAGGAGAGAAATTGAAATCTCAGAACAACTCCTGCTGGGTGCATCTTAGAACCTTCCTTTTCCCTTCAGTACATATTACAGTCACTTCCCCTATGAAAAATAGCCCACTATTGAATACTGGAGCAAAAGGATATCCTCACAACAGTTTTACCCAACCAAAAGAAAGTAATAGATCATTTTGTTCCTAAGACACAATTCTACCAAGATTTAAAACACAATAAAAAGTACATAATTTACAACTTAACTTGGACTTACCCGTGGACTGGCTATGCACAGGAAGGACGGCAGCTCAGTCACCTGGCAGCATCGTACACATGAGGTAGCTGATCTCCTTCTATATATGACATGGTCTGAATAGCCAGTAACTGCTTTACAGTGGCTGCTGAACACAAGGTTCTGAAAACAAAATTAAGAAGTTACTATAAAGAAATACTCCTCTGAAATACTCCTGATCCACACATCAGGGAGACAGACAAAGCACATTCTGTACGTATTTCTCTTTGAATAAGGAAAACTCTACACATCTTCTGCCCTGAGTGTGTAAAGAATCTTTGTATCATTACCAGAACATTCAAATCTGGAAATGAGAAATCAGCATTTGAAATCAGAATAGTTCATATCAATACTTGTCTTTATGCTCAGTTGGAACCAGAAATAAGTTTTTCTGTCTTTGAACCTCTTGACCTTAGCTTTTCTAATGAAGAAAGTACAGGAATATTCAAGTATGTCCAACCCTCAGGGTGTTTTCTAGCTTCTCATTTATCTATTCTGAATTAAAATGAAATTTCGCAGAGAGTAAAAATTTAAGAATTTAAATAAGGCTTGATTGGTATCCTTAGACTTGCATCTTTTCCAACCTTTTCCTTCTTTTCTGTTCAAAAGAACTCTAAATTTTATCCTGAAGATTTTAAAGGTGCTAGCAGGGTTACACACATGAACAAATCCGTGTTTAAAACCTGGAATTTGCCACAATGTCCTTTCGATACAGAAAAATATACTGACTCAGAAGTACGGACATTCAGATGACAGTACAGTTTAAAGAAAGAAAAGCTCTTTGAAGATGCTCAACTGTACACCGAAAGATAACAAAAAATTAAGTTTTCTTTGCTTGCATCAGTTATAGTTCTTTTTTTATTGCAAATATCTGCACCAAACAATGAAATAAACTGCTTATAGACTAAGCCATTCCTGCCACTTAGCTTTTATTCTGACTCTTCTATATTCACAGAGACCAACAGTTCTATATTATGTTTAATTGTTTCCTATAGTATGCAGAGCATTATTCTACACACAACAGGAAACTAGCAATAATTTTAGAAGCATTAAGAGGTATACCTCTCACTGCCACAGGACTACAGGATGTGCCCTGCTGGCAATTCCAGCAGTTCACATAAGGAAAAGGTAAACAGGATCTCAAGTTTTGGTATTGTTCTGCCCCAGCTCCTAACACATCAAAATTGATTGCACACCACTTTTACTTCACAGAGCCCCCCCCCCCCGCAGTTTTCCAAAATGCTAGTATTTGAAGCTCTAAACATTCAGGTACATGACAGAAGCAGACACCCTGTATAGCATGTCATACACTGGATATATGCATTTCTACGTATCTCAAAAAATGCTAGAAAACATCCACAGTAGGAGTCTATTATGGATCACACATTCTGGACCCTCTCTATTTCCATTCACCAGGCAAGATGCAGATGGCTAGCACATATTATTTGGAACCTGCCGACAAGGGAGAAAAACTACCATACTTACATGCTAGCACTACCTACACTAAACCCTAGCCCTAAAGCATGTCTTTCAGCTGCTGCCAGCAAGACTCATGGGCTGGACCTGGCAAAAACAAAGTTCATACTCTGACTGAACATCTGTTCCTCCATATATAAAAGGCGAGAGCAGAAAGAGCTGACAATAGTCTTGCACTGACACTCAGCAGGGTTAAAAAGCACAGATCAAAGCTTGGCCCACACTGCATAATGTGAAGTGATCCCAGCCTCTTACTCAGCTGGCAATTCTTAATCAGTAATGCTGGCTTAAGCAACAACTGCTTCACATGTTTACTCCTGTCCCCACAGAGCCCCTTCTTGTTGGCCTAGTGGTCTGTGCTCATTAAGATGCTGATCAAGATGAAAATAAAGCCTTGACCCTTCACGCCAAGTGAGTTTTGTGGCGTGCTTCACCACCTGGTAAAACAGGCCATGTGCTGAAACAGCAGTATGGGAATCACAGGGCTGCGAATACGTGCCTGTGGACAATGGATGTGAACGCTGGCTTACTCATCTGAAAACCAGAAACAGTGGCCAACAGAGCACCAACACTGCTGCTGAAAAGGCCGAGTCCTTTCCCATGATATATTTGTGCCACTTCCTGGGCTAGTTTTGTCCCCTCTCCAGAAGCCTATTTGGCTACACATCTAATCACACAACAAATTCAACAGCCATGAAAATACAAAGTTTTCTGCAGTTGGATCACACAAGGATATCTCAGTGTATTCCCCCATCGGCAGAGGCAAGATTCAGCAGCGGAGAGTAAAGAAAGGACAACAAGAGTTACAGAGGGAAGAGTGAACAACTGCTTTAGCTCAAAGCCCCTCTCTTCCCCACCCCTGGATCACACAGTGGGAGTGCAGCTGATTTTGTGAAGAGGAATCAGCATTGCAGGCAGTCACAAGAGCTTTCCTGTAAGAATTACGACAGCACTGGCATACTGACTGTGGCCCTGGTCATTAGAGAGGTTTGGTAATTATTTCCTGGAAAGTGAGAATACAAGAAAGAGATAGAGAGGAAGTTAACAAACTGAAATTCCAAACCTATGCAAGTTTGTTACTTAATTCTCTTTTGGAAAACACTACCAAAGACCCATTAAAGATGACTTTAGGGCAATTGAAATACCCAGGAGGAAACACAAATAAAGCTTCCAAGAAGGTATCTAAAATAAGAGAAAATATTTTTCCCTGGGCATTAATCTGGCTTTGACTGCTAGATTCTGGTGTACAAATTATGAGCAGGTCACTTAAGAAACATCCCTTTGAATCCTGGCATAAGCAGCTGTTAAGTATTCATGAATGGAGCAGTCACCAGATATAACAGGGACAGTGGAAACCAGCTTCCCATCAACCACACCCACGGAAAAGACTGGATAAGGTTACAGAACTGAACACAGCCACAGCTCTGAAATGGATCACATACCTTAGTACAACAAAGCCAAAAATCAGAGGAAGATGGTTAAAAACCAAGAGTGTACACATCTACTACAACTATGCAATCCAAAATAACTCTTGAAAGAGGCTCTCCTGTACTACAAACAGAGCTGCACATAAATATGGGTGATTGCTACCAGCATCTTAAGCTCATTAACACTCCTGCATTTTTTAATAGAAACAAAACTAGGAAAGGAAAGAAGGGGTCATGTAAACACAGCAGATTTTATATTAATTTAATTCAATGTATGCCAATTAATACACACGGTATGGAGGCGCTGAGCAAGGGCAATGAAGAGACCTCACGCTGCAAGGGATTTCTGTGTTTACATAATGAAACTTATAATATCTTTAGAAAGATGCTACTTGAATTTCAGAAATATCCATTAAAAATAAATGTGTTTCTTTTTCTACTGACTTACTTTCATACTTTGTCTCTTACATCAGAAATGCTGACCTGAGCAGTTAAGAAAAGTCTTCCAGATTTATACCATTTCCTTTTTTCCTCTTTTCTCACCCTCCTCACTCCCTACATGTTACTGTTACTATGTTATGAAGCCCAAAAGGAAGCCTTGGGGACTGTTACACTGAAAGGTTCTCCAATTTGGGCTAAGGGAAAAAGCCCATTTTCACTCACAGTAGTGTGCCGTGCTAAAAGACAGGCATGTAAAGGGCAGTTTGATTTTCAACTCTCCCTTTGGTTTTGCACTCCCCAACCACCCCTTTTTTTTTTAAAGGTGTTCTAAATGTAAGCTCTGCAAACAAAATTCTGCAAATACGGCTTATTTTAAAGTGACTTCAGGTGGTAATTGTCTAACAGGCAGGTTAGAAAACAGCTCTCAAGTATCTGTCATAACTGTAGGGCTATTCTTCCTTTAGATTTACGGGGGTTATCACAAATGCACTGTATTGCACACACTGATGGACTCTGCTCCTCACCTGTTTTCTGTATTGAACGTATTAGTTGCAACAGTCATTAGTTACACACAGTCAACAGCACTGGGAATCCCTGAGACACAAGTAATGACACACTCAAAGAATAGAAATTATTTGGAGAAACCAAATTCATGTTTAAATCTTGCCAGTCTGCGGTATAGGTGTGTTGCTGTGGCGGGAGTAAGAACGGCGTAGAGGACATGAAAATGGACAGAGAGCGAAAAGAGAGCTTTATTGTTATGAGTAACCCCTTTTATACATGCTATATGACTAATTGTGATTGGACAGTATTTACCCACCCCCCCAAGGTGATTGGTTGAAGCCTGTACAGCACTCAGTTCCAAAACATAGAGTAGAAAGAGTGAGAAGAATTCAGCCTACCTTTATGTTTCTCACAGAATTCATGAGAAAGAGAGAATTCTCAGGGCAGTACATCCACATAGGTGGGTCTGTAGCCTACCTAAACGCTTTACATTTAATTGTTTATATTAAAACCTATACATGCATATTCCATATCTTGTATTTAAAATCTATAATCTTAATCCATCTTCTGTCTTTCAGAAAATCTAATGATTTTCATTTTGATATTTATACACACCAAACTATGTAAGGAGTTAAATTATATCCTCTTTCCACATATGTAAAAAATGTGCATTTTCCTTCTCTATGTGCACACAACTTCTGATACCATCTTCTTTACTGTTACACACTTATGACACCACACAAATTTTCCGTAACCATACCAATGAGAGGACAGAGATACACTTTAGTCTCGGAGATATGCCCTGCAGTCACTATAGAAACAGCAGACTGTAATCTCAAAAAAACTAATGGAAAGCAAATTTCTATAGCATAGACATTTTATCAAGCTAGACACGGAAACACAGAATATTGGAATACCAGCACAGCCAGAGTTAACAGGCACACACACTTACTTGGCTGGCTCTTTGTTTGATAACTGTGAGGACTCATTTTGTTGGCTTTGCTGTTAATGCTGCAAAACATGACACCAAGTCCAAAGTTGGTTTCCTACTGCTTATGTGTCTTCAATTTCAACTTCCTCTACATAATATTCAATTGAATTCTGGCTATCTCCTTTCCCCTTCCAGACTCATGAGCAGAAGCAATATTCCCTAGAGAAATTTGGCACGATCTCACTGTTCAGAAAGATTTTTTTTTTACTGCATATCTGCTAACTGCCCTAGATGCTTTCCTGAGTCCACACTAGCACTTTTGTGAACTTACTTCCCAGTGAACTGAATCAATGGAGCCTTAAACTAACTCAGGAAATCGACTGCAATTTAGTCATAAAAAGACAAAATCTTCACCCATATCCCAGGCAAAAGATCAACAAAAATCATCTTGCATTACACAGTAATTTGAATACACCTGGAGTCTACCAGACAGCAGCAGAAGCAAATTTCAGAGTAGAAATACAGCACCGAAAATGCTCGTCCACCAACTCTAAAACACTGTCAGGCTGGTCTCCATTTTCCCTGGTTGCTGCACCAATGTATTGAATTTGACAAGAGTCCTTTCAGCCAGAAAATGAGCATATTGCAGGTAAAAAACATATAAAAACCCTTAAGCTTACATATAGAATCCATCCCAGACAAATCATGAGTCTAGTTCTGTTGCTATATCTAAAAAAAGCAGACAACATAGTCATCCTGTTTCCAAGTTTGTTTTCCCTGTTTTATAAGGACAATAAGGTTTTCACCATTTCTTACTCATGAGGATTTGCTACTGTCTCCAGATCACAGAAATTTTGCTTACCTGCAGCAAAGTGCAGCTGTGCAAGTTAGGGAAAGACAGTGGGAAATTTACATCAAGCAAGAAATCCCTGTTCCTCAGAAAACATGACCCCTGCTCTTTTTCCTCTTCCATCTCCATCCAGGAGCGCATGTGATGGAGCCTATAGGATGCTTTCAGAGACAGGAAAAGAGCTAACCATCTGAAACAAAACACAGCAGATGCATTTATTCACTGCTTTGTGAAAGCAAGGCTTGAGTATATTTACAGTATAATTCTATTTGACAGAAATGGGGTTTTTTCCAGAATTTCAGGCAAGTTAAAGAAAATATTTTTTGCTGGACATCTTCCAATTGTATTACTCTTATTTCAATTTTTTCTACAGTGGCTTAACTGAATCTAAGTGATTAAATCAGGATACACTTTGAAGCACTTCATCTAAAAGGGTCAAGCCCCAGTTAGTCCTTACTATTTAAAGCTGCACTCTGATTTCTCTGTAAATTGCTCTACATATAAATTATTCATAACAACCTAATGAATGCAGAATTTATCATAAAGATCATTGAAATACATCAAGAGAAATCTGAATTATGTTACTGAAGTGCAGTCAAAAAACAGTAATTCAGAAAAACCGGAACAGAGAAAGAATATTACACTTACAAAGCCCTAAAGCAAAACATCTCTATTTATTAATAAAGACTTGCTTTTAATCTCAAATTTCTAACAGTCACGGTCTAACTTGACTCAGAGTCCTTTACAGAATACAATATAACTTAAAAACATCACCTCTCTTTTTGAGATAAGACAGTTCATGATGCTATAAATCCACATTTCTAAGCCTACACCTCAGAATTCCATTCCATATTAAAAACAAGACATGTGGGAAGCAGGCAATATGGCTCAGGGCTGAAGAACAACTACCACAGCACAAGCTTATTCCACGTGTGTTTAAAATGTACACTCAAGTACAACTGGTAAGAACTGCACTGAACTGGCCTTCCAAAGTCTGGATTTTGCATTTGATAATGCCAGCAACCTGCAGTGTGAGTCTAAGCAAATTCTCCTTTTGCCCTCTGACCATCTTGTATATTTACAGTGTCAAATCTTTGTAGCACAGGATTTCTGCTGACAGGGACATTAAAATGGCATTGCATAATGGTGCCCTATACCTGGAGGAACACTCCAGAAGTTGTTCTAGTATTAGATAATGACAGAGAAATTATAATGTTAGGAGGCACAGAAAATGCAGGTTTAGAGAGGGATGACTGACATCATCTGCACTTTTCCTGTAATCACTAGAAGAGAAGGAAAAAAAAGTTGTCCTCACCTGGCTAAATGTCCCTGATTCATAAGGTTTGCCATTTCTGCTGGAGAGACATCAATAAACCGAAGGAAAGAAAAACAGCTTTCTTCATTGATGCCTAGGTCACAGAAATACTGAGGTTAGGCCAACACATTTCACAGACACTCATAGCTGAAAACTAAACTTACTTCATCAATTCAAGATACACATTCTCTGACATATGACAAATACAGATGAGTAAACAGGAGATCCTAATTTCACCTAGATCTTTTAGAAATACTGAAAATTCAATCTGAACCTCAGTTGCCTGACCCCACATTCCAGTTCATTTTCCAGTGTAGGAAAGAGAAGGGCACTTACCAAAAAAGAGGAATACATTCTAGGCCCATGTGCAGCCGGTAAGGACATTTGTTTCACTTACTAAGAATCAATGGGCAGTGTGCGTATTTGCAAATTTGAATACATATCTGCCAGACAGCTGACCAGAACATGCATACCTCAGGATGCCTGCCTCACATCCTCCCTCTCATCCAGAAAGTCAAATGGGTTAGAAGGAGATGCAGGAATTGGTAAGGAAAAGCCTTTCAGGCCCACCCATGTGCATTGCATAGCCCCAGTACCAGCTGAAAAGGTCCATACTAACAGATTTCAGCACAGTAATGCTGCCAGTATCTCTCTTGCTTTTTACTTCTGAAGTTTTACCTATCCCAGTAGCTGAGTGATCTAATTAGCACTTGTAGAAAACAAGTAGAAAACTTGTAGAAAAAATATTCAATCATCTGTAATAAATTCTATCTGTCAATATAAGCAGTTTTTCTGGGGTTTTTGTTCATTGATAAGATTTTGGGTCACTAACATCTCATCTAGTTTCTAGTTGAAAGCAAAGCTGGCAGTTTAAGATACAACACAGAATCTACTGAAATGAATCCAAGATTTCTTAGAATTGAATCTGTGAAAAATTCACGTTAAACCAAAAAGGCAGCACTAACCTCTTGAAGCAAGTTAAAACAAGACAGACTGAATTAAGATACTGCACTAGGATTACGTACATAGGATTATATGTACAAACACTCATCAGATTATCTCAGAGAACTAATTAATCTGGCCTCTCCCCCTGAAAAAGACATTAAAATATCATAGTGGGCAATCCAATTTGCTTCGACTGTAAACCTACCCTTCCTATGGAAGAGAGACTGCTGGATGTGGTCTGGTGCAAATGGCGAAAGAAAAACCCGTAACCACCTGAAAATGAAAGCAACAAAACCAAACAACATCACTAAGAAGGTGTTAACACATAACATGTTCAATCACACAATTAGAAAAAGATAGAGTAGCCATTCACTTCTTCACTGTAAGTGTTTTAGCGTTCTGAATATCTGGAATTGCATGGCAGTAGAAGGAAAGCATCATCAGTATACATGCACTGCTGCTAATTTGACACTGAGACACACCATTGCTGTGGAACTGCATTATATGCTCTAGAACAGCTGATCTTGTCTTCATACATGTCTTTGTCATCTCTTCCCTGAGCACTTCTCATAACCGAATGCAAACAAAATTAATCAAGAAATGCCATGGTTGGAGAAAACAGCAAACTGCACTTGGGCAGATTCTCCTCATACAAAGTGAGTATTAAAAGCTGTCAAGGCACTAGCAGATGCTCACATTATACCATGTCACAACAGACAGATACTGGTATCTTCCTTGCATGTGAAAACTCACTGAAGGGGAATCAGGTGGGGGATTGTTTTAACAGTCTTTTAAAGTTTAATTCTATTACACATCATCAGCAACAATTCTAAAATCCTTTTCCTGGCTTTCTTGTTCAATCAAAGGCATATTCTGTGATTAGGATTCCATCAAAAAAGAGCATCAATATCAGATGTTTAACAGCTGAATGACTAAAAGGAAATGGACTGCTCAGCCAATGTCATTTAAGTACACCAGTTAATTAGCACTCACAAAAATAAAGTAAGTCTAAGTAATAATACCAAATATGCTAAACTGGAAAGGAAGTGGAAGAGGCTTGCCTGTCCTGTGAGTGGTTGAAGACCCTGATCTGTCCATGACGGTAGATGAACTTGGAAATCTGGTATGGCTTTAGGGAGATGTGAAATGGAGACCAAGTTTCTTGTCGCTCAAACAGCTCTGGGTGATTGCACACCTGTTAAGCAAGAGAGCTCGTCAAACGCTGAGAGGAATTAACTTAGTCCGATGCACAGTCTACATTCCAAATCAACAATGACCAATGATCACTAAAACTTTAGTACTGATTAATATTGCAGGGCTATTTTAGTATATCTGTTCAAATTTGAATATGGCATTGTATCTCTTTTCCTGTTCACATAACAGCTATTGACTCTTCCTCCCAAGTGAATCGCTTCCTTCAACAACCAATTTGTAACTGAACCAGTTAGCAGATGCATGCACATTTTGGCTAAATTCTTCTACTCAATATCATGCTACACTATATCCAAAACACAACTGAACTGCATTCAAACTTGCTTGTCTATGCCAGAATTTTTTTTTAATATGGTGTTTTTGAGAAGATGCCATACTTTAATTCTATGCTAATGAATTATTATACTTTTCAAAAATTATTATTTAAAATAGCCTTACCTTCCTGAACTGCATGACTAGATTCATGAGACTACTTGTGGTGGTCTGTGCTTGCTGAGTAGTACCCATTGATGACTGCAAGAGGTCATCAATAGAAATTTTGTTTTTCAGAGCTTGGTACAAGAGCTTCTGTCGACTTGTCTGCTGGCAGTACATAAGAATTTCAATCTGCAAAATGATAATGAAGATTTAGCCTTTTCTATCTCTGAAATGAAGGATGATCACATCAGTACACATAATGCTGCGAGAAACACACCTTGAAGAAAACGTAACTTTCTCAAAAAATACATTTACAGGTAGTTGCATTCAGATCTGTATTTCAGGACCCAGTGTGGGAGGGATTTACCTGAAAGAAGCGTTTTGGAAAGCTTGGGTAATGATGTAGGAGACAGACCTTTAAAAGTACGTGAATACAACTAAACAGATAGGTTCTTAAGAAGCTGTGAAAACATCACACCTGCCGCTGATCAGTTCAAAATCTGACTTCAACTCTACCATCCTACAGTTACCCACTTAGAGCTGTGATAAGGAGTGCCAGGAGCCCACAGCAGTGATGGCATCACACAACAACAGTGGCTGTGGGAGGTCCACTGAAATGAATAAGCACATCAGAACAAACCAGACGTCTCTCAGCCAATGGTGCCAAAAGTTGGGGACTGTTGACCACAAAATCATCTAGCATTGCTAACATCCATGTGAAATTAAGAGACTGACAAGAGAGAAGAGTATGATGTTGCCACTGTGTATTTCTCACTCTTTACAAGCAAGTGGAAAAAACCCTAAACCCATGCCAAATCCTTCACAAAAGCAACTGGAAATGTTTATCACCCAGTCATCACTGTATCAATCTCCTTCATTGCCATTAGGGATACTTCTGTCAACTTAACCAGGACTAAAGATACTTCATTTTTAACTGGTAACAAAATGCTTTCCCTAGAAAAGAAGTTTGTTAATTAGGGGTTCTTCACTTACATTCACATCTAATGACACTGCTGGGATGTGGTGCAAAAAAAGTGAAGGTCCAAGAGAAGTCTACAGTCTATTTTCAGGTATGCAAACTGACAAATGAGTCCACAAAAACCAGATTAGAGAACAGAGCTATGAGCTGCAACACAGCTGTAATACTCATCCCAGAGAAATACTTTTTCTCACCTTATCTGACAGCTCATTTTCCACATCCTTCTTGATTCTTCTCAACATGAAAGGCTTCAGGATCATGTGCAAGCGGGATAGCTGGTCTGAAATAAGGGGAAGGGGAAAGAAAGAACAATTACTTCATCAAGGAAGAAAATTCTATGGTGTTTTACCACAAATGAAGTCCCTTACTGTTCAGCCATTTCCCCCCCTATGAGTTCTTACAGCACAGAGTTGGTATTTCTCTGTTGATTTTTCTTTTTCTCAGTGAGCGCCATGCTACACTGTTTTTCTACTCATTACACATGCTACATTACAGTCAGAAACACAAACTTTGACATAAACTAATCAACAACAATACAATAATGTTCCAATCGCACTTTGCACCCTCCACTTTAGATACTGTATCTCACAGAAAGTTTATCCATTATTAGTTCCAAAAGGCAACAGATTCTTAGTACAAAAATTACAGCAGTTACACACAGCACTTACTCTCATCAATGGCAGATTTGTTCTCTGCATGGCTCTCTATGTCCTTAGAAAACCACTCATTGAACTCTTCATGGGAATCAAACAGCGTTGGCATGATAAAATGCAGCAGCGCCCACAGCTAAAAGGAGAGGAGAAAACACTGGATCAGCAAAAGACATCCTACTGTGGACAAGGTAATTGGGGATCCTAAACCGTTGCAGCTCTTTACAAGCAAAACCACTTTACTAGATCACGAGACACGGCAAAATTGAACAAAACCCCAGCTGCATTCTCTTCTTACATCTCCCCAAAATGCCACAAATATCAACTTAACAAAACCCATTTAGAAAGCAGTGAGAAACACAGCACAATTAGTTCAGCCAACAGAAGGAAAAGTCACTAGAATTAGATTTTATCCTGTAATCTAAGTATTACTTCAAATATCTTTAGTTTTAGTTTTATTTGAATGTGTGGTAAGTTTCCATGTTTTTCCCTCCCAGGGCTGATCCCATATTTGTTTGCCAGTGGTCTGCTACAAGCATGATCCCACAACCACACAAATACAAGACGTTTCTCAACTATTCACATATATTTAGTATGTATTCTTGTTATAAAGAAAAACCCACTCTTGTTAGCTCCCAGATACCTCAGCCATTGTGTTCTGGATTGGGGTCCCAGTCAACAACAACCTGTTTCGACACTGGAACTGTAGTAAGATCTTCCAACGAACGCTGATGAATAAAAGTAAGAAAAATAGTTTCTAGAGAAAACTGTAGAACGATACAAAATATAAGGTTTTTAAAGACCAACTGCTTCCACCGAGTTTCCCTAATGATCTTTAGAGGTCACTGGACAAAACTATTACAGCTGTTCCCCAGACTTTCAAAAGACAACTACAGGAAAAAGTAGCCTTTTCTTAATTAAAAAAAAAAGAAAAAGCATTACTTATTCCGTTTCCCTAATTATCTTTTTACTCATTTTTAGAACAAATGCTTACTAATAAAATCTCATTATCAGAACCATTACCTTTCCAAAAGAAACCATTACCTTTCCAAAAGAAACATTTATTTTGAATCAGAATGTCATGTATTTTTCAGAGTTTACCGGAGGAAGTGTATGGGCTACTGTGGCAGAAGTGCTGAGCCATACATTACAATCCTCTTAGAGGGATGGTTTCCAAAGAATGCTGAAGAGACAAACTTTAGTCAGAATGAGCCTGCATCTAAAGCAGTCCTCAACTTACTGTGTACAGGAGCAACTTGGACAAAGGTTATGGGAAAGCAATTACAGAAATAAAGATGGACAAATCCATTACTTGAAAACAAACAGAAAATTCTCTGGCATAGAGTCTCATGACACAGTTTGGGCTTCACTGCAGCCAACAGTATTCATGGGGCTCTGTCCTTCATTCATGTCTGAAAGTGCCACTGAACAAGGAATGAAAATAATGTGTTTAATGGAGCCAACACAAGCAATATAAGCTGAAGACTACAGACCATTCACTGGGCAGAATTCTGTAAGTAGTCAGGAGGGAAAGTGAGCAGCATTTCACACTGTTTTGTTTAACTGTCCTGTACTCCATACAAGTTTCTGCTCCACAGTTACTTTTTAATTACATTTTACATATTTGGAAAATCTAAATGCAAAGAACCTAATGAACTAATCCAATGTCAGAGAGTTATATAGACATTTAACTAGGTTAGATACTTAAGGGGTCTTATGCGTGTAAATTTTAACTTCTATCAATATATGTTCTCTTGATGTTTTCTTGATATTCCTCCAAGAGACCGATCCAGAAAGAAGATTTTGTTTCCAGTTAGTTTATTACCTGGAGCTACTCTTGAGTGCTTGTGCTTCATCCAGCACCATATACTGCCACTTCACTCGCTGGAAATACTTCACATCCTGCACTACCAGCTGGTAACTGGTAATGACCACGTGGAAAGGAGCATCCTGAGTATACAATGTCTTCTATAATGACAAAACGAGAAACAAATGTCCACATAATGTAAATACATTAACAAGAGTTCACCATAATTTCAGACTTCTGTTTTACGATCTTCTCATTACTATTGCATTTTCCCCAGCTGACTTTTTTAATTAATTTCATCACAGTAATTCAACTAGCAGACCTGGACTTCAGCCCCTGAACAATTTCGGATACTTCTTCACATGCAAGACAAGACCCAGGTACTGAACCCTACAAAATACTATTGTTAGATCAGGAACAATCTGACAGACCTGCAGGGATTCTGGATTAGTGTATCTTGAGTTAGGTTACTCAAAGAGAATTAAGAGCCCTTGACATTGAAACTTCCGGCTTTATTTACAGAGCTCTAGCTCCTTCATCTGAACTCCACGATGCATTGAACTGCCCTGTATGGTATTGCTCTCCAGCACAAGAGAAGTATTCCACCTCATTATCTTAGTGAAAATGTTACTACAAGGATGAAGAAACCCTCCATCCACACATCGTTTAGTTTCATAACATTAGCAACAGTTTCTGGTTTACTCTGCACGAAGAAGGACTGTCAAAGCACATGTGTACGCTGGTATTACCTGACTCCAGAACTTCCTGATCACCTTTCTATCATGGGGATTTCCCCAATAAGGTAGCACCTGAGACAGTAAAAAAAAAATAAAAATAGGAAGACATTATTTTCAAATAAAGACACCAGCTCTAGAATTTTACAATCTGTAGTCTACAAAATTACATACCTCCTTCTCCAAAACAACAAAAAGGGAAATTATCTTACTTACCACAGAGAAAAATCAGAAAGCATTAAAAAATACTTTGAAACAGAGCATTCCAGACAAAGGCATCAAGCAATTTGTGGCCTGATCAAATTATGCTGACAATCTAAAAATGCCCATTAGCATGTAACACCTTCTACTAAGATTTTTCTAAAAATTAAAAATTATACGTTGCTTCTGGCAGAAAGAGGTCTGCACTCAACTGCTACAGTTAAACCTAGTGGACTAGAGAGCTGCTAGTCCTGTTTAACAACCCCCATGGTCCTGCTGGCTTTGTACTTCAGAACTGACCCCAAAAACCTGAGATGAAGTTAAAATGTCTGGCCTGGATACATTTAATACAAGAATTTTAAAAGCAAGCATACTGCCAAAGAAATCAGTTAAACTATCTACAGTACAAAATTTCATGAGTCCTATTACTCAGACAGGTATTTGCAGAGCACTGACTCCTGTCACTGGTTAATAACATTGTACTGCCATCTCCTGCCTGATGGAAGGACTACAATCAGCTAAGACTGATCTGGGAAGGAGGAAGAATGCTGCTTTCTGAGGTGGAGGTAAGTCTTAAAACTTCAACTGACAGCTTCCAAAAGTCTTGAATTGAATATTCTTCCTACTGTTTAGAAATAATGATGCCTGAAAAAAAACCAGACTGATAGAAAAGTGATTTGTCTTTTAGTTTACATATTCTGCCATGGACATGAATTCACTGTGATTTACTACATGCAGAACTGACTACACACTTCTCTAAGATTAGAGGCAGAAACAAAACTGGCTGAAAAAGATTGATCCAAGTTGTAAACACATGACAATAAGTTTAGTAAACTTCTTTTTAAAACATGTTTTGTTCTATGGATGAGATAAACATCATCATGCAATAAACCCAAAGAACAGCTATACAATGATACAAACAGTTTGGGTTTAAGTCAAAAAAGATGCTTTTCACAAGCATCCTGACTACATTTTTCCAACATTTTCTGTATTTCATTCCTGAGAAGGAGAAAGCACAAACAGTTGCTTGCCTATTCTATACAATGAACCGATCAAAGGAAGTGAGAGAAAGCAAACAGAATGGCCAGCTGCTCTCAAGTTCTCTAATCAAGAACCCCTATTATTTTGGGCTATGCATAAATACATGAATGGATTATTTTTACATGGTTTTTTTCTTTCTTTTGAGTACTTCCTCAATAACACAAGCGTTTGCATTTCTTCACTAGTTGCTTTAAAGGCTCAGTAATGTAAATTTATCCCAAAATAGAAGTCACTTAAATAATCCAGTACTGAACCATGCTCTAACACAACTTCTCCTCATACAGATACCTCAAACTGTCCACCACCACAAGCAACATACCATCTCATCAGGGATCTCCAAAGCAAGCTATGTGGCAAAAGCTAAATCCTTTAATATTGCCCTGTCCCAAATCAAGAAATTGAATATCACTTATAGTAATACTTCCAAGTTTCTTTCCTGCACTTTTTTAAGTAGCCAAGACATTCAAACAATTACCCTGCTGTTATTGGTATACTGGTTACTTATAATTACGTATCTTCTACTGTTCTCTGTAAAAAAGAAAATCTGATGTTTCAAAAAAACCCAGTCAAGGCTTCTTCATATCAAAGGTTACAATCAAAATACTTACATTTTAACATTTTACAACACAAATACTTAAACTGTGATCTGTTCCTCTTTGCAGGCGTAGCTGCAAGCTTCTGATACTTTTATCTATCTTGAATTCTGAAATTCCAGCACTGTTTTAGCAGTACACATTTCTTTTCAAGTTTTCCTTTGCAATGCTCCAATGTTTTCCACTGGGGGATAGGTAAGCTGCTTATTTTTCAGTAATTGATAGTTCCTTGCTTTCTAACTTACTATGTTTTCACATTCACTATATACCTGAAAAATGCCATGTTTCCTTATAATCTTTTTGTTCTTATCCATTTGTGCTTAACTTCTCTTCTTTTTCTTGATTATTAACTGTATGTTCATGGTTCTCCAGTCTTTTCTAGAGTAACAACTGCATTTTGTTTCCCTCTTACCTGTTTAGAGTATGCTCACATACAATCTTTATCTGACTCAAATTCAAATGAATGACTGAAAACAGCTATAACCCTAAAGACATTACATAAAACTTGGTCTATAGTTCTTGGTTCTGCTGCCAGGCCCACATGTTAAAACTATATATCCATTTGCTGACCTACCTCAATTCCTCACCGAGAACTAGTCTTTAAGTTGATGCAAAATGAAAATCATGTGATTAAAGTAAGAATATTTTTAAGCCCTAGATAACAGAATACTCCAGAACAAAACACGATGATGGAAAAAAATACCAGAACCAGGCACATTAGAGTTTCAAATTCTATGATAAGTTAGCACCCAGTTCTGTGATACAGAACTCAGGAGAATGAAATAGTTTGCTCTTGAGAAAACAGAAAGAACTTCCTTGGACATGCTTATTACCTTAAATTTAGGTACAAATCTGGCAAACTCCTGGTGCCAGTTGTTCAGAGTAGACGCAGGTGAAATTATTAAAAAAGGTCCCCAGATGTTCTCTCTCTGGAAAACACACATAAAAAATAAAATTAAAAAAAATTAATCGAAGGAAAGTGACACAGAGATAGTTTGATACAGCTTTACATCTACTAAATGACAGTGGCCACATGAGAGGCCACATAGCAAACATAGCAAAACTCTCCCAGTACAGCAGGGTGATACAAAATCAAATAGAGCAGATCTAATGTTTAACCAAGACTTACTTCGTAACAGCAAACCTGTTCTCAGAACAAACTCCTTTGTTTCTGAGAGTTTTCACCTTCATGTTACTAACAGCCCCCATCATTTTGATAAGGAAAAGAACTCCAGGCAGCATTGAAAAACTTTGCTCTGCCACATCATACATTACAATACCCTCTGGTGAATAACTGAGTTGATTCATTAGTATATTAGCAGTTACAAGCTGGCCCTCATAAGTGAGAGGCAGGAAAAATAAAGCCCTCTGTAACCTTCCAAAAAGCCTCAAGGTGCAGTGTCACATAGGGAGACAAGCTTATTTTGTTACTCCTTCCATACAGACAAGCTCAAGAACTTTCACCTCTGCACACCTTTACAGTATTTTGGCCAACAGTACCAGGAACATAAAGAAATGCACACAATTGTCACTTGGTCACTACTGCAGCTAATTCTGCTTCTAGTATCACTTAATTAGTATCTCCTATTTAGGGCAAGTGACTGGATTGCAGTCAAGACCTTTATTTTTTCAAATAAATGTATCTATTTCTGCATAAAGAAGTAAGCTCCTGTTGCTTATTCTGTTTGTTTGTCTGCCCTGGCACAGAAGAATCACTATGCTTCCTAAAAAAACCCACTGAAATATGGAAATTAATGCTAATTGCCATGAAGCTCCAAATTTGAGCACTTTGATCTGTAAAACTCAGTGAACCATCAAGTGTACAACTTGTTCTCTCCTGAGGCTTTTACATTCAGTGTGAGAAGATATTACTCCATGAATAAATGAAAACTCTATATAAATAAAAATAGACAAAAGCACATATTTACAACTATTCCAAAGGCTCTACTTGAAAACAATGTATAAAATACCTTCTAAGACATTTGAATTTTATAACGCAAAATTAATTTCCAACATGCATCTTCTATTAAGCATACTACCCAGGAACAAGCTATAATCCACCTACCTCAGCCAGATGTGCAAGGAGAGCAATACTTTGTACTGTTTTACCCAGACCCATCTCATCAGCCAGGATTCCGTTGATGCCCTGCGAAAGATCCATAAATTAACACCTTTACTTTACTACTTTTTAATCCACAAATGAATGGCAGAGCAGCTGCCACTGAATTTAGTGGGAACAGCCCCACTGTAACAACTCTTGACTCTCTGAAACTTTGTCATCTCTTACATCTGCTGCTGAGAGGTAATTGATCTGAACTGTATTTCATTCATCACTCTGCCTCATTTCTTCCCTAAGCCTCTCTGTACTTCATGATCACATTGTGACCTGGGCCCACTCACAAGGACAAGACAGCCTGCAGTTTACCAGCTGACCCAAGACTGAAACAGTACACAACTCCAAGTAGCAGAAGTCTCCTCCATGTACGATTTAAGTGATAAACAGTTGTACAAACCACACAAAGAATACTGAATTCAATACCCCATTCAAAGCTATGTCCTAAATAATCAAGAACACTGGTACATCGCCTACATAATCTTTTCCTTTCTTCCAAATACATTAAAGATCAACTATACACAGTCTATTTTTAAAAACAGTAGACAATTTGGCCAACTCTAATGACTTAAATAATCCAAGAAGTTATAAAAATTTGCAAGAAGTAATAATATACCTGCTCATATAGGTTGGCCAGCCAATTCATGCCTTTCAGCTGATAACCTTTCAGTTTTCCATTGAAAATGGTAGGCTGTGGAATATCTTCTCCTGCTCGGATAGATGGGTTTGCTAAACTGTAGCTCTCTCCAAATCCAGTACCAGACTTGTTAGCAGCCCGTAAAGCAGCTGCCCGGCTCTCCTTTGCATCTTCATCAAATGATCTGGTCTAAACAGGAAGAGGCAGGTATGCACTAGATGGTGAACATACTAACTTATCAAGAAACTGTAACGTAAAAGGCTTTACAATTCACATTAAAACACAATACTCCCCAGAAACTAAGAGAAAATGAGCCTGTTCCTATAGCCCAAATCTTTATACTCTGGTTTCCTACTTGTTTAGCACAAAAAATGTCAATGGAATTAAATTCAAATCTGGCCCCCAGGATTAACCTATTTGACTTGGCTACTATGAAAAAGATCCTGGTACTGTGGCCTCTGCCAATTACTTTGCTTTCTCTTCTACTTCAGGGTTCCAAAAAATACATACCCGAGCCTGATGAATCTGGTAAGCATCCTCAGCATTCTTCAGAGCTTGGGCCTTGTAATAGTTACTATCTGAAAATAACACACCCGTGTTAGAGCTCTGCAGAAGTAACCACCCAAATAAACATACAGATAAATTCCAATAATTGAAGTAGTCCTTCTTGCAGAGAAGGATGTTGTACTTGATATTGTGAAGTTTGCACAACAACACACGGAATACAGTAGATTTCAAAAGAGCACGAGGAAAGGACTGTAGATGAATCACTTACCATAATCTTCTTGGGTGATGTTGACCACTACTCCTCCACCAATATCAATCTGCCTTTGGGTAGAGCTGTCTTCCAGTTTGCGCAGGATTTCCTCCTGTATCCCATCATGTCCAATATCTCGTTTACGGCTCATAAAATGGGCATACAATTCAGTCTGTGTGATCAGGAAGTTAAGTTTTCGCTGCTGTCTCTTAGCCTAAGAGAAGAGCATTTACCAAAAACAGGTGAAGGGAAAAAAAAATCAGGACAAGAACTCAATGTTTATAATATAATTAAACAAAAAAAAAAAATTCATCTAATAATGTATCAACAAGTCATCATCAATCCATCTAGATTATGTTAAGCATATCCCTGTGCTATCTAAATGCTATATTACTTGTTGTATATAAGAACACTGACCACCTCCATAAATATCTATGTTAAAATACAAAATTGTTGTAAATGAAAAGTTCTTTTAAATTCAATATTCATGACAAAAAACAATAATAAAAGGAAGTTTAAAAATAAATTATATATAATAATTTATATATAATTAGTAATTAAAAAAACACAAAAAATAGAAGTATTTTAGTGGCCTATAGTAGAAGAACTCAGCAGTTAAGAAATGCTCTCATGGCAACCTGACTCCTACCCTCTGTTACTTAGTAGCAGCAGGAATTATGGCAGAACACATGAAATACATCAGTAGGTAATACAGCTGAGATATTATCATTATTCAGCATTCAGCAAGACATTGCAGAAGCTCTGTTCACCCTTAGGCTCTGGCAAAAAATGCAGCAGTTAAAATTTGTCTATTAATCTAAGTGGGCAGAAAACTTCACAAAATGTTTATGAATTTGCAAGAATGAGAGGAACACAGTAAATAGAAGCCTAAAACTAAATATAAGGCATTCTAAAGGTTCAACCCTTCCTCATATAAGAAATCCACATATAAATTAACAACCATGGATTCACTAGATAGCTTTTACAAGGAAACTTTTTCTTAAATCCAATCCTTTCTATTCTGTAATGGAGTTCAAGAAGTTGTCAGTTGGCCAGCAAAAAAGCAATCACAGAAAAATTACGTGCCCGATACATAAATTACAGCATCGGTTTACTGCAGGGGAAATAAAGGACAGGAAAAATATCCAACGTCAGTGAAAAAGTGTCTTCCATACTGGACACAGAAAGACGTACAAACCATCGCAAAACATTGGCCTTTACCAACATGGAGCAACGTACATCTGTGAGACAAGCACTGCTTCTCTAATGCCTTCTTCAATTTCACTCACCAAGAATTTATGCCATTTGAAGGGGTTTTTAATAACCTCTTGCTCATATTAGAAGAATAACATAAAGAAAAGTAAGGTAACAGAAGAAATATGTGGAATAGCACTGAAACAGAACAAGCAACTGAATTTCAGGGCTTGGATCTAGAAACTCAAATTATCCAGTCACTTCTGTGTCTCCTCAGCAGATTAATTATCAGCAATCTGTGATTTTGCTGTACCTCTCTCATCTCTTCATCCAGCTTGCGTTGCTCCAGAGCCTCCTTCTCAGCTCGCTTCCGATGCTCTTTTTCCACCTTTTCATACTTTTTCCAGTAGAGAAGCATCTCCTTGGTAAGACGACGCGCCCGGGGCAGAGTTTCCTTACAGTTTTTCTGGGCTTGGATAGCAGCTCTGCGTACCTCCCTCATGCACTGATGGGCAAGCTAGAGAGAAATAAGATTTGGGAACAGTGGTAAAATGGGCAGACCAGCAATAAGGAGTATCAGATTTAATTATAACCAAGTCAAATCCTTCAAAAGAGAAAAAACTGTGATACTTTACTCAGCAGCAATGTTTCTGAAATGGCATGAGAGAATGAGATCTTCCAAAAAAATTCTGAGATGGTGAAGACAAAATCTGAAGGCAGTTTCAGTGTGGCATAATACTTAAAAGACTGATCTGATGGGTAGGTCCTTGAAAGGGACTCAGGAGAACAAAATTCAAGGCTTTTCTATAGCTGTGACTCACCTATTTCTTGACACTTTTCTGGGGTTATGTTCTCACTTTTCATTAAGAATGTACATAAAAATATTACAATAGCATTATTGGTGGAACACACTCCTGTTTACATTAATACAATTTTCCTACCATTTCATGAAAAAGCATAAGATGATGTAATTTTTGTTCTAGTATAAAGAAATTGATGTCATTGTAATAATGGTCAAAATTGCTGGGTTTTTTCATTTGTGACAGTTTTTTTTTTCCTCCACTAAAATTTGCACATCAACAATTCTAACATACAGATTTCAAATAATAAAACAAAATGAAGGCAAAAAGAGGTGGAATTTAAAAATCTGTAAGTCCAACAGCTTATTACGTCCAATACAAGTAACAGTATAAAACTAAACACCACCTACCTTTTTGCTGTTGGTTAGGAAGAGGTTGCGGGCTGAAGCTTTCTGTTTGTATGCCTGTAAAAGAACACCATCTTTAAATTAGTTAAAGGGTAATGGCTTCACAGTATTTTAAAAGATCACTATCTACTCCTCAGCAGGTACATGAGCCAACTTCAGCCATGCACACTATTGTATAATTGAGAATAGGTACTATAAATATTCTTCATTTTGAGTGAAACAGCTTTTCTTCCTTAAATTACCAAAGGCATACATAAACGTATTCCAAAACGTGAAGGAAGCATGCAAAACATCTCCTTTTCAAAATTGTTTTTTAAATTACTACTCTTGCAAAGCAGGGTTCTCCTATTCCATTTTTATCACTGAATCAATATTTTCCACTGTTTCCCAAAGATGCTAAGAATTAATGTAGATCCTATATTCTTCACATGATCAAAATCAATGTATTGAAAAAATATGGTCTATCACACTGCACACAATCTTTGTTTGGCTTTTAAGGTCATAAAGGATGATAACAGCTATGACTTGTTTCAACTTCCTTGAATTCAAAGTCTGTTAACTGTGAACTCCAAAGAGCAAGTTCTAAGGTCCATTCTGATCCTCAGAAAACTACCAACAGTGAACTCAGCTTTCTATTTCAAATGCACCTGAAGCTCATCCTGTAAATGATACAAACACTTTTCCCTAGTCTGTTTCTGAGGTATGTTTTGAAAAACACAAGCGCTATGACTGAAACACCCCTTTCCTGAACTTTATGGTAAACCTAGACACTGGTTTACTCTATACTGCCATCCTGTAGATTAGCATAAGTACCTGCCAGAGTTTATCGCACTTTTCATTGCCAAGGGTTGAATAGCCACGGCAAAGCCCTGCATGATCCATTTAGATACCACTGATGATATCTGAACTACATGCTGCTTACAGGTTACAGAATGCCAGTTAGGTCATTAATTACCACCAGAAAAACCAGCTCTTACTTTATTCTGTTTTTCTAAGTGTTAACTCCCCACTAAGTTAATTTTCTATTTCACTTTCTTGCTGTCATCACTGATCTACTGCCATTAGCCAAGCTCACCTTTGGCAACTCCTTCTTAACAATGCTAAGCCACACTTTCCGCCGACGTGCATTAAGTTGCTCAATAGACAAATGCTTTTTCTTGGACCCAGGTGGTGGTGTATCATGGGAAAACTTGGCAAAAACTTTGGTCTGGTGATGGTGGCGTCGTGGTGACTCCTCTGAAGAGAGTTCTTCATCCCGTCTTCTCTTTTTCTTTACTTTTTTCAACTTGCCTGCATGGCAACAACAATCACAAAAATACATTTCTGTTTTTGGGGCACATTTAGTCAGGCGTCTTTCCTGAGTAAACTCTCCAGGTCAATTTCTGTGTGGAACCAACAAAATAGCCAAACTTATCCATGTTTGCCAATTCTGGTATAATTCATTTATACTATTAAATATTTCCTCATTACTTTATATTGGAAAGGTTCTCCTGTTTAATAGAGAGGTGAAATGCAATTACTCCCACACAGGGAAACATGCTTTGAGAGTTAAAATGTCTAGGGCCTGGTGCAATGTTTCTTGTTTTGCAGCAAAATTCTACTTAAATATATGTAAACATTTAAAGGTGACAACATTATCATTTGGTATAATAAGTTTCAAAGAAAACTTCTTAGCAGTTTTTCGAAAGAGACTGGCATGTTGTCATGTTACACCAGCTTCCAGAGGAAATTGATACTGGTATCAGATACTAAAAATATTCACTGTGAGTATGCAAAATTATGGATGCTGCAAGGTCAGTGGAGGAAAAAACCACCACAGTTAAGGGAACTTGCAAATAGAAAGGAAGACAGCCTGAAACAACCCTTTTAAAACACAGATCAGACTTAAGTACTTGCATTAAGAGAGTTCACCTTACACTGACAGTTCATAGCCTTCTCTGCTTCCTTACAGATTTACAACTACTGCCAGGCCAAACAAGAAAGGAAACTGTACCTCCTGGCAAATGTGCATCTCAAAAACTGCAGCTGTTACATCAGATATAATTCTATTTTAACTCACATCAAACATCAATTGCGAGTTCCCTCTATTTTCCAAAAAACACTGCCACTCCCTGTTATTTTCTAGTCACTAGAACTATATATTCATGAATAACTGCAGGAGGTACTCAATAATTTCTTATACTTTTCAAGGACCTACTATGTTTCCAAAAATCTACTAAGTAAATAAATGGTCCATAATATGAAATAGTGTTTATGGATTCCAAACCACTGAATTAGGTCCACAAAGAAAATCTTAAACCATGAACTCTCCAGTCACACCCCTTTTCTCCACCCTAGCTTTCTACAAGCCAAATGATAAAGCACAGTATTTTCTGAAGACATTTTTCTTCGGCAGAGCCTGGTATTTCCATGAAAAACCCACGTTTTGAACATTTATGTTTAATGAAAGGAAATAATGTAGGAAAGATGTTAAACCATAGCGGTCATTTAAAAACATGAGGTTAGTGACTTTACCTTTTATTTTTTTCTCTTCTTTAAACTTCTTTTTCTTGGGCCCTAGCAGGTGGCGCTGCTGCTCATAGTAGGGGTCGTAGGTAGAGAGCAGCCCCGTGCTGTAGTACTGGTACTGCTGCAACTGAAGGGTTAAAGAGAGCAGGTAACAGAGACAGCCCCTAAACAAGCTCAGATCCTGAACATAAATAAGAGATCAGGAAACATGGACTTCTTCATATTTTGCATTTGTTATCAACTATCAGAGTGTCTAAAGTGAAATCACTGCTCCTAAGGGTGGCCTCAAAGTTCTGTAGAGGGAACACAGCCCACACTGTTAAGCAAGAGGGAAGAGAAGGCTGTGAAGGCTGCACTTTCAAAACATACTCTTCTGTCTTTTCCATCCAGGCGCTGCCCAGCAAGACAACACATAGCATGAAGAGGCCCAGTTATGGACCTAATATTTGTTTTGCTTGCATTCCCTAATTGCACACATATTCTACTTTATCATTCCAAAGGATGTAAAAGGACAGGTCTAAAGAAAAGGCATTTAACAGATTTCCACAATGACAACTTGAATGCTCAGATTGTCAAGTAAAAATATAGCTGCCTCAGCATTTTTCCCCTAAATGATCAAAAAAAGCCAGTATATTCTCATTATATTAGATAGCCAGCATATTATTCAAATGAAGTATTGAAGAACTCCACATAGGTTACATATAAACAAAGACAGTACTGCTCAGAAATTAACTATTTGAAACCTAAGCACACTTTTAAGTTAATAGAAGATTTTTGAAAAGTGGGACTATGAGCATAAACAAACTTTCCTGAGATATGTTTTCCGCTCTTTGCAAAAGCCCTTATAATTTGAAGAAATATATTACTAGAACCAAAGCACCCATAGAATTTGGCTTAATATTAAGAAAAATGCAAAAATGCAGCAGACTATTTTCTTCTAAGGGAAAGAAAGAGAATATAAGAATAAAATCCAAAATTTAAAAAAAAAGGAAAAAAGGAAAGAAAAAGAGTCACATAAAACCTCAAATCATGACAGAAAACAAGGCAGAAAACTAGGCACTCCCTTTCAAGATTGCAAACATCACCTTACTATTCATCACTTCAATAATGATATAAATGAACTTGAACTACCTGTATTAGAATTTAACTCGTTGCGTATCAGTTTTCGTATCTATTTCATATTATCCAAATCTTGCATTCTAACACCCTGTATTTGTTCTAGCGACTGGGACAGGGCCCTATCACTAGCTATATATAACATGTGCCAGTACTAGTTACATACATTACTGACAGATTCACAGCATCTTTCATTCTGTGTATGTAATTAATTAAATAACCCCTGTCTAAAGTGATGTTAGACAGTTACTGTCTACCAAACAACAGGGTATTTTGCAGTCCATGAAATATTTTGAGTTTTGATAAAAATGTAAGACCAGTTGAAACAATGTTGTTAAAGAAAAGAATAAAAATCAAGGAAATGTAAAAATTCTGGATTTTTACCTCTTTGTCTTTGCTGTATTTACTTTGATGCAATTTCTTATATTTGTGTAATCGCAGCATATTGTGAAGTTCCTCCCTTGAAAGGGAAAATTCTTCTTCCTCCTCTCCATCCTCATCACTTGGTGAATCGGTGTCACTGGAATCATCACTCAGAAGGATACTCTAATAAGAATAAATAGGAATTAATTTAACAATACCAAGTCCCTGCACTGAATTATTTATGCAAAGCACTTTTGAACCTTTTACCCCTTTAAATGGGTGTGGGCCTGGCCCCACAATGATACTTAGCACTTACAAAGTGTCTTCCATCTAAAATGACACACAGAAAATAGTTTCCTGAGGTGCGAACCTGTGTAGCAGTGAATTCAATACACACTTTCTAATTTGGAGGAAAGTAGCTTTCTGTTAGTTTGTGACAGTTAAATCATTTCAGTCCACTTTGTTTGTGGTGTCAGAAAAGCAGCAGCAAGAAAAGCCAGAATAACAGAAGGGGTATTTTGTGATGTGTGGTTTGCAGGTGCTTCCCCACCTCGTTTGTAGTTTGTCCTGCTCTTCTACTACTTCTACCTGCTCATGTTTGACCTCTTGGAGACACACTTTTGCTAACTTGAGAAGGCTACAATACAGTGAAAATGCAAAGATGGCATAAAGCCACCATTCCACTCTCTTCTGCCATCCTCACTGGCACCTTGTACTCAGTTCAACTTAAAAACAAATTTTCAGTCAAGTCCTGAGCCTCCATTCAACACATTTCATAATAGATTAGTTTAATTTGGACAGTGTACTAAAATTAATTCAGGTTCTGAATGTATACTCACTGCCAAGCCCATCACCAAACCACATTCCCAGGTGCCACATCCACATGCCTTTTGAACATGTCCAGGGATGGTAATTCGAAACACTTCCCTGGGCAGCCTATTCCAATGCCTGACCATTCTTCCCAGTGAAGAAAACTTTACTAAACCTCCCCTGGCACAACTTGAGGCCATTTCTCTTGTCCTGTTTCTTGCTGTTTGGGAGAAGAGACTGATCTTCACCTCACTACAACCTCTCTTCAGGGAGCTGTATAGAGCAATAAGGTCCCCCCCAAACATCCTTTACTCCAGGCTAAACACTCACAGCTCCCTCAGCTGCACCACCCATGACCTTGCACTTCAGACCCCTTCCCAGCTCCATTGGCCTTCTCTGGATGCACTCCAGCACCTCAATGTCCTTGTAGTGAGTGGCCCAAAACTGGACACAGCACTTGAGGTATGGCCTCACCAGTGCTGAGTACAGGGGGACAATCACTGCCCTGGTCCTGCTGGCTGCAATATTTCTGATACAGGTCAGGATGCCATTGGCCTTCTTGGCCACCTGGGCACATACTGGATCATGTTCAGCTGCTGTTGACCAGCAACTCCAGGTCCTTTTCTGCTGGGCAGCTTTCCAGACACTCTTTCCCCAGCCTGTAGCACTGCACAGGGTAGGCAGTTGTGACCCAAGGGCAGGACCTGGCTCTTCACCTTGTTGAAACTTGATGAAATTGGCCTTAGCCCACCAATCCAGCCCATCCAGATCCCTCTGTGGAGCCTTCCTGCCTCTCCCCCCCAACTTGTAAGTGACTGAGGGTGCACTTGATCCCCTCATCTGGATTGATAAAGATAATAAACAGGACCAGGCCCAATACTGAGCCCTGGGGTCACCACTGGTGACTGGCCACCAGCTGGATCTAACTCCAGTCACCACCACTCTCTGGGCCTAACCATGCAGCTGTTTTTTTTCACCCAGTGAACCATACACCTATCCAAAAGAGAGCATCCACTTCATCAAGGAAGGACTTACTGAAGTCTAGAAAGGACATCCACAGCCTTTCCCTCATCCATCAGGCAGGTCACCTCATCACAGAAGATGATCAGGTTGGTCAAACAGGACCTGACTTTCACAAACCCATGTTGGCTGGGCCTGATGCCCTAGTTACCCTGCACATGCTGTGTGATGACAGTCAAGATGATCTGCTCCATAACCTCTCACAGCACCAAGGCCAGGCTGACAGTTCCGTAGTATCCTAGGTCCTCCTGCCAGCTCTTCTTGTAAATGAGTGTCGTGTTTTCCAACTTTCAGTCAACTAGGACCTCCCTGGTTAGCCAAGACTGCTGGTAAATTACTTAGAATGGCTGGGTGGGTAACTACTCACAGATTGTACTATAGCTGCATTTCTTTCCAATATTCTTACCTTCAGCCACTTTCTGCTTTTCTTCAGTTTGGAAAAGTTATACAAGCTCCCTTTTTCAGACTTTGGTTCTGTTTAGACAAAAAATAAAAGTACTTCTTAAGAAATAATGTTTTTCCAGCCTAATCCAAAGAAAGCAGAGATTCAACCTAGTGCATGCCTACCTGGCTGCAGTACTCCATTCAGGGAATGTGTGTTCAGCATCCCAGAATTCCCTGCTCCAGAAGACTCTCCAAGCAAGGAGTTTGGATGCTCTTCCTTAACTTGCATCAGGGGATCCCCAGACTGAGGCAGCAAAGGATTGTCATCCAATCCATCTTCACTTTCATCACTGCAAGAAGATCCACAATACAGTGACAATGACAGGAAAATATTCAGAAGAGAAGGCACCCATCCAACTTTCTTACATGTGAGCATTTGTCTAAAGGTTTGAGAATTGAGACAACTTCAGATGTAATTTTACACATTAGAAATACCGCTGTTAATTAAGCTCCTGTTAGCCCCTCAGCAGTAATTAATTATCAGACCAGCCTGGCTATACTATCAACCTGCACCTCCAGTCTTTAACTAGGTATCTAATTTGAGAAGCACGAACGAAGCACGTCAAACCAAAGCACAACACTATCATATTCATAGGGACAGGCGAAAAATGTAGCTATACCTTTTCTAATCCTTGTGTGGATCTTATTACATGTTTGTAAATATACCTGTTACCTGTTGACCATTCAGTTACCAGTTCTGTAACTCTGCAATTCCAAAACACTGATGAAATTAAACATGTAATGATTTTGGGACAGAAACATACCTTGATGATTCCTCGTTGCTACCACTCACATAAAAATTCTGCATTTGACAACAGTCTTTCCATTTTCTTTATGGCTAAAGGCTGTAAGTGTCCCTGAAAATCAACTTAGGGCTTCCTCACCCTACTTTTTGCAGACAAAGAAAGTTTTGGCCATTCAGCTACAAAAAAGAGCTTTAAAACATTGTGCAAATTTGCATATGAGCTGGTAACACATCACTGTGAACTACGAGAAGCAAAGTCCAAAATCTTTCATACAATTATAGAATATCCCAAGTTGGAAGGGACCCACAAAAACCATTTGAGTCCAACTCTTGGCCCTGCCCAGAACAGTCCCCAGAATCACACCATGTGCCTGAGAGTGTTATCCAAACACTTCTTGAACTCTGTCAGGCTGGTGCTGTGACTATGTCCCTGGAGAGCCTGTTCCAGTGCCCAACCACCCTCTGGGTATAGAATCTTTTCCTAATATCCCACCTAAATCTCCCTTGACACAACTTCACGCCATTTCTTCAGGTCCTGTCAGTGGTCACCAGAGAGAAGAAATCAGAAAGGTTGTTTCAGAACCCAAAGCTAATGCTAGATTTATTGTTGAATTTAATGGTATTTTTTTAGACTTCCTCTTCTCTGGGCTGAACAATTCAAGTGACCTCTTTTAAAGGAGAAAAGTTTCTAACGAATAAATCACTAAAAAATTCTTCATATGCTGTTGGCTGGGAACCATATAATAAAAATGCCTGTCTTTCCTTGGCATTCCCAAGGGAACATAAAAAGCTTTTGGTACCTGGATATACTCCTGTTAAAGATGGCAGATGTCTGTCGTAAGAATTGATCCAGTTGCAGAGCTTTTTCCAGGTACTGCAGATAGAGGGGTTTTGCCAGCTCTGAGCAGCTGCCATCCTCCCTGGCACCCAGCTCCGAGGCCATAGAACAAACTTCTCCTCATGCACAAGTGCCTCTGAACACACAGCTATAAAAAAAACAACAGCCATCAGCACCACAACACCTCAGAAAGGAGCAAACTTGGGGAGCATACCAAGGCAATTATGGGCAAAAGCTTAGATTGAAGTTAATAGGTATAGTAAACACACCAAAATTCCCATTCAACTTTCCACCACAGTACTACAACAGCCAAAAACTCTTCGATTCTTAGTTTTCTGGTTTATGATTTTGTGGTTGCTGTTTGATAGGAACAAGCACTGTTCTAACCTAGTATGATAAGCCAAGTGGTGACATAGAAACACAAAGTATTATGAAGACAGCCCTTAAGCATCTACAGTAAGCTTTCATATTATTAAAGACAACATGTTTAACCCTGAACAGAGAGCAGTGATGTGTGTGTATACATACATACATACATACATACATATATATATATACATGTATATATAAAATGGATTACTCCAGAAAGGAAGACCTACTAAAAATATTGTCCTTCTGTTGTTTTTACCATTCATTTCACAGCTGTAGTCTATGAATATTTGTAATATTTCTCCTTTACCTTAAAGCAATGTTACTCTTTCAGCACCGAAAATATAGGTGTTACCTGTTGGCAAACAAGCTACAAATACTTGACCAAAACCCCTTTCATTCTAAAGTGCAACTGTTGTTATATTAGAGAAAAAGTAACACATAAAAAGCAATTTGTAACATAGTATTAATATTTACAAAGTTAGGACATATTCTAGCATTATGTTTTTCAACTAGGAAAAACTGTCCACCTGATTTTTTTATTTGTTCTCTGGATTTAAGATTCGTAATAAAGCCAAATGCACCCCCCTGTGATATTTGCATAATAAATACTGTAAAAAACAAAACCATTGGAACATCTTATTGCTCTGTCAACTGCAGTTTTCCTTCAAACACAAAGGATGTCCTAACAACTGTTACAGTAATAGCTCTGTCAACTCAAATTTTACTTTTCATTGACTATAAAAGATGCCATCATTGTTATAATAATTCTGAGAAAGAAAAATTATTTCCAAAATCAGAGTTGTTACTGTATAAATGAAAGTGCTGTCAAGATCCTAAATAATTACAAATAGACAGATAAATAAATAAATAACTTAAGGAGTTGGAAAGGCCCTTAGAGAACATCTAGTTCCAAGCCCCCTGCCATGCACAGGGACACCTCTCACTAGAACAGGCTGCTCAAATTAAAAGCAGTCAGACTTAGATTAATTGTTCTTCTGAAGAATTCTTCTGGTTTCTATCACTTCTTAAAAATACCACAAAACCTGAAGCAAACATCACATTCATTTATTGCAAGACATTTTATATTTGTTCAATTATGAAATCAGTGACTAAATTATTTTATGCTTATGTAAGTGACCATACAGATTGGGTATCCAACCTTCAAGTTGTTCTCTCTTCACATATACAGGTCCAAAACCCAGTATCTAACCTTCCCTAAGTTTTTTAGCCTCGAAAATTACAGATCAAACTCAGAACTTCTAAAGTTACAATAAACTATGGTAAGTGATTCTCACCTGAAGACAAATGGCTGTCGTTGAACAAGAGCAAATTTTATTATTTCTTAAATACTGAGTCTTGAGTTAACATCCTTACCCACAGTGAATTATCAATAACACACCAGAAGCTGTTAGACAGGATGACAGCTCTGATTGTAAAATTATTTTTAGACTGAAGCTATCCAGGTTCAACTTTCTACATATTAGGTCTTTGGGTACCTGACAGCAATTGAATGATTGACCTCTGTTACCAAACACTCATTTCCAGCAGAACTCAGCAGAACAGCTACCTGAAAGCTTTCCCTATGACAAGGGTAATACGATGCGTTTTCCAAGCAACTTCCATCCATATATGTCACAGTGCTCAACAGTCATTTGAAACCAAACCAACCAAACAAAAAAACTAAAATAAAAAACTGTCTTTCAAGAGACAGGGCTATGGCCCATAAAGTCATTTAGGCTGGAAAAGACCTCTAGGATCATCAAGTCCAGCTGCTAACCCTACACTGCCAAGTCCACCACTAAAACATGTCCCCAGGTGCCACATCCACACACCTTTTAAATACCTCCCCGGACAGTGAACTCAACCTCTTGCTTGGGCAGCCTGTTCCAATGGTTGGCCACCCCTTCTGTGAAGAAATTAAGTAAAAGGGTTAAAAAATGAGAGGAAACATGAAACTTGCACCTCTAATGGGAAGAAATAATTACTGAGGTGATAGAAAAGGAAACCTTGAAAGCGAAAGGAGTTTTCCTTCTGAGCATCAAAAAAAATTATATATATTACAGGTGCAAAAATCCATCCCTAGTATCACAGCAGAAAACGTATGGTGATTCTTTTTATCATTACATTTTAAAATGTGTCTATCAACAAGAGCATGTATTACATTAATATAGTTAACTCAGAATAACATGGCATTTTCCACCTATCTGCTCTTTGCAAAAATGCACATTCCCAAAACTCAACGTTTAGTGGCATTTCCTGTTCTCTGGGCACTCTGGGGAAAAAAGGTGCCCCAAAGGGCACAAAGCACACAGGACTTGATTTGGATTCACTGCCTCTGAGAAACCAAACAAACCAAATGCACTCTATTGCCCCACAATGAGCCTTGCCCTCACAAAACTACACAAGCTTAAGAGAAAAATAAAGGCAAAGAATTAAGATAGAGGTCAAGTTTTTAATTGCAGGACAGCAAACAGGCCAGAGGCAAAACAAACAATCATCTTCCTGATCCAAAATGAGTAACTGGATGCTATTCTTGCTGCCCAGACACACTTGCCTAAGCGTTGGTCTATGTGGATCCACCAGACTGGATCAGTGCCCCTGCTCCAATGGTGTTCATCCGGCTTCCAACCCAGCAGAAAGCTATTTCTTTACTTTTTAAGATAAAAATGACCCTATGAAAAGAAGATGTTCACAGATGTGTTTAGTAAGTAGAAAACTAAGGTATTTTCTCGGGAGTGGCTCATTGCTACTGCACAGAGTTCCCAAAATATCAGACAAAGTGGCAATAACCTCTGTCTTCAGTGACTGCAGTAACAGTGAAGGGGAGGTTTCATTCCATACTTCTACACATTAAAATCCCTTGTTGTGTACAACATGCTAAGCATGTGCACTTACATGCTAAGCACCTGTCTCATCCTTCCTTTTTTCAAATATCTATGCTCTCAAATATTATTTTCCAGATCAGGAAACCTTACATTTTCACATTTCATGAAGTCTTCCTTGACCTGACAGTGCAAGTATTCTGCATTTCACCCACATAAAAAGACGTGCTTTTGCTTGTCTTCCTATTTTAATTGCTCCACAAGGCTCCAGTACATACAACATTAATTACTCTTGTCCTCAAAACAGTTACTAGGCTGTGGCCTGCCTACCAAGCAAACAAATAAGCACAAGAGAGCTTAACAATATCCTTAAAACATATTTACAATGCCCAAAGGAAATTTAGTAAGTGTTACACAAGCATACTGCATAGAGAATAACTCAGCCATTTAATTCAGCCTTTCATTTATTTATATGCTAACAGTCACTGAGGGCTTCTCTGCTGATCAAAGTAATAATACAGAAGGCTAAGTGACAGATAATTCTTCATTCTCCATTCTTTCATTTCCACTCTAGGTTTTAAGAAACAAAGATTTCCAATGGCAAAAAACTGCTGGAACACTGAAGTGAGAGAAGATAGGAACAAGCAAGAGGCACACAGCCTGATCCACTACGGTACGTAACTGTTCATGACACCACCAACATACTGCTTCAGTGGATTTACATGGTGATGACATTCATTCTACTTTTCTCTGACATTTTTGAAATAAATCTATCCTTGTGCCTACTTAGTTTAAGGATGGAACACAGATTTTCTAAAGGATTTCATTACTGATGGCAACATTTAGGTGAATACTCATATGTTACAGGTGGTAAAATGACTGGATGCTGCAGAGTAATCCTTCTGCCGGCATGACTTTCTTACTGATATATACCAATTTTACGTTAAGTTTCAATATCAAACTCAGTAGCTATTTGCTTTCTCCCTTCCTCTCTCCTAGAGTTCTAACAATTTAGAACACCAGCATTTGGAAATAAATAGCTTCTACACTGCCTGGTTGGTACTTTGAATCTTCTAGCATTCTTAATCAGAAATTCACACAGAAACTATTTAATTGTATCATATGGACCACTGAATTATTAAAAGCACAGATAAAATATCAGCAGGAATGTAACAACTTCATGCAAATAACTTTCATAATAATAAGTATTTTTTTAATATCTAAGTTCAGTTCTGAAAAAGCTTTCCTTATCCTGTTTCAAAACACATTGCTTAGTTCAATGTTAATGTAGGTGTGGGGTTTCTTCTCTCACTCTTGCTTTTTCAAGTCTGCCCATTATAGCACCCAGTCAGAAAGTAAACACCCAGCACTGGAGAATAATCCTCCATGGACATCTTCTGAGAACAGTTAGGTTTTATGAGAAGGTTTCTAAATTTTATACCCACTGACCTGCAGCAACCAAACAGCAAAACCGTGGTCTCCTGAAGCATCTTAGCTTTAAAAGAAGATTCTCCCAATTTAAATAAATATCCACTGCGTATTTCTGAATGGAAGTCCAGCAAGCTTTTCTTACTGGTATCAAATGGGAACCCCACAAGTGGTAAGTGCAAAATTCGTCTCTTGTGCCTAGCTGCAAGCTAGATGGGGTTTGCTTTGCAGAGCTGTTTGAAGCAGTACTTTTTCATCCAGGAGTTTCCTGCGTTTTTTCCCTTCAGCTGCTGCCACCTCTACATCTCACATAAGGCCCAGAGGATTACTTTTTCTGCTCTTTATGACTAACATCAACCATCACAGTAAATAATGCTAACAACTCCACTTCTAGCTGAGGGCACATACAAAAATGCAAGCTACCATGGAAGTAGAAGGTACTGGATTGCAGCCAATCCACAGTACCTCTTCTAAGCCTATGACAAATGTAAGGCAAATCAGGGAGGTAAAACTAACTCAGTCTTGCCAGCCACACACTAAGCGCATGGATATGAAGTGTGACCAGCCTGCAGGTGAGTACCAATACTTGTTCCAGTATTTCAACCCACAGAAGTAATTTCTCTGCTCTACCATCCCATCACTGTAAGCACACTGACAAAACAGCCATGTGAAGAAAGCCCTGAAATCACAGAAAGTATGTATTCCTCAGCTATTTTTAGCATTGAAGGTTTTATCGTAGTGCAGGATTGAAAACTGGGAGCAAGAACACAATCTTCTATGCCATCTCAGTTGCCTTGCAATTTTAGCAGTTTTCTGGGGTTTTCCCACACATGGGTTTTTTGTTTTGCAATTTTACACCAACTTACTAAATCAGATTTTCTAAACTGATACAAACAACCTAAAATACTTTTCATGTTTAAAGATATTTAGAATTGAGACATACAGCTGTCATGAAACAGAATTACTAATGCTGTGAGATTTTCCAGTAGTAACATCTCCAGAATAAATCCTGACACACAAACACACACATATATATATGTGTGTGTATATATCTGTATCTATATATATATATATATCTCCAAACAGAAGATTCACTCTGTCAAGGTCTGCGTGGAAAACATACACTAGGACAGTAATAGCAGCTAGGCATGTTTTTGTCAGACTTCTTTATATGCATATAATCTCTAAAACAGACAATTGTGGTGGTATAAAAAACTTGAAGAATTACTTTGCTTCAAGGAGAATTACATGCTCTCCTTTCCCCACTCACGTTTTAACTTGCTTTTGTAAATGTATAGTTACATCAACAATTTTCCAGAGCTATATACCACATTTTAAAGCAAAACATAATTACCATATGGGGTTTTGTATGGCAATGTCTTAAATAGAACTCGGATATGTAAGACACTATGACTTTTAAAAAAGCAAATAGGATACTTCATATGAACCTAAAGCCCTCCACTAAACCCAAGCTGAATAAATGAAATTCATGTATATACAACTGAAGTCTGAGCTCACACAATTTGAGTCTGAAATTTAAAACAGCCATTTTAATTGCTTTTCTGAGTAATGAAATCTAGGTAAACTAGATACTTTACTTTGCTGTTTTGCTTTTGTGGTAAGGTTTAATATTGTTTTTCAAAGAATGAGACAGCATTTCACTGATCTGTGTTCCACCTTTTAATCGTTTTTAAATACAGAGAAGAGCGAGTAGGGCAGCGGCTCCGAATTTTCCAATTCCCAAAAAAACCCAATCATAGACAGGGCCTAATTTATTATTTAAAAGAAAAGCTATACAGAAGTGTATCCGGAGCATATAGATAATAAAAAGCAGAATAACTTTAAACATACTGAACACAAAAGTTGGCACGTCACAGCTCTGCTTTCAAGTTTAAACTAGCAGAAAAACAAGCCTAAGTATTTAATTGTTCAATTAGAGTAATTCTTGTCCCAAAAGAGCAGTTAATAGTATTTATGGAGACCTCTGACAATGCATTAATACTCTCTGCTCTACACAGCAGCATCAACAGTTACCCTCACACTTTGCCACTCTCTGCACACAAAATAACAACTGCATGGATATTTTCGGTTTTGTTTCATTTTTACTCCCTCCACCCCAGACCACGAAAAGGGAACTAAGTCCAAAAAAGTTCTAAGAGGACTTGCCATCTAAACCAATCTCCAGCATGTAGTCTAGCCTGTCAAAGAGCATGCTTATTACAGAATTTACAGCTGTTACGTTATACCCAAATGGAACAAAACTTGCTCATTCAAGCCGTCAAAAAGTGGGAAGCAGTATTTTCAACAACTTCAATTATATACATATGAGAAATAAACAAGGGAAGAATTATAGGCAATATCCTTTAGCACTGGAAAGAGGTTCAAGCTACAGTTCTATTTCTTGTACTTTTCCCTCCCTATCTTATCAACCTCTCAGTGTCAGGACACTCTTATACATACACACTAAAGGAGTGACAACAAAAATGATTCTTTTAAGTCAAAAAATGTGTTGGTACAGGCATACCAGATGTGCTGTACAAATCCATGCTTTGTAAGAGGAATTTGTTTGTAAGAGGAAACTAAAATTCGAATTATACACAATTCACTATAAAAAACTAACTTGACTTGCAACATTTTCTTCATGCAAAGGTGAAAATAAACCAATTTATTATTATCTGCAACAGGGAAGAGGCGGAAAATTTTCACAAGAGAGCGGCAACAACGTAAGAATGTATGCTAAATCATGAACAGAAATTGTGTTAAGAATCAGACAGAAATTGCACTAAGCTACCTGTTTCCAGTCAAACAGGAGCAGACTACAGCGCAGCTTTAAAGAAGTGCGCATTCACCAGCGCCAACACAGCGCTCAACTACGTTTCATGTACACTCGGAAGACACTTCCCATCAACAACGCCACAAGTCTGGCAGGCGGCCCCTTCCTGCAGGTGCCCGTGGTTATTCCGGGGTCGCTGGGGCAGCCGAGGCCCCCGCCCCGCCGAGTTCTGCGGAGAGCGCCGCGCCACGCGGGCCTCACGCACAGGGGAGGCCCGGCCCTGCCGCCGCTCCCGGGGCGGAGGCCGTGCTCTGACGGCACCGGGGAGAAGCGGGGGCGTTCCTGCAGGCGCGCCCCC